>BDMB01000073.1:0-160566 GCA_016859785.1 Macrotyloma uniflorum | reverse complement strand
AAAGATGTTTTCTATAGTCATTTAAGGGTATTTTGCTGCAAGACATCTATTCACATTACTAGAGATGAAAGATCTAAGTTTAATGAGAAGTCTAAATAGTGTATCTTTTTGGGTTATGGTCACAATAATTTTGGTTACATATTATAAGGTATTGCAAAGATTTAATATGGACAATTCTAAGTCCCTTAGAACTCCACTTGTAGGTCACTTCAAGTTGATTTCAAAAAAATGTCCTACAAGTGAGAAAGAGAAAGAAGAAGTGTAGAAGATTTTATATTCATATGTAGTTAGTAATTTGATGTTATGTTATGGTGTATATAAGGTTAGACATTGTTCATGTTATTGGTGTTGTTAGTTGTGAAGTGGATACTCAAATATCTAAAAGGTACTTTTGAATTTTGTTTATATTTTGCAAGTGATAAGCCTGGTTACACAAATACAAACATGATTGGTGATGTCGATTTCAAGAAGTCTACTTTTGGTTATAAGATGAATCTTGTAGGAGGTGCAATGCTATGGAAGTTTAAATTGCATAAATATATTGCTCTTATGGATAAAAAAATTCATACAAGAATTAGGACTTTCATAAGAAAAATAGATTTTGTATTATGATAGTAAAAATATAATTCATCATTCGACTTCTCCTTTGAGATCAAAACTTATTTAGGTTTGATATCATTGGAAACATGATATGATAAAGATAAAACAATTATTATAGAGAAAATTTATACAGATGAGAATAATTCAAATATGATGACAAATATCTATAAAAAATATTTTTTGAAAGGAGAAGACAGGTTTGATTGATTATGACCTCAATGTTGATATAGTTAAAAGAAAAGATAAATTAGAATGTATTTTGTTTAGAGGTTAAAAACTTATTATACATTTTAAAGTGCATCTTTTTCTCTAAAAATATAAAGAAAAAAGAATAAGAATGAAAGAAAAATAGAAAAGTTGTTGAGAGAAAAAAAAAAAAAAAATAATGTATCTTAATAAAGAATAGTTAACTTGGAGAAGAAGGTTTTATACCAATTGTTTTGTTATATTTAGTTTTTTTCTACTGTTTAGTCATATATTTATTATAATTTTTTTATTCTTAGTGAATTTAAAAGAACTTGTGTTCTACTTATTAATTAATTAATTAATTATTATTATTATTATTAAAAAAATTTATTGGATTAAATTTAGTATATTTTTCCTTGAGATTTTTATCATATATGTTAATTTCTTTTCTTTTTTACATTAATTAATTATTATTATTATTATTATTATTTTATTATTGTTTGGTATATTTTTTAGCTAGTATTATTTATATAGGAGAGAAGAGATTTGTTTGTTTCTGTTTGTAGTTACTTTTTTATTTCTCCAACAAAATTAACTTGGAAAAAAAATTATCTTGTTTAGATATAATAGTTTCGTTAATAAAGACCAATTGATATATATATATATATATATATATATATATATATATATTATGTTTTTCATTATATTTTTTTTATGTGGGTTCAAAAGTAAATTATATTTGGTTTATAAAGGTTTCAAAAAGACAAAAAGAAAAGTTCTTGAGTAAAACATTGTTTGAATATGTTTAACGTATCAACTTTCATTTAAACAAATACACCATTTACAAATTGAAGTTAACTCAAGTTTTACACATTTAACTTATTATAAAAAAATTAATAGAATAATTTTTTATCTTTTGATTTGAACCATAGTTAAGTGAATAGAAAAAAAAAAGTAAGTATCCTAAAGTTTTTTTAGGTTTCTTATTATTGAAGTAAAATTTTGTAGGGATTTCTTAACAATATTATAGTGCTACAAAGGATACTGTAAGGATCACAGAAAAGAAACAACTTAAAATACTCTCATTGAAGATGTCTTTAAGAAGAAGATGCAACTCAATGGCAGTATCAAAGGAATAGATACCGGTCTATTTTAAAGATTTTTGTACTTAGCCATTTCTAAAAAGTTGCTATGCGGGGTACGTCCAAATGCAAAACCAATGGCAATCCAAAAATAACGGCACTGTGCGGTACATAATAAAGGTTTATTATTATACGTCCTTCTAATAAAATGTTACTATTTTTGTGGTTGAAATTTTCAGTTGTTATATGGAAACCGTAGAAATGTTTATAACCGATCCTTGTCAAAAAAAAAACATGTAACCTCTCTTAATTCTTAATTGTTAATTCCTAAGTGACGTGACACTTTTTTGTGTACTATGTAAAGACAGCTCCTCCTCATTTATTTTACTTTTTGCTGAACAGAATCTCACCCGTAAAATTGTTCAAAATAGCATAACAAATCATGTGAAACGCAAAAGCATCATAAAAAATGAGTTGCAACAAAATTTCAATGCAACAAAGTCTACAATTTGTTTCTCAGCTGTTCAATACATCAATATTTCGTATATAGGTCTTTTTCTCTTCAATATTTGGTCATGAACAGTGTATATAGACAACAACAGAGAAGAACTCCCGAAAATATTACCTGAGCATCCAATGGCTGAACTCTGTTAATCTGTAGTTATCCTTTCAATATCGCTGCTAACATCTAAAAGAATGAACATAATCTTCAACTGATACTGATCTTCAGACAAATTGTATGAGCTCCCACATAAGGAATATGCTAGTGATCGTCCAATCAAGCCAAGGAGCATACCTTGTCTGAAAATGGACATAGGAAGTTAGACAAGCCCTATTGCAAACAGTAAACTTGAGTTGGTGAAAAACATATTTATTTGATTATAATATATAGTTTTGATCTTTTTTTTTTTTTTTTTTTTTTTTGTCTAAATGAGAAATGCTAGCAACACTGATCACACCTTATCTTATCGGTTAAAATTTCTTGAAAATCGCAAAAATTTGTGGATCTCACATCTTATTTAATATTTCTCTCATGATTTTGTTGTTTAAAATAAATTTTAATCAATAGTAGATCGCGTGTTATGAGAAGTTTGTTAGAGAATGTGTTTCCTAGAACCTGTTTTTACTAGATTTCATTTTGTCCAAATATGTTTTCATTTTCAACTAATTCAAGCTCAAAGAAAACATTTAAGAAACCTGGAAGGAAACACACCCCTTCTCCACCCTCTCCCCCAGTTAGATGCAAGAAAACAACCACTGCAAAACATAAGAACTGGAATTTCACCTTGTCTGATACTACTGCAGCAAAGCCGACTGTCATCAATGTAAGTTGCTTGGATTCCCATCATCCATGATCCCAATGATGTATCATCAAAGGCATAGGTCTTCAAAGACACACTAAAATTTTTTGGGATAGAATAAAAAATATTTATCAGATATTAAGAGAAATAAAAGTGTAGATGGGCGCAATTGGTTCATTTTGCTTTTGTATATTACCAAAGTATAGCCTTAATTTTACTTTGTTTTCTGTTTTCAAGTATTTGTACTGGTAATGGTAAAATCAAGATTTTGTAATTATTACTATACAGATTTATAAAAAAACAGGAAACGAAGTGAAAAGTAACAACCAGGTGGCCCTTATGTAACGGAAAACATAAATGAAATTAAGAAAAACAAATGTATTTAGTAAGTTTCCTCCAAGAGAGACCATGGAGTCAAAAGCAAAAATGCACAAACGTATCGACCTTCTGAAGAACACCATGGATATAAAAGGAGAGATTAGTTCCCAGTCGGGGAGTCTCACCCCTCAACCTAGGTCTTATTGTTTGAGTCTGAAAAATAGAAAAAGGAATGGGATAGAAATGTTACAGATCTACTGTATTTTTTGGTAAAGGATAAAATCACTTCTAAGTTAATTTTATGCCAAAATTCGCAAGGTGGAATGACTTGCACTTTACTCTCAAGTTTCAACTGTCCTCATTTCTGCTGTATCGAGAAGATATGAAGTAGCTTTATATTTGGAGATAGATGGAATGGTATGGAGCTGGATTAACTTTCATTGGTCTTAATG
Source organism: Macrotyloma uniflorum (assembly GCA_016859785.1). Taxonomy (NCBI): domain Eukaryota; kingdom Viridiplantae; phylum Streptophyta; class Magnoliopsida; order Fabales; family Fabaceae; genus Macrotyloma; species Macrotyloma uniflorum. The sequence goes on along the minus strand of BDMB01000073.1, from coordinate 156,627 downwards.
AGAGAACACCTATTGCAGAATTTCGAAAATAGACCAGCTAAAACATAAAAAAGATGAAAAAGAATTAACTAGATATAGTATTTGAATTCAGCCAGAAAAATTAAAAGTCAAATATTAAGTATTTCTAATAAATATTTTTGCCAACAGAATTTTTTTAGGTGTCTAGTGTCATCCTATGTGCACATAAATATAGAAAGCAAATTAAGTATGTGTTAATAGATGGAAAGGTATGGAGCTGGAATTAACTTTCAATGGTTTTAATGAGAGAACGCCTATTGCAGAGGGTTGAAAATAGACCAGCTAAACATACAAATATGAAAAATAATTAACTAGACTGTAAAAACTAATTTGGATTCTGCCACAAATTTGTAAGTAAAAAATTAAGTACTTATAATAAATCTTTGCCAATAGAACTTTTTACTGTCTAGTGTAATCCTATGAACACAAAAATATAAAAAGAAAATTAAGTAGCTTTAGCTTAAATTCCAGCTAAGGAACATGTGTACAGCAATCAATTAACATCCAAAGCCTCCTCTTTATCAAGTTCCCCAAATAAGGGTATTAGAGGCCGTGCTTTGCCAGCCTAAATGATGAATTAAGGCACCCATACCAGAACCAAAGCTACCTACTTCAGTTTCTAAGTTTCCTCGTGCATACATGACATTGAGAACTAACCTGTTTATATTAATGTATTGTGCCAAATTCTTTGAAATTATAACAAGTGAACCAGCTGCATGTCGGAAATACCTAGACAAAATAACTAAATTGTTATTCAAAATAGCAAAATTAAAACAATTCAATATGCAGATCCAAACTACTGAAAAGTTATAACAGAGCACACCACTGAAATAAAAGATTGTAACATAATTATCATAATGGTTAATATTCAGATATTATATTAGATAAGGAACCTTAGGCAGTTCAAAGAATTCTACCTTCTAAAATATCTAAAGTACTCTTTGTATCTAGTGATAGAAAATCAGTCATTATAAAATTAGCAGAATATCTTGTTATCCTCAGATCTACAAAGGTATAAAGACAATATAATTTATCATTGGTTGCATCACAACTAGTTTTACTGAGCAGTGCTAGATACAGTGATAAAGAAAGAAGGTAAAAATACTAATGTAAAAAAAAACTAAACTATTTTCTGTCCTATCCATTTAAATTAGAGTAAAAGTAAAAAAGATTAATAAGAATTGATAAGAACAATCCATTAAATTCTAGATGGTGTTTGGCATTACATCCAGTTTTTCACATCACTACTAATGACATATTTGTAAGAAACAACTACAGCAAAGACCATACAATTCCACTAATCAATGGTTATATACACTGGCAAGAGATGAAGAAAACTAAACTAATTTTCAATCATCAATTGCATACAGATCACAGCTTCCATTATTTAGCAATATGTGATTGAAATAGTTTACCTAATTAATCATTACAAGTCATCTGTTTCAACAATCCAACATTTGGCAGAGATAAGAACATATGTATATGTTTAATCTAAGTCAAATAATTGTTCCCTCTAATGTTTGTTAGCACTGACGTTATAATGTCATCTATCGTGAAGATCACTCATTTACCCAATCAAGGATTCATCGAGAAAAAAAATAATAAAGTGGTTTCAATTTAAGAAAATAAAATAGAAGATAATTCGAGTATAAATAAAATCAAATAAAACATCAAGTCTTCTTGTGCAAAAGGTATATATTACTTACGATTTTTCATCCCCAAATTTCCACCAATCAGGTTCATACCATGGCTTTCCACTGAAAAATGCTCAGAATAAGATACCTATTAGTTGAATTGAAAAACTCAACCACAAGATTCAACTAGTGACAATTTATTGAAAATTATAATATGTAACTTTGATGCACAAGAAAATAACAAGCAATAAATATTATTGTAGGTAGGCAGAAAAATTAGACCATAAAAATTTGAAGCCAACTGATTTATTAGATATTAACATAAATGCAAAAAGGCATCCACATCTGATGGCTAACTCTAACTTTCAGATAAAAACACTGCTATAATATAGTCCACATACAATAGATAATAATGAATAAGTTTTAAAACAAGTTCTGTTCAGAAACATGGACGATGTCAAAGAGTTTTTAGCATGATCTGAACCATCTATACCACAAAACTTCCAATATATCCACAGATCAATTATCATATACGGATATAGCATCCCAATAAACTCAGATAAAGAAAGTACTCTTCTGATATCACTTCTCCTGACTTCATGCATCCAATATATGCTCCATCCTGGCCACGGCGATGGTCAAGAAGTTCAATTAAACCCTCTGCTAGGCCAGTGAACAGAGTTAAGAATGTCTTAGTTTCACATCAAGGAAAAAATATGTTTTCAACAAAATCTCCTAAGTAAGAATAGATATGCAATCTTAACCCAGATCAATATCAATGCTGTCATCAACTTTCACATAAAAGTCGGCATCCCAATTCTGAACCGCAGTGCTAAAGAAGGTTTTTACTTTTTTAGGCAACTCTTCTTGAGCTTCCTCATGACCTTCCTGATATAATCAAAAGAAATAGTCTAAGATATACACTTAGCTTGTTTACCAACGTTCAATTAAAGGAAGTATGTTCAAATGAGCATCAATATCAAGATATTTTAAATAAAAAGAATAAATAAGCACAATTGTCAACAATTTACCAATCCCCGTGGTCTTAAAAAAGAGTTTTGTTGAAATAAAACTGCAGTTTTTTACTCGGCACACATCAATGTTTAAGCTCACAAGGTACAAAAGTATTGAAGAAAACACTAGACTTTGAATATAGGAAAATATTATCATAGTGCAATTAATTGTACAGTGAATCTGGATGAATAGCATAATTAAATGCATATTAATAAGCATATCACATTAGAGCTTATATCTTAAGCTTAACCATGAACATGAAACTTACGTAAATAAGCTAGGAAAAAGAAGTTAAAGAAAGGTTACAAGCTACTTTTATAAGCTAAGCCCTCATGTATGAACTCTTCCAATTGCACCCATAAAATCAAAACCATAAGGCTTTTATAATAAACCAAGTTTAAGATAATTAAGTACTTCCTGTCCACTCACATTATCCAAGATAAAAGATTAAACTGATACAAATTACAATAAAACAACTATATTGCTTACTAGAATCAGGAAGTCCTTTGTTGAGCGATTTTCCTCATCAATATTGCGATCTAAGCTATCACCGCGATTAGCACTGTCAATTACAAAGTATTAAGTCATAAGTTTGAAACCTTGATATTTGTATCATGGAGTACAGGATTAGTGCCAAGGGAAATAAAGAAGATAAAAAACAATTATAGATGAAGAAGAAATCATGTGTGTACAATAACTAATTAGGATAAGTAAGTGGAGAAACCTCCGACCAATAACAAAACGAATGACCACTCCTCTTTCTTCAAGTTTTTTCAAGGCATCACCTGTCAGAAAAGAGAAGATAAGATGTTATGTTGGTGACTCGGTCATATAAATTAAACATAAGATAACCAACCATCTTCAAAATAGTCAACTGTTTACATTCCCATCATTCATAAAGTGTATGCAATATATCAAATTTGTTACGTAACTTACCAAACCAAAATGATTATAAAAATATTAATGAGTTACAAGCACAACAGATATATACCATGAATATGAACAAAAAGCTATCATGGCCGTTAACACAAAGTATGTGATGAGCCATAGTTTTAACATTTTTCTGAGAAAATAATAAAAATAACCCTTGGAATAGAAAAGTAGAAAACTAGAAAGTCTAAAATCATGAAAATAGCAATAAATCATCAAAGTATAGATTGAAACCAATCTTCAAAAAACTTTGAAAGAACAAACAAACTAAACAAAATAGAATAAAAGAAAGCAATGTCCAAATCGAACCCAAATTCAAACTGAGAGCGTCAAAATCGCTCTCAAATTCTTAGTTAAAAAAGTAAAAATCATGTTTCATTTACCAAATATCAAAACCAGTATGTTCTACAAAAACAAAACAAGAAAACACTGAGTCCGCAATGAACTTGAACCCAGTATAGACAAACCAAAAGAGCACAAAGCCTTATATCAACTGGCACCAATTCTCTTTGAGCCAGGATCAGTTCCTACAAAGACCACTTTTCCTCTACCTTACGCTACCCACCTGCTAACTTCACATATTCTCGCACCTCCTTCATACAAAAATCGTTGAAACTACTCAAGCACAACTTTGCAAAATTTTTATAACCAAAATCAAAAACAGACCTCTGGGCATCCAAGACCCCCTGAAAACATTTCTCTTCAACCGACTTCCAAATCCAGTATACACTCCAATAACAGCAAGAAGCCTACGATCAGAAGAACCAGTTTTCTGGCCCTGCCCCTTCAGGTACCCTTGGCTCTTAGCCAATGTCAATTCCATCTCAGCTTCCACAATTCTCCTCTCCAGATCCCTATAAAACAACACACGCACACACATTAATTCAATTCCTCGATCCATCCACACCAATATCACCCAAACAAAACTTCATTGAGAACACAAATCAACCCAACATAAAACTAAAATTAAAAAAATAAATAAATAGGAAGAACAATTTACCTGCAGCCTAGCACCATCAACTTATCTTCCACTGTAAGAACCTTAGGCCTCTAGCAACCAAAAAAAACAAGATAATAAATTAAGTTTGTAGACTAGAGACGAATTATAATATAAGAGCGAAATTCAAAAAAAAAAAAAAGAAACACCTGAGCCGAATTCTTCTTTAGAAGACTAGCAAGTAAATTCCGGTTCTCTGCGTCTTGCCATAACCTAACAATTCCAAAACAACTATCAGGCACAGCTTGTACTTAATTAAGGCATATCAGTAAAATCTTCCGGTTATAAAAGAAATAAAAAACGACAAAAAAACATTGGGGCAAATCCGTTACATTCAAACTTAAGAGCAGAATCACGTTGCGAATCACAAATCAACGGCGGCGTAGCTACGCGACAAGATTAATTGGATGGATCCAAAAGCAATTCGGAGAAACGGTTTCAAAAAAAGAGAATGAATGAATGAAGCGCGTGAACGTGTACGTACCTGCCAGCGACGTAAAGCCAGGCGACGCAAGAGAAGAAGGCCATGACGAGGGAGGATTTGGAGGTTGGAACGGGCTTCGATCTCCCTCCGCCGCCGCGCTTCGTCGTCGGTAACGTCTCCATCTCCGACCAGCGCTCGCGACTCGCAGTTCGCAAACTCGATCACTGCTGAATCACAGCGATAACAGACAAGGACTTTGTTTTCAATTTCGAAGTTTTTTATTTCCTGTAATTTCTAACTGATAAAATATATAAACTTAAAACTATAATGTTACTTTCACGGGTATTGCCTTTTACTTTCTGTTTACTTCAATTATTAAGAGCTGATATTTCCAGATTTTCAACTTTTTCTAATTTCTTATTTAAACACACCTTTTACTGATGAAATCTCGAATGACTTAGGATGTTATTTATTTTAATAAACTTTTTACCAGAAAAATTCATTTTAAACACGAATTTTGAAATGATTATTATAAAAAATAATAAATTTAAGAATTAACTTTAATAAAATCTTTTGGAAACTTTATAAAAATAAGAGTCTAGTCTAATATTACCAACATCAATTACTTGTTAGTAAAATTATCTTTAATAGTATTAAAGATCTGAAATTTTTAAAAGAATTTACGAGTAAATGTTAAAAATTTCATCTAGGTTAAAGTTTTTTCTATTAATAACAAAGATGTATTCTTTTTTTAACATTTTTTTAAGCTGACTTTTTTTTAAAATAAAATCACCAAAGTGGATTTTTGTCTTTTTCAAGAAAAACTTTTTCAGTATAGCAATTAAAAACCTAGCCTTGGATATTTTATTTATTTATTTTTAATTCTACCATTTATAAGAATTTAAAGATCCTAGCCCTTGAGTCTACTATCTACCATCCATAATGACGTTGGACTTTTTAGGTATTCTTAACTGTTATTGTGTTACTGTATGAAATCTCTAAATGAATTATAATTTGAAATTATAATAACTTTAAAATAACATTACAAAAACATAACAAAAATATATGCTATAACTTTGAATTTTAAAAATAATAAGAATTATTTTGAATTTATGGTAGAGAAGGTTAAAACTTGATTATATAAATATTAATAAAATAAAATAAAATCATTTTTTCAGAATTAATTAATAAAAATAAAATCATATTATAGAAATTTAATTATTAATATTAAATGTAATCAAGTTTTTTTTTACTTTCTTTCAACAATTTTATTATGATTAATTTTATTTTGAATTTATAAAATTATAATTTATATTATTTATTATTTTATTTATTTTAATGTTATTTTCAATATTTTTATTTTAAATATTTATTTTCAATTTTTATCATCATGAAAGTATTTGATCATAATGTATTTATAATCAAAATTTTATTTTCTCTTTCTAAATAATTTTGATTAAAGGAATTTCCTTTTTAATTGATTATTTAACAATTTAATTTTTCAATTTTAATAGTAATTTTTTAAAAGTTAATGAGGAATATATTTATAAAATTAAGATATAAAAAAAATATTATAAATATTTGATAAATTAAATGACAAAATAATATGGTAACTTATTTTCGTAAATATTTTTTAAGATTTATAAAGACAAATAAAATAAGGTGTAAGCTTTTTTAACAATAAAACAGATTTTTAAGAATACCTTATTTTTTTTCTTCAAATTTTAAGTTTTTTCTCCTCTTATTAACATATTTTATATATATATATATATATATATTTTTTTTTTTTTTCTCTTTAATGTAAATTTTTCTAAAGTCTATTTTAATATATCAAACTTTACAACAAGATTCTTACTTTGACTCACATTAATATAAGAATCTCTTACATTTTTTTACATAAAATTTCATAAAATGTCGTCCTAATACTAGAATAATAACTATTATTGTAATAAATGTCATCCTAATACTAGAATAATAACTACTATTGTAGGTAAATTTTATTAAAGGCATAAAACTATTTCAATTATCTTCTTACTTTGATACACAAGTTTTCAACAACTATTTTAAGGATTAAATGATTCTCTCACTTTGACTTTATATTTCTCTCAATTTGATCATATGTTAAAATAAATTCAACCTAAACATGGTTTCCAAAACTTTATGTAGATCCCTTAAAATATAGAGGTAAACCTAGGATTTTTATCCAAAACTATGCAATATAGAGTACCACCTAGGTCAATTCATAATGATACATATAAATTATATTTAATCTTTAATATTTTTCCTACAAAATTTTAAATAGAGAATTTTTATACAAAAAAAAACATAAAAAAATTTGAAAACTAAATCAAATTACAAATTGAAACATTATAGAATTAAAACATGAAATGAAAATGCAATTGAATTGAAATATTAAGTTATAAACTTAGATGCATAAAAAATGGAACATCATTATATCTAAGGGAATACGAAACTGAATTTTAACAATTATGATTATGAATCATATTAAATAATTATTCAACCTAATTTATAATTGATTTTCAAATTAAACTTCAATCAAAATCTAATTTGAATTCTAAGACACAATAAAGCAAATCGTAATCACAATCTATAATTTTGCGAATTAGAGAAAGAATGCTTAAAATCATAATGAATGTTAATCAATTGGTACAAGAACTGAATTCTAAAATTCATATAATTTTCAATTTGTAGATGGAAAGAACATATTAGCCTTCCATATAAACACTCCTTTATGTGCGAAAATGAAAAGAGAATTCAAAAAGGTAAAGAGAGAAAAGAGAATCTAAAGATATAATTTGTTTCAATTCTAAAATGAAAATCTAAAATGTTTAAAGCTTGTCATAACAAGTCTCTTTAGAGTCTCAAGTATCTATATAAATACTCTAGAAGATGAAAACCAATGTGCCCAAGTTTGAGTTGAAATTTGTCTTATAAGTCCAATTACAAAATACAATCCCTTATACAAAATTTTGTATTTCTATTTGAACTTCTAAAAAACATAGATAATTAGCTTTAAACTCTGAATATCATAATCCATTTATAAAAATTGAAGCATTAAAAATAGGGAATCTAATGAAATAAAAATTAGTTAAAATGATATTTACATAATTATAGTTGAAAGAGTAGATAAATATCATTTTAGAAAAATACATAATTAAAGTACTTATTCAAAAGAAATCCAAATTATTACAATTGAGAAAAAGTTAAGAAAATACAAATAATGAAACATATAAAAGTAAATAGAAGATACAATAAAACTCTTTACATGAATAAAAAATATGTGTTATTAGTAATCTAATAATATCTTTTATGTAGAGTTATTATGTTGATTATAATAATGATGTAGGCTCATTTTAGATTTTAGGATTTTGATGGAAGATCAGATTGATGGATTAAAGAAAGCTTTAAGGAAGATCCCCACTGGACATTAAGATAACAAAAAATGTTAGGAAATTAAACAAACATATGGAAGGTATAAAGAAATAGTGCACAAAAGTAAAGTGAAAGGCATGTGAATGGAAGGGAAGAGTTATGCCACTTGGGTGATGGAGACCTAAGATGAGTGGTGGTGCCACAACTTGATGATCACTCAAGATGAGGCTAGAGAGAAGGTGGAGAACACTCTCAAATACAAGTTGAAAATTCTCTCAATATTATTAATAGCCCAAAAGTCCTCTACAAGGTGAATGGGGGCCCTATTTATAGGCTTTGGATGACCCCAAATGACAATCAAGTTGAACTGAAATTACATGTAAATTAACCTTAAAGAAAAGTTAGGGTAGTTACCTCCCTCAAGAGAGCCTCATTTGTGTTGCCCTCTAGTGAAACATGGGCTGGATGTAGCTCCAAGGGAGGCCCAAAAACGTTTCAGCAAGGAGGGAGAGAGGGGGTGTGCCTTCCATGTGTTGGTGCCTCCAAGACCCAAAATGAGATGAGGGTGAACTCATCCAAGGTGTGGTGTAAAGAGTAAAACCCATTTATAAGTCCAGTAGCCCTAAATTAAACAAATTAAACCAATATTAAAAATTATACTAAGAAATATAAGATATACTAAATAAAGGATTAAATGTAAAGGGAATATGGTGTCTTAACTATGCATTTTGTTTGGTATTTTCTCAAAACACCATGCATCTTTGTTTTTAATTGTTAGGCCTTCATTAAATAAAGTCAACATATTTGATCAATCTATCCACTATAACTCAAATGGAATCTAAGTTCTTTGTAGTTCTAGATAATTCAAATACAAAATCCATAAAAATATTATCTCACTTCCATTGAGGTACACTTAAAGGTTATAACAAACCTCAAGGCTTTCCATATTCTATCTTATTTTTTGACAAACTAAACAAGTACACACAAACATAGCTATTTCCTTTTACCATATTCACTAAAATAATCTTAAGTTCCTAAGTTATCTTAGTGATAATAGGGTGAAAATTAAGTTTATGATCGTCCTCTAAAAATTAACTTCTTAAGTTCAAGAATATTAAACACACAAATTTTATCCTTAAATTTCAACATTCCATCAACTCTTACACTAAAATCACATATTTCATTGTTCTATTGATCTTACTCTAATCATTAAAAACTTATTATTCTTTTGTGTAACACCATCAATTTGTTAAATATTTTTATTTTATTTTTATAAATATTTTTTACTTTAATTAATTAAAATAAATTAATACTTATAAGTTGATTATAAATTGTTTTCCTTGAATTAAAATAGAATGAAATAAAAGCAACTTTAGTTAATTTAAAACACATATTTTTTTTGCATAATTTAAAACCAATAATAATAAGAAAAAAAAAATAAACTTCTTCAATATAAAGCTTTTGTCATACACTTGTTTCCACACAAATTGAATAATAAGTGTTTTTTTTTATAAAGATAAAACTTTTAGTTATTCATTATAAATCATAATTTCAATAGAAATGAAAATTTAAAAATTAAAGTAAATAATATATACAAAATTTACATGAGTATAAAGAGTAAAAAATATATCAAAGTTTGTCCAAAATAAAAAGAGGTAAAGAATTTGTTTGTTCAAAAAGTCATAATAAATATCAAAATAAGTTAGGACTTATTTATGTCATAATAAATTAAATTTTTTATAAGCAAGTTCTTCTTAGAAAAATAGTTAAGATATGACCTAAAGATAATCAAGCATCATTATAATCTTCTTCCAATTTTGCTTATATTTCTAATTCTTCTGGAGTCTAGTCCTCTGACATATAGTCTTTTGTATCAATAGTGATATGAGCCTTAGTTATGTATTCCATACTCCATCTGGTTGGCAAACAATCATGATCATGATCATGAAAAAAAAGCAAATAACTTCTCGACATTTAAAGGTCTAATAGTCTCTTTATAATGATAAATACTAATAACGTGGAAAATCTTCTAGCACAAAGAAAGTTAAAAGGTACATTAAAGTTTTTTGTGAATATTATAATAAGTAGAAACTCTAGTCCATCTAATCTAGGGATAATAACATAATTAAAGTAACTAAGTCTTTGTCATTCTTTAAAGAAAAAATTGTCTCCTCACTTACATTCTACTAAACTAACTTGCCTAGGTCTCGTTGTCATTTTCCATCCTTGAAACATGGGTTTAAGGGTGAATCTTCTCGTTGTTATAAAAATCTAACTAAGATGATTTTTCTAAATTTTTGTCTCCAATAATTAAATCAAAACTTCATTTTTTAAGTTAAAAGAATATCATATAACAAGAATAAATTTCACAAAATAATTAGTATTTCACAAATAGTAAATTTGTACATAATATAAATTAAAATTTATTTTAAACAAGTTTCGTTTATTTCTATAAAATTACTCTCTCACAATTCTCGTAAAACTTTTCAAACAATTGTAGAAAATAAATAAATCAAGATTCATACACCACACTTTTACACACATTGTGATTTGTCGATACTTTAGGTATTATTGGGCCTTTCACGTTGTCCACATGCCACAACCAAGTCATGAAGGTCTTATGGTAAAGTATATTTGGTTAACCCTCTACATCTCAGAGATACATGAGGCAAAACATAATCCCTTTAGTGAAAAGTATTATCAATAGTCTAGTTAAGAAATGAATATGAGACCATGTCATTCTATTCTCTTTCAACCAATCATGTACAATAATCAATAACATCATTCATCATCCTACATTTCCCCTAGACCACCATAATCATCAAATAATCTTTCATACTTTAATATATCTTTAGAAATACCTACACTACACATAATTAGATTGTCAATAACACAAAAATTACTACTTTTATGTAATCCACACCAATAAACTTTACAAAACAATTATTTCTTTACTTTTGTGTCATGACAACCTTCATCTAAAAAACACCATCACAACCAATCACATTCAAAAATTTAAATACATTATAATAAATTATATGTTATTTTTTTAACACTTAAAAAGTTAAAATAACTACGAAATTTTGACAATGTAATGATTGAAATTTGAATATTTTCTCAATTTTAACAAGATAAATCGGTCACAAATCATCATAAATCAATCACAATCTAAAGTCAAATAAATTTTGTTAGAGATCAACACCCTCAAACTTAATCTAATTCGAATATACTCAACTATAAATAACAAATTTTTCAAGATAAACTTATTTAAAACTAAAAATCATCTAACCTGAGTTTTGAAGTATATTATTCACCATTACTTTTGTAACACTCTTAATTTTTGGTTATGTATTTTATTTGTGTATGATATTTAAAATTAATAAAAATTATTTTTATTATAATTATTATTAAAAAAAAAGTAAAAAGTAATAAAATAATAAAAACTTCACCGCCTCAAATTTATTATATATATATATATATATATATATATAAACTTAACTGCCTCTTCTTTCTTCACTTCATTTTCTTTCAATCTCTCTACCGCACCATAGTTTTCTTCTTCTCCATTTCATCTTCAATCTTCAATCTCAAAATTCTACTCCATTTCTCTGTTTCTTCTCAATTTGAGGTAATGCTACTCAAATCTTAGCTTCCAATTCCATTTTTACCAATTAAATTCTTAGATTAACGCTAGAATTTATTGATTTTTGAAGGTTTGAGTTAGAAAATCAAAGTTTCTTTGTTTTTGGATTGTTTGAAGAATTTCAAGGTAAGGGGAGTTTGTTTCTTATTCTAATATGTAATGTATGATGTTCTGTGGATTGATTGTTGTCTGAATGTATTTAATTTTGAAAATGGATGTTTTAATCACTGAAACCTGAGACAGTTTCATGTCACTGTAAAAATCTGCTCAACGCACCGAAGAAGACTTAACACTATAGCGAATCCGCTTAGCGCAGGCGAAATCCGCTCAGCGCACAAAAAAATAAAAAAAATTCGTTCAACGGATTGATCGTTGACTTCCGCTGAGCGCAGCAAAAAAAAAGAAGAAAAATTTCGCTCAGCGGATTGACCGTTGACTTTCGCTGAACGCAACAAAATATAAAAAATTTAAAATTACTATTTGCACCCTGTTTTCTATTGTACCCTATTTTGTTATTTTGCACCCCGATGTGATTGTCTTTTATGATTAAGTGATATCTAGAGATGATAAGTTGAAACTAATCACCTGGAGGGTAGGAAAGTTGTAAGATTTGGACATAAGATTCCTTTCAAGTTGAATTCCATGTGGATTAGTCACAGAGATACACTAGGGTGTAGTTCAGGAAGGTTCAATAAGCTGGGGGAATAGAAGGGTGGTGAAGTGGCTCAACCATCGATGTGCACGATGTGTTTGGGGACTGTCACAGGCCTCGCACTTCGTTTCCGATTGAATCGCTGACTATGCTTTTGGTCAAAGGGGTTTGTGTGCACACGTTGTATCCGTGTAGCGTAGTGCTAACCGGCAGCTATCAAGACCGGCATAAGGCCAACATCATCTGGGTGGTGAGGTTGACAGCGTTTAGGGGCCCAAAATAATAGTGGAAATGGTGAGATATGATGGAAGGGAAGGACGAAGAGAAAAATATCTAAAATTCATATTAGATTAATATTAATTCCTGCTTGTATGCTTACTATCTGATTGATTGATTGGGTCAAAAATTTTCATGTTGAATGAAACTGATTGAGTTTATCTTATTTGTGTTATATTTTGTTACCCTTTATTTCAATGAGTACATTAAGATTATAATAGGAATAGACTCACCCTTATATCCAACATTTCAGGGCAAAACAATGACCACCCAACCCCGTATAATTACAATAGTAGACGTACAATATAATTATAGATATAATGAGCTTTTCAGAGAATACCAACAAGTAGGTTTTTATAAATATGTATTTACCCTTGGGATAGACGAACCAGATTCAGTCATCATTGTGGACGCCCATGCATCGTATAGCGTGCCATTTTGTATGGAAGGTAATAGGAGAATCACTCACTTGTATAATTATGACATATATAGAGGTACTATACGACCCCCTAGACCCTTGCGTTACCAGTTCCAGTTTCTCGACCATGATGCTACCGAGATGCCGACAAGGGTGACTAGAGGGAGAACGACGTCAGTGGAGGTCACAGCTGATGAGGGAGACATCTCACTGTCTAATCTCTCATCCGACGAGATGGAGGCCTTTGAGGCTTTATATGAAGCTGAGAATGAAGGTTTCTCCTCATAGATATGATATATGCTTGATAGTTTAATAGGAACCTGCTTGATGGGACTATAGATATGTGACACTTTTGGTTTTAAATATTTTACCCATCATTTTTTAGTTGTAAATGTTATATTATGGTTCTTGGAACAGATACTTATATGAAATATATATAAATGCATATATTATTGTAAATTATCATTTTCTTTTATTTTCTTTCTTTTATATTTGTGCATGTATAAAAATATTTACAATGTTATAATTTCAATTTCGAAAAAAAAAAAAATTTTGCGAAAATTCCACATATTCAAATAAAAATGTTTTCTAAATTATGAGCGTCACATTAAGTGGTATCAGAGCAGTTCGTCCTATTAAGCCTGGGGTATGGGATACGTTTGCTTGTATTGTGTGTGTTCCTATATTCTTGTGGAGAATAAGAATGCAGGAAGATTGTTTGTTTGTATAACCTACTTGGAAGTTCTGAGTAGGAAGATAAGTAAGGTAGTTCTTGGTAGTATTTGTTTCCTGATTATAGATATTTTGAATGCTATGATTCTTTATGAAACTAATATAGTAGTTTCAGGGAATCATGACTTCTAGGAGCAACGGTGGGACCAACGATCTTCTGGCGCGTATGACTCAGGCCTTGGAAACTCTTGTCTAGGGTCGTGAAGCTGAACCATTGGAATACCGAGGTTTGACCTCGTTCACGAAACATCATCCTCCCAAGTTTGAGGGTGGATTTAATCTCGAGGGAGCACATCAATGGATTGCTGATTTGGAAAAGATTTTTACTGCGATGGGTTGCCACGAGAATCATAAAGTGACTTATGCTGTCTACATGCTGTCTGGAGAAGCAAAAGATTGGTGGAAGTTTGCCAGTCAAACACTACCAAGCGAATGAGGATATGTTGCCTGGGAGCAGTTCAAGACCAAATTCTTGGAGAACTACTTCCCAAAAGATTTAAGGAAGCAGAAGGCTAGAGAATTTTTAGAACTTAAGCAAGGGAGTATGTCAGTGGGAGAGTATGCTGCAAAGTTTCATAAGCTAATGAAGTTTTGGCCTTATTATCGCTAGGAAGGAAGCGGCGAAGACTTGTGCACCCAGTTTGAAAATGGGCTGAGATCGGACATCAGGATAGCAATAAGTGTGTTCCAACTCACCGACCTTCCTACTCTGGTGAGTAAATGCCGAGTTTATGAAACAAGTTTGAAAAGCAAGGAGATAGAAGTCCGAGCTGGAGGGCTAGCAAGGTTTAACAGGAACTTTCGTGGGCACAACAACAAGCCTTACCAGCGCCCAAAACAAGTCCAAAGGAACGTGCCGAATCGTAATGCAAATTTCACCCAGAGCTCGTTGAGGTGTTTTAAATGTGGAGGAGCTCACATGTTGAGAGATTGCCCCAGGACAGTTGTCACATGTGATTACTGTGGAAAGCCTGGACACATCGCTAGCAATTGTTGGACAGCGCAACAACAAACCAGTAGTGCAAGGAAAGTTGAGCCAACCCCTAGGGACAACAAGGGGGCGAAGTCCAAAGTTCAAGGAAAGATATTTGCCATGAGTGGATCCAAAGCTTTTGCATCGGAAGACTTGATTCGAGGTACGGGTATTATTAAAGATAGAGTTATCGATGTTTTATATGACTCAGGTGCTACTCATTCCTTCATATCTCTTGATTGTGTGAAATGCCTTGATTTGCCTATGTCATCTCTACCCTATAGTGGTATGGTGCCCACTCCCACCAATAACTCAGTTGTGACTTCTTCTGCATGTTTAAATTGTTCTATAGTAGTCCATGGGAGAACCTTTTGTATAGATTTAATCTGTTTGTCTCTTTCTCATCTGGACGTTATTTTGGGGATGGATTGGTTAGTATCCAACCATGTTCTTCTTGATTGTAAGAACAAGACCGTATATCTAGGCACAAGGACCCAAGAATATCCTAAACCCATTAGTGTGGGTGAAGCAGAAAAGAAGCATAGTGCTAAGGCTTTTATGGTCTTATTTTCTTCCACGGTCGAAGAATCTCCATGCATAAAAGACATACCAGTAGTGAACAATTACATCGAAGTATTCTTAGAAGATATAATAGAGTTACCACCAGAACGGGAAATCGAATTCAACATAGACCTCGTACCTGGAGCCAACCCCATATCAATTGCACTGTACCGCATGTCACCTGTGGAATTGGCAGAAGTACGGAGACAAGTGGAGGAATTGCTACAGAAACAATTTGTGAGACCAAGTGCTTCACTTTGGGGAGCACCAGTGCTGTTGGTTAAGAAGAAAGATGGGAGCATGAGGATGTGTATCGACTACCGACAACTGAAAAAGTCACCATCAAGAATAAGTATCTGTTACCTAGGATAGATGACCTTATGGATCAATTGAGAGGGGCAACAATCTTTTCAAAGATTGACTTGCGATCTGGTTACCATCAAATCAAGGTGAGGAAGGAAGATATTCCAAAGACAGCATTTAGGACCCGTTATGGTCACTATGAGTATTTAGTTATGCCTTTTGGTATGACTAATGCTCCAGCAGTATTTATGGACTACATGAATCGCTTCTTTTATCAGTATTTGGACAAGTTCGTGGTGGTGTTTATTGATGATATTTTGATTTATTCGAGAAGCCTAGAGGAACATGCCGAGCATCTAAGGATCGTGTTACAGACTTTAAAGGAAAGACAGTTATATGCCAAGTTTTCGAAGTGTGAATTCTGGTTGAGTCAAGTACAACTCTTGGGACATGTGGTGTCAAGTGAAGGAATTATGGTGGACCCCACTAAAGTGGAAGCAGTGACTCACTGGGAGAGGCCTACAACTCCCATAGAAGTTCGAAGTTTCTTGGGATTAGTCGGATACTACAGAAATTTTATTGAAGGATTTTCTAAGTTAGCATTGCCGCTAACTAAGTTAACCAGAAAGGGACAAGCTTTTAGTTGGGATGAAAGAAGTGAAGCTAGTTTCCAAGAGTTGAAGAGAAGATTGACAACCACTCCTATTATGATTTTGCCAGATCCTAAGAAGAAGTTTGATGTTTACTGTGATGCATCGAAGCAAGGTTTAGGATGTGTCCTTATGCAAGACCGAAGGCTAGTTGAATACACTTCGAGACAATTAAGACAACACGAGGTGAACTATCCAACACACGACTTGGAGTTAGCAGCAGTCGTCTTTGCTTTAAAGATTTGGAGACACTACCTTTATGGGGCAAGATTTGAAGCTTATAGCGATCACAAAAGTTTGAGGTACTTGTTCGATTAGAAAGAGTTGAATATGCGGCAAAGGAGGTGGATAGAATTTCTAAAGGACTACGACTTTGAGCTATCTTACCATCTTGGAAAAGCAAACGAGGTTGCTGATGCACTGAGTAGGAAATCGCTTCATATTTTAGCTATGATGGTGAAGGAGCTGCAATTGATAGAAGAATTCAGGAACATGAATCTGGTTGTTGAGGTGCGTCCTAAGAGTTTATATCTAGGAACTTTGAAGATCTCCAATGGTTTCGTTGTACAAGTTAGAGATGCGCAGCAAAGTGATCGGTATCTGCAAGATATGATACGACAAAGAGATGAAGGTAAAGATGTAGAATTTCATCGCGATGCTAATGGCGTGATCAAGTTCAAGGATAGAGTGTGAATTCCAGAAGACAAAAGTATGAAGCAAATGATACTAGAAGAAGCACACAAGACCAAGTTAAGTTTCCACCCCGGAGCAACGAAGATGTATCAAGACTTGAAGAAGAACTTTTGGTGGTATGGGATGAAAAAGGATGTGGTTGAATACGTTTCAAAATGTCTAACATGTCGGAAGTCTAAAGCCGAGCACCAACGTACGCCAGGGGAACTTCAGCCTTTGGAAATCCCGGAATGGAAATGGGATAGTATTTCAATGGATTTTGTATCAGGCTTGCCAAGGACAAAGCTCAATTACGATGCTATATGGGTGATCGTAGATCGGTTGACGAAGACTGCTCATTTTCTTCCAATCAACATGAAGTACAAGTTGGAGAGACTTGCAGACTTGTATATTAAAGAAATCGTTAGACTGCACGGAGTTCCTACAAGTATAGTGTTAGACCAAGATCCGAGGTTCACTTCAAAGTTTTGGGGGAGCTTACAGAATGCGTTAGGAACTAAGTTAAAGCTGAGTTCATCCTATCATCCACAGACGGACGGGCAGACAGAGCGGACAATTCAGGCCTTGGAGGACTTATTACGTGCTTGCGTGATGGAGCATTAGGGAACGTGGGACGAATGTCTACTATTGGTGGAATTTACTTATAATAACAGCTTTCACGCTAGTATAGGAATGGCGTCATACGAAGCATTGTACGGAAGGAAGTGCAGGACTCCACTATGCTGGTACGAAACTGGAGAAACACTCTTATTAGCCCTAGACGTGTTGCAAAAACATAATGAGCAAGTCACAATGATAAGAGAGAAGATTAAGGTTTCTCATAATAGATAGAAGAGCTATTACGACAAGCGGAGGAAGCCATTAGAATTTCAGGTAGGCGATCACGTTTTCTTAAAGGTTTCACCCGTCACTGGAGTCGGAAGAGCGTTGAAGTCTAGAAAGTTGTTACCAAAATTTGTCGGAACTTTCGAAGTTTTGAAGAGAATTGATCCTGTTGCCTACCAGATTGCCTTACCACCTAATCTATCCAATCTGCATCCAGTCTTTCATGTTTCTCAACTAAGGAAATATGTCTTTGACCCGTCTCATGTGATCGAACTTGACCCTATTCAGGTTCGAGATAATCTATCTTATGATGTACTTCCGGTGAAGATTGCGGACCAACGGATCAAGCAACTGTGCGACAAGACTATTTCTTTAGTAAATGTGATTTGGAGTCCAAACGATGAGGGAGATGTCACGTGGGAACCTGAAGATAAAATGAGAGCGTTGAGAGCGTTGTACCCTTTTCTTTTCCAGGACTAGCGAATTTCGGGGACGAAATTCCTAAAAAGGTGCGAGAGTTATAACACCCTTAATTTTTGGTTATGTATTTTATTTGTGTGTGATATTTAAAATTAATAGAAATTACTTTTATTATAATTATAATTTAAAAAAAAAGTAAAAAGTAATAAAATAATAAAATAATAAAAACTTCACCGCCTCAAATTTATTATATATATATATATAAACTTGACCGCCTCTTCTTTCTTCACTTCATTTTCTTTCAATCTCTCTACCGCACCATAGTCTTCTTCTTTTCCATTTCATCTTCAATCTTCAATCTCAAAATCCTACTCCATTTCTCTGTTTCTTCTCAATTTGAGGTAATGCTACTCAAATCTTAGCTTCCAATTCCATTTTCACCGATTAAAATCTTAGATTAACGGTAGAATTTATTAATTTTTGAAGGTTTGAGTTAGAAAATCAAAGTTTCTTTGTTTTTGAAATATTTGAAGAATTTCAAGGTAAGAGGAGTTTATTTCTTATTCTAATATGTAATGTATGATGTTTTGTGGATTGATTGTTGTCTGGAGGTATTTAATTTTGAAAATGGATGTTTTAATCACTGAAACCTGAGACATTTTCGCGTCACTGTAAAAATTCGCTCAGCGCCGGCGAAATCTGCTCAGCGCAACTAAATCCACTTAGTGCACAAAAAAAAGATTCGTTCGGCGGATTGACCGTTGACTTCCGCTGAGCGCAACAAAAAAAAAAATCGCTCAACGGATTGACCGTTGACTTCCGCTAAACGCAGAAAAAAAAATTAAAATTACTACTTGCACCCCTGTTTTCTATTGTACCCTATTTTGTTATTTTGCACGATGTGCTTGGGGACTGTCACAGGCCTCGCACTTCATTTCCAATTGAATCGCTGACTATGCTTTTTGTCAAAGGGGTTTGTGCGCACACATTGTATCCGTGTAGCGTAGTGCTAACCGGCAGCTATCCATACCGGCGTAAGGCCAACATCATCTGAGTGGTGAGGTTGACAGCATTTAGTGGCCCAAAATAATAGTAGAAATGGTGAGATATGATGGAAGGGAAGGACGAAGAGAAAAATATCTAAAATTCATATTAGATTAATATTAATTCCTGCTTGTATGCTTACTATCTGATTGATTGATTGATTGGGTCAAAAATTTTCATGTTGAATGAAACTGATTAAGTTTATCTTATTTGTGTTATATTTTGTTACCCTTTATTTCATTGAGTACATTAAGATTATAATAGGAATAGACTCACCCTTATATCCAACATTTCAGGGCAAAACAATGACCACCCAACCCCGTATAATTACAATAGTAGACGTACAATATAATTATAGATATAATGAGCTTTTCAGAGAATACCAGCAAGTAGGTTTTTATAAATATGTATTTACGCTTGGGATAGACGGACCAGATTCAGTCATCACTGTGGACGCCCATGCATCGTATAGCATGCCATTCTGTATGGAAGGTAATAGAAGAATCACTCACTTGTATAATTATGACATATATAGAGGTACTGTACGACCCCCTAGACCCTTGCGTTACCAGTTCCAGTTTCTCGACTATGATGCTACCGGGATGCCGACAAGGGTGACTAGAGGGAGAACGACGTCAGTGGAGGTCACAACTGATGAGGGAGACATCTCACTGTCTGATCTCTCATCCGACGAGATGGAGGCCTTTGAGGCTTTATATGAAGCTGAGAATGAAGGCTTCTCCCCATAGATATGATAGATGCTTGATAGTTTAATAGGAACCTGTTTGATGGGGCCTATAGATATGTGATGCTTTTGGTTTTAAATGGTTTAGCCATCATTTTTGAGTTGTAAATGTTATATTATGGTTCCTGGAACAGATACTTATATGAAATATATATAAATGCATATATTATTGTACATTATCATTTTCTTTTATTTTTTTTCTTTTATATTTGTGCAGGTATAAAAATATTTATAATGTTATAATTTCAATTTCGAAAAAAAAAATTTACAAAAATTCCACATATTCAAATAAAAATGTTTTCTAAATTATGAGCGTCACAACTTTCATATTACATCCTTTGATGTAAAATGACTCAAACTACTCAAATGCAACACTAGAACTACGTATAAAAGTTCATAACTATATTTCTTAAAGAAAAGCTAAATTTTGTTTTCTTCATAACTTGTTCTAGAAAAATTCAATAAGCTGAAGTTTGAATTGAAGCCTAAGTTTTTTCTCCAATAAACTCACTTTTGAATTTAGATTTCAAATAAAAATATTGAAGTACTACGTACTGGAATAGGGTAATGAAATAGGGTAATGGTTATGGAATTTTTGAAAATTCACTAGGTTAAAATTTAAGTGATGAGAGATGATTCCCCTTATCTCAATGATGTTCTTGGTAGTCTTATAAGTGAAATGAAAATCTCAAATACCAAGTTCTTCCTTAAAGAAAGAAAGAAAAGGAGAAGAATTTTGAGGATTAGGAAAAATTAATAAACACAAGATGAAATAAAAGATAGAAATTACATAAAGCATATTTTGGATCAACTTAGAATATGACAAAAATCAAGAAAAGACATATGAGATGAGAATAATTTTTCTCTCTTGGTGTTCTAGTTATCAATCATGAGAATGGAAAATAGTTTTTAACTTGATTTCTTTAGCTTGTAAGATAATCTTAGTAAAAAAAACCACTTTATCTCCTAAAGTGACAAGTGTATGGTCTGGAATGAGAATGAAAAAAAAAAAAAATTCTATCCCACTCTTTTCTTTTTTAATAGTAGTTGTAAATGAGAGTGAGAGAAGTAAGAATTGTTAGGAACATTTTTCTAAAAAAATCCATGTCATAAGATGAGTTTTAGTCAGATCATGAATAATAATAGAATTAGAAAAAATTGTCTCTTTTCATTTTTCTTTATGTTAGTTGAAAATATGAATATAAAATATATTTGGATTTGGGTTTTCTGTTAGTTATAAATAAAAATGGGTTTAGTTCATGGACTAAAATACTTCTAACTTTTACGAAATTGCGCCTTAATCTCAAATTAAACAATTAGTTTGTTACTAATAATTTGATTTAAGAAAATATATTTTTATTCCAAATTTAATTTTTCTATTGACCCATATTAATTACTAATTTAAGTATTTGAATTATTATTCAAAACTAAAAAATAAAATTATAAAGAAAAAATAACTAATTTATATTTAGAAGAGAATTTTTCTTGGAACTTAAGGTAATTAATTATTCCTTTTGACATACAGGATTTTGTTCTACATTCATGAATAAAATTTACATAAAAAAAATAGGATTTACATTTTGACCTATTTTAATATCAATTAAGAGATCATAGTGATTGTCAACGTTCCTAATTTTATATTATTAAGGATAATCTCATAAGTTAAACTTGAATATTTAAACCAAATTATCAAATCTATCTCTCTAATTATTAAGATTGATATATAAAACCTACTTTAGGCATCAACCACCACATTAGGTTTATCTATTTGATATTTAAGTTCAAAGTCATAATCCTTAAAAAACTCTAACAATATTCTCTAATTCATGTTCAACTCTATTTTATTGAAAAAATACATAACACTTTTATGATCTAAAAACCTCAAATCTAGAAGGATACAAGTAATGTTTCCATATCTTCAAGTAAAATAATAGTTGCTAACTTAAGATCATGTATAAGATAATTTCTCTCATATGTCTTTAACTTCCTAGAAGCATAAATTATAACTTTATCTTCTTACATCAACACTCCATCTAGGCCCATTATAGAAACATCATAATACATTACAAATAATTTATAAAGGCAAAAAAAAAAAAATACTAAAATAGGTGCACTAGGTAACTTCTCCTTAAAACTTTGAAAGTTACTCCCACATTTTTTGTCCTAAAATAAAATTTGACCTTTACGAGTCAATGCTAATAAATGTAAAATTTCTTAAAGAAACCCTCTATAAACATTTTATAACAACTTGGTAGTCCAAGGAAATTCCTAATCTCACTCATTGATGTCAAAGCCTCCCACTTAAGAATAACATCTATCTTAGAAGGATAAAATGTTATACCCTTCTAGAAATCATATGTCTTAAGAAATTAATCCCCTTAAGTCAAAACTCAAACTTGATCAATTTATCATATGCTTGTTCATTCTTAAAAATCTAAACAACTCTCAAATGCTCTTTGCGTTCCTTCTTAGTTCTACCATATATGAAGATAATGTTATAAAGACAATTATAAAGATATATAAATAAGGATGAAATATTATATTCATATAGTCTATAAATATAACAAGTTCAATCATTATACCAAAAATTATAACTAAAAATTCATAATAGATCCTAAGAACAATCTTAGGAACATTCTCAAACTTCACTAAAAAGAAAAATTCCCAACACTTATTTACTTAGTATAGAGTGACACAAAATTATCTTTCTAAATATCAAACTTAACTTAATATTAATTTTATATTTATAATTTTATTTTTATATAATAACCTAATTTTATTTTATTTTATTTAATAAATTATTAGTATTTTATCTTCAAAGTCCAATAAATAATTTAACTAAGTAAAAAAAATATTTATATTATATATTTTTTATTTTAAAAGAAAATAAGACTTTATAATATTAACTTTTATCAATTTGAGTGTTGGTTTATAAGATAATGTAACAAATAAATTTGATTTGACCTTTATTTGGATTAGGGAATAAAAAAAAAAAGAAAAATGAGTGAAAAGTGAAATTTTTTAATTTAGAGTAAAGAGAGAAGAATATTTTACTTTAATTAGAAATATATTTTACAATATTTACATATCACAATAATTAATAATTTTTTTAATAATTTATTAAATTATAAACTTAAATTTTTAAACTATATTTTTAAATGATTCAAATACTTAATATTACCCATGCACTTTTTTCGTTCCTTTTTATTCTTCAAAATTTGTAACATTCAAAAATCTTATTTTTATTTACTTAATTGTGAATTTATTATTATTATTATTATTATTATTATTATTATATTTTGTATTTTCATATTTAAATTTAATTAATTATTGAGTTCAATTATATCTAGAAACTTACTCAACTATCACATTCATTTTTTATATTTTATTTTCATGCCAAATTATAATTAGCACAAATGATTACATTGATGTTATTGCATGCTTGAATTCATGTTATCCACTTAAGTAAATACATATTGATGAGGTTTAAGACTAAATAATGAAAAAAACATGATATATTCACATTTTCAAGTACATTGAAAAATATTGTATAATTATTTATGTGGTTAACATAATTGTTTATGTTCAAACAATCACATAATTGATTATGAAGACTTTTCATGATGTATTTCAATTATTGTGGGAGCATTTCGAATTGTATATTACATGTACAAGAAGTTTATGGGTGTGTCATCAATAATCCAGCCAAACATAAACTTAAAGTAGATCCTACACTTCAATACCACCAAAAATAATGGAAGAAAAATTACCAACGAAGCTTACCTCAAATAATAGTGCATAGTGGTTAAGATGACAAAAAATTGGAGCTTCGATAGTGGTTTCATGACACTAGAATCAATGGTTGCTCCTCCATCACAACCTTTTCAATCACACCTCATTCACAAGTTTGTATAATATTACCTTATGTGTGTGGGTGTGATGGCTCATGCATGAATCTGAAGAATGGTGGCTCAAATCATAAAGGAAAAGCAGTGTGATACTTGTACAAATCGTGAGGAATCTTAACATGTAAACAACTCTGAAAAGTAACTCATTTTCACGGATAAAAGTTTCCATACGTTCCAAATTGACTTCTAGTCAAATCTCCTTAAATTTGTAGAAAACATTACAAATCCTTCTAAATAAATGTGCTTATATTACTTAATCAAAACTTCATATGGTAAAAATAAAATATGTTAAATATATAAGATATGTCATAAATATATAAGTTTGATATAAATTGTACTGAATATTCTTTGACCGAGATTCTTACAGGTCAGGATGATTTTAACTTTGACTTGAAGACAAAGAAATAAGAAATCCTGCTATATTTGGGATAAATCTAGTATATTCAAATATGTTATTATTACTAAAGATTTTTCCTTAATCCTAGAATGGGAATAAACGATCACAACAGATCTTATAGTTAAAATCCCTAAAAGCAATTTTTTATTATTTCACATTATAAATAAATATGTCTAATCCAGGTAATACTCACTCTCACTCTTAACCTAATTTTAAATCTTGTCTACACTGTATACTGACTTATGCATTGAAGTGTAAACGTAGGTACCCCCTACGCGTTTCAGAAGGAGATTAGGAGTAAGTCAAGAAGGAGTCATGAGTAAGTCGAGAAAGAGTCAGGATCATACCAAGAAAGAGTCAGAAACATGCTGAGAAGGAGTCATAAAGGAGCAATCTTGAGGTACTCAATCCGTGTAAGTATATAAACAAATAAATCCAAGTTTTGAATGAACTAACATCTTATGAGTTTTAGCTTAAATATAAAAGATACAAGATGGTTAAAGACTTATTATACACGTTATGTACTTCTTCGTCTAAAAGCTCTTATTTAAACAAGCACCCTACAATTATTTAGGATAATTATCTGATGCATATTTATTTATGGTCATCTACTCCTTTATGTATTCAAAGAAGATTTGAGCCTTTGAAAGTCAACTTTCCTCTTTTACGCACTTCAACCGTTAAAAAACATTTCTTAGGAATTATAGAGGATGTTTCTTCTTTCGAAAGGAAAGAAGTAGCTTTGTCAGATATTGTTCAAGCACCATTGTGATGTACCCTTTAGAAAGGTTAGAAAAGAATCGTCAATTAGAGCAAAAAAGATTATATTGTATATAACAACTAGCATTTTAAGAAGCTTATAAATTGAACATGATTCAAACCTCATGCATGATAATAATAAGATTCATGAAAATTACATTCTTAATATTTTGTTCTTAAGTTATTTTGTGTCTTATTGTTAAAAACTCTCTAAATAAGAATATATTTAAAAAATCTTCTTATTAAATTATCTCACTTTGGTGAACACACTATATTTTTATTATCCTCTCTAAGAGAATAAGTTTTTTGTAAACCCTTTATTCAAACTTTTTTTTTATCAAAAATGACTTTGTGTATTATTTTTTTTTTTTTTAACTCAAAGAAAGTTAAGTATTTTTGCTAAAAGTAACATTGTATATTCTAATTCTAATAAGTTAAAAGTGACGTACACTTATATAGTCTTAAGTGATTAATAGAACTTCTTAAATATTTTTTAAGAGAAAAAATAACATAACTCAATTAGAATGAATATCTGTAAAAATAAATATTTATTTTTCATTGTAAATATATTTTTTTTTTCTACTTCAATTTATTTTACAATTTTTTTATGTATTAAATCCTCTAATCCATAAATACTAACATATTTTCAAAATATTTATGAAAATATTTTAACATATTTATTCAAACTCCACCTTTCTAGAATTTTATTTTATTTCATCCTTTTTCCATAAAAATTTTCGAACACACTTTCTCAATTATAATAAATAACTAAATGTAAACACAAACTTAATGAATTTATTTGAATAGTTCAACACTAATAATTTATTTAATAAGAAGTGAAAAAAAATAGAAAAAATAAAAATATAAATAATTTGATTATGAAGAAAATCAATAAAATAAAATTTATTTAATTTTAAAAATAATTATTTATTAATATTAAATTTAATATATTATTACTTTTTATTATAAATATTTTTTAATCATTTATATTTATTCATTTATTTATTACTATTATTATTAATAATACGTATTCGATTTAAAAAATTGTTTATTTTCAAATTTTTTATTCATTTTCTTTTTCATTCAAAATTTTTTTATTTATTTTTTTTTTCATAAAATTTAGGTATAAAGAATTAAGTTAATATAATTTAAGACTATCTTTGTGTTAAATTTAAGTCTTATAAAAAACTTTTATTAAGGATATATTGATGTAATGTGATATGATGAAAATGATATATTTAAAATTTGGATTTTATATATGACCTTGAGTCACAAGAATATAAAATATTTAATTATATTAATTAATTAATTTTTAAAGTGATAAAAACTTGTAGTGCAAATAAATAATTATAAAAGTGTGACTAATAAGGCATCATTATTCAAGCGAACAACTTGTAAGAGGATATTACAAATTATGTTACATGATGAAATCTACATAAAGTAAAATAAAATGTAATGTCTTATAAGACCCATACATTATAACTTAATGGGTAATGGACTCATAAAATTTGGATTGCAAAAATATTATTAATTATTTTAATTTAATTATATATATATATATATATATAAAAGAAGAGATCTATTTATTTTAAAAATAAAAATTAATATTTATTCTTAATTATTATTATTTTTTAATCGAATAATTTAATATTTAACTCATCTTGATAATTAAATTATAAGAAAAGTAAAAAAATAGTTGTATTTATTCTTAATGTAGATTATTCTTTCATATATATATATATATATATATATATATATTAATTAGGGTTAATATGGTCCAACTGCTTGCATAAGACTAAATTGAACCGAAAAATTGGTATTCGTAAAAAAATTAATTAGTTAATTCTGATCCATTTTGACACTTAAGTTCTATTTATAACGAAATTTAAATTTATAGACCCAAAAAATTTGTAATTATTCAAATTTTCGACATTAACTAAAAATATATAGATTAAGTAAATTAAAACAATAACGTTTACGAGAATATAAATTCATATCTTATCCAAAAACATTAAAAAAAAAAGTAAAGAAAATGTTTTCCATAACGTGAAAGTGATGCTGGAACTGAAATGATATCTTATCCTGATTCAGGTACACTTACAAATAGAAATGGCACCTGGCACAGAGAGGGACATGTATTTCATGCCTTGCACCTTAAATTCTATAATCAGCATTTATTTATCTATCATATATTCATATTTATGGCTAAATTAGGTATCATATGAGTATTTTGAATGTATAAAAGAATAACAAAAAAATATAAATATAATAAGTGTAACAAAATACTAATATTTTGTTGAATAATTTAAAATTTTATAAAATTAAATAAAATATTTCAAGCAGTATACCAAGTTGAATTACAACTCTTTCATAGTTAATTTATGTAAATAAACATTACCTGGAAATTAATTTATGTTAAAACTAAATTCTTAATTAATTTTGACTTAACATCATACTAAAATGTGTTATCGCGTAAAGACATATGGATAAAAAAATCGCAGGTTGTCCCTAGCCATTGGTATTCAGGTTCAATTTGGTCCTTCACAGTTTGAAAATCGCAGGTATCATCTACTTAAGTTGATCCAAACTAATTTTGTTGGTAATAAAGCTTATGAAATGGATGATTATCTACTTATGAACTGTTTCATTAGAGGTTTAATTCCTCAACTTTTAAGTCCTCCTAATAAGTGTGATAAGTGGAAGGATGATATCAAGAAAAAAAAAAGTTTGAGACTAGAATATTAATTTATATATGTTTTTAATTGGATACGTATTTGTTATTTGAATTTGTTTCTATGTTTTTTAGTTCTTAATTAGATTAAATAGATGATTTATTTGATGTTCTAATTGTTAATGAATTTAATAGTCTTAGTTTCATAATATAAATAGTTTTATTTTATGATTTTTATAATCAGAATTGGTATTTTGAAAAATAAAAACACTTTTGTTTTAGAAGAGAAATTCTTTCTAATTTTGTTTGATGCTTTTAATATTGTTTCAGATTCTTAATACTGATTTGCTATTTCTTATTAATTTGAGTTATTTTTCTTAATTTTTAATTTTGTGAGTGTTTTGTTCATTAAATTTTCTTTTGATTTCTATTTTTTTATTCTTATATGTAAGACATAATTTTGTAAGTTGAATAGTTAGAAAATTTTGTTTGAGATTGAATTTTAATATTATATAATTAAGATTTATATTTTTTTAGATTTAAATTTAGATTTAAATTTATATTAATTGAATTTTCTATTAGATGTTGGAATTAATAGTTTTGATTAATTTTTTAGAACTTGATTTTTTTTTAATTATTTGGATTACTTGCTTTGTTTTGTATGATCAATTTTTTTTTAATTTTAAATATATTATTTTTGTCTTTTTAAAGTAACGTTCTCTTTATATTTTAGTTTTTACTTCATTTGATCTTGATTTTTTATCTTAGTTTGCTATTAAAACTCTTTACTTTTTGTCATAAATTATTGTTTTGACTTTTTTAGTTTATTTTTTATTTATTATAATTTATTGAGAGTTTTTTTTTAAAAACTAGAAAAACTATATTATAACATTTCAACATTGATATACAAGTAAATTTAGTGTTAATATTTAATAAGTGGTGAAATCTTTATTTTTCTTATTATTTGCGCTAGCTTTTGTACGTATGTTTTATTCTCATTGGAATCATAATATGAATTGAGTAAATAATTAAAATTCCTACATTTGAATGTAAGTATATCCTAGAAGCATATCTTAAATGGGAAAGTAAAAGTGAAAAAGTCCTTTCATCTTTTGTTAATTTTAATTATTCTAAAAAAATTACTATGTTTATCCTCATTGATATGTTATGAAGTTTCATGTTGAATAAAAAGGAGAAAAGAAAAAAGAAAAAGAAAAAAAAGAGAGAGGAAAAGAGCTTAAAGAAAAAAAGAAAAAGAAAAGAGAGAAATGAATAAAATGAAAGAAAAGAAAAAAAAAATGTTTGAGAGTGTTTGTTATTATTCTAACAGTTTACTTATTTGTGAAGATTTTTTTTATAATAAATGGATAATAATTAATTCTTAAATTATTCAAGCAATAATACACAAGAGAATATTTTGACTTACTCTATTTCTTAATCTTATGAATTAATGAATGTATATAAAAAAAAATTAAAAATATTTGTGAATTGTATATTGTTTTTGGTATGCATAAAAACTTAACATTTGAGATAAATATATATCATATAGATTATGATAAACTTTTTCGATATACATGGATTATAAAAGTATTAATGGTTAGAGTGAACATAATATTGATAAATCTATATTTTATTTTTTGGTTTGAAAAGAATGTTAATTTTTCATATTTATATTTTTTTTTATTTAGTTGTAAAATTTATAATGAGTTCTTATTTTTATGTTATTTTATATATTTTATAAATTAGAATTTGATTTTAGAGAGAGATTTACAAACACTATGAAAATAAGATATTTTCTTTTTATAGGATGTAATTCTCAAATTTAGATAGATTTTTTTGTATTTTTATATTATTAGTTGATTCAATATTTATGTTTATTTGTAAGTAATAAAGAGTTAAATTTAAAGTCAAATTTTCTCTACAAAAAGAAATGTGATGAGTGAATGGATAGGATTATGAAGGAGACTTTGAGGAAAGAATAGGAATTTCATATTTTTTAAATTTTTTGTATTGGGCCTTTGAATTTGTTTTTATGTTTTTGTAATTAAAGACTCTTTTTGCACATTAGTTTCTAATTAAATTAAGTAATGACATATTAGATGAGTCTAACTATTAAATGAGTCTATTAATTTTAGGTTTATAGTATAAATAATTTTTTAATGACTTTTGTAATTAGAATTGATATTTTGAGGAATAGAAGCTTTTTCTTTCTGAAATAAATTCTTTCTAAGATTTTTTATACAACTTTTGGTTTTTATTTTTGAATTTTCAATTCAAAGTAATGAATCTTCACTCGACTTGTCGCTCATTATTAAATTATAGCATTTTCTTCATCTCTAATCTCATTTCGTAATGATCTATTTTTCTTAAGCATGGTAAAATATCTTAGAAATGATCTATTCTTCTGAATTTGGAATTAGTTTCCTATCAGCTCCTCACATTTTTGCAACTTGTCTCTCTAAATTATTTGAGGAAAAATTTTATTCCACCTTTTCCTACCATTAGAACCCATTCCTACCATAAACCACCATACCAACACACATACCAAACATCTTAAAACCAAGTTACACCTATCATAAACATATCAACCTTAGAGATAAACCAACATCTACTACTACCAATACCACCTATCACCTTAAGAAATTAATCCCCATAGATATAATATTTATAAGGGAGAAAGGATTGTTACATGAGATGAAAAGTTCTCTCATAATCATAAGGGTACTAATACATTACTTCTTTGTTACAAAAAAATGAAGAACTAAATAATATTGAGGTAAATTAAATCCAACAACAATCTAAGGAGGACATGCCACTAGTAGAAAGTCATGATCATCATTTGTCTTACCTTAACAAGAGGTACAATTTGATTCAGGTGACTTACTAATGAAAATGACATCTAGATTTTATTATATAGGCAAAGTTGGGATAATTTTATACAACCAAGACTTGTAAGTTTCTAAAGTTACAGGTTCACGAGGCATCCTAATTTAAGGTAGTAGTTGGAAATGGTGACCAACTAAAATGAGTGGGTCAAGTCAAACAAATTCCAGTCAATACCGAAGGTCATTGTCTAATTTAGCATATTTGTTCTCAATTGTTGCAACATAACTTGTTCGTGGTACTCAATAGTTAGCCAAATTGGATACACACTTTATTAACTATAAAGAAATGCTTTATCACTTTTTATATAAATGGGGAATTAATTACACCACAAGGGGATTTGATTGGCCACCCTTTTCAAGCACAATTTCATAACTTTAAGAAGTTGCAAGTTATTGATGTAATAGAAAAGTTGTATGCATTACAAATAATACTCTAGAGACTTTATGTGAGCATTTGTTTGTTAGAACTGCCTACTTTGTTGGAACCTAAAGTCTTTATGTTGTTGAATCAATAGAAAGAAGTGTTTATATAACCTCATGGGTTACCTCCTCCTTATACTATGGTCATAGTATTCCATTATATCAAAATATAGCCTCAGTTAAAGGATTCCTTTTTTGTTATTCTCGTAGCTAAAAAACTAATATTGAAAGAATAGTAAATGAAATGTTGAGAGGTGAGATAATTTGGTCGATGATGAAGCCCTAAGCTTCAAAGAGGAAGATCAAGAGTGTTTAAGGAGGATTACTAGAAGCATGACTAGAAAAGACATTGTTAGAACCCAAATAGTCTATTGGATAACACTTACACAATATGTTTTGATGATAAAAAATAAAAATAAATTTTGAATAAATTAAAGGTTAATAAAAAAACGTTTATAAAATAATTATCTTATAATTGGTAATAACGCTAAATGAAATGTCGCTTATATAACATTATATATATATATATATATATATAAGAAAAACCTATCATATAACAGCTAGTTGGCTTAATAAGGAAATGAAGTATTGAATTTGTTCACTATAATATTAAATATATTTTGAAGTGTTGTATAAATATATAATCAATCGATAATCTAATATAATTAATATATTATCTCGTAATATGATATAAAATTATATTATGGATTATATGAAAATTAAATCTCTCTAATTCAAAATAATCAAATATATCATCTCGTAAATAAAAGAAAATATTTCGTCTGTTATAAAAATATATATTTCGTATTTGCACTGTATTTCCTTTTAATAGGTATCATAAGATCAAGAGTTTCCAAAGAAGAATTATTGACAGAAAAATCTTAATAAATCTGACGTATCAAGATATTAGAAGATTATTATCAAAATATCTGAAGAATATTAAAGCTAAAGATATTTCTACAGTGGTCATATTTTTGAAAGCCTATAAAAGTAGAGGATGACAAAGGCAAAAACATCAACCACAACACAAAAGTTATTAACAATTACAATCATACACAAGCTGTTAGAAAGTTTAGAGAGAAAGTCATTGTTATATTATTCCATAGTGAAGTTAGAGTCTTAGTCAGGAGCATCTTATTATATGTCCTCTTTGTGAGAGTTTTTCTTTAAACTTTTTCTCAAACACTAATTTCTTTGTAGCTAGGAGTGGCAGTTAAAATGCTCGTAGTTCTTAGTCTCAAGGGGAGATTAGAATGGGATAGCAAAGAGTGGCTTAATGTACTCGTCATAGCCAGGAGTGGCTTAGTGTACTCTTAGTAAACAGGAGTGGCTTAGTGTACTCGTTGTAGCCAGGAGTAACATTGTGTACTCGGTTTTTAATAGTGGAACCTCTTAAAGGAGAACTAGACGTAGCCCAAGAGTTTAGCGTGAACTTGTATAACTCGAGTTCTCATAACCTTACTTCATTTGCAAGGTTGCTTATACTTTAGAATACCTACATAATATCTACACACAATAAAAGGTGTGATGAGTCTATTCAACCCCATTCCCTTCTAGAGTCAACCTGCTTCTTCAAACACCGTTGCACCTACTACTACTCTTTCTTTATTTTCCATTTCAATTACTTCTTAGCCTAGCTCTTAATTTAGTTTAATTTCCTTTCTTGTAGGACTTTACTATATGCACCTCCTATCTACTTGGATGCTCACCCGCCCTTGTCTTGAAGAGAAATGCATCCAGCCCACTAGCCATCACCTTGGTGTGCCAGCCCATTCCTCTTCTTAATGTAGTGCACATTGTAGTGCTATTAGCACCCCTTGCGGCCAACCCATTTCCTCCTAGATGGAGTGCACATCCTTGGCCCTTTGGGAGGATGTAAACCTAGTTTCTAGGTCCTTCTTGAGTGTGCATTTACATTACATTTCAGCTACATTTTGTTGTCATTTGAGGGATACCCAAGCTTATAAATAGGGGTCCTATCACACCTTGTAAAGAACTTTTGAATGATGAAAATATAGTGAGAATTTTCATATTGTATTGTGAGTGTCCCTCACCCTCTCTTAGCCTTATCTTGAGTGTGATTCAAGTAGTGGCACCACCACTTATCTTGGGTATCCACCACCCAAGTGGCATGACTCATCCATTGCCATTTCACTTCATTTGGTTCTTATCTTCTTTCCATGTTCATAAGCTTATTACATTCCATATATTCTATATTGTGTTGATTTTAATTTCTATGCGCCTATAATATGTTTGATTAATTTTTCGGCACCATATTTCCTTCTTGTCTTATCTCCTTTTTCTCCTCTTTGAATCCCATTTGAAATGAACCTTCACATCTACATACCATCATGTTATCTTAATGTCCATTGGGGTTTTTCTTTGGGGTTTTCCTCTAAAATCAATCTAATCATCAACTCAAACATTAATCCATAAAATGGGCCTACATCATTTGGTATCTAGAGCTTTGGTTGTGGATTATCTTGCTCCTAATTGGTGCTATATTTTGCTATATTTGTGGCTGTCAAGTGTTTGATATTGTGCTCCCTTGAACCCTTTAAAAGGCTAGCTATTTTCACCACTTGTTAGTACTCTTATGTGGCATAGCTTGGGTGAGGAGTTGAATTTTTTTTGTGCTGAAAAATTCTGGGCAATTTTTGTGCGAAAATCTGATGAGCAAAGTGTTAAAAAAAATCTAGAAATATCTGGGCTCATTTCCATCTTGATTCCATGTTCTTAATGTTCCTTTATGTTTATTAAAGTCTTCTTGTATTTTCCTAACTTTGATTGAGTCATATGTCTTGTTTTCTTGGTTAATTTCTTACTTAAAGTCTAGTGCTGAAATGTGTTTGATGAAATATTTTAGTAAAGAGCACATTAATTGAATTGATAGGGATTATGAAAATTAGGAATAAGAACTTCATGTTCTCATATTAAATTGTGTGTTTAAGTCTAGAAAATGTATGAGAAGAAAAAGAAACAATGTGGCCTAATTATTGGATTATATTGTGCCTAACATTTCGATTTTCCAGCAAAGTTTTGGATTGTTTTGGAAGCTGGAATTGTGGTTGTTTTCTCCTTAAAATTGGGCAGTATTCACGTTGAATATTGGACTATTTTTTTTGGACATCAAATTATATCAACATCAAAGAAGCAATTGGCACTTCAAAATTGAATTTTTAGCAAGTAATTTGGGTTGGAACGTGAACTTTTGGTGGGTTGCATTGGATTGGAAAAACAAATCTAGACAGATTTAGACTTAAACATTCACAAAAATTGGGATTTAATGTGGCAAAATTAGTTCCATTATTTAGTAGGATCCTAGTCTTCTTTTATGTGTTTAAACTAAACTTTTATTTGAATATTTTGGTAACTTCTTAGAGTCTTTATTGTTACCTTTTTCTCTTGCTTTAGACTTGTTTTAAAGTTTTTTCTAAAATCAATTTTATTGTAATTGTCACCTTTTTTACTTTTACCTTTCTTGTTTTAATCTTTAAGAATCTTAAGTTTTATCTTTGAGTTTTCTTCCTTTGCTTTCTTAAGTGGTGATTGTTGTTTTCTTTTTACATTTGATTCTTACTCTTGGTTTGTGTTAATTTGAGGGAGTTGAACACTTGATTACACAAGGAGTGTGAGTGAACAATTCCTTGCATTATTGGTGAGAAGGCCAAACACCTTGAGTGAGAGTGTTGTTTTACTAACTTTGAACTTTATTTCTTGTGTTTTTGTTTTTATTTTTTAGGTACAATGTCCGAAACTTCTTCATCTCCCATCTCACCTCGAAAAGCTTCAAAGCTTAATGAGAAAATAGAGGCCAAAATCAAGAGGTAAGTTGAACTTCCTCTTGTAGAGTTTTTAAGAGAAATGGAAATCTCCAAGAAAGAAAATGAACGAAAACTTAGGGAGGAGATCCAACAATTAAGGAGAGAAAGAGATGAGAGGAATAGGAGATCCTACTCTCCAAGGAGTTTCCATGAAGAAGATATTGGAGGGCAAGGAGAGGACTCCCCCATTCCCCAAAGAAGACCTACCACCATATAAAGTTCCCAAAGTTTCATGGGGACAATGACTCAAACACCTGTTTGGAGTGGGAGGCCAAAGTGGACCAAATCATCCAAGTCAATGCCATTAGTGAAGAAGATCAAGTAGATTTATCTGTTTTAGAGTTTGAAAGTTATGTCATGATTTGATGGCATAAAGTTTGTAAAGAACATGGACTAATCCAAGGGTCACCCGCGGCCTCTTGGATGGACTTAAAATTTAACATGCACGCTAGATTTGTTCCTTCCTACTATAGGATAGAACTCCTTTTGAAGCTCCAACGGCTTCAACAAGGAAGTTTATGTGAGCATGATTATTTTAAGTTGATGGAATCTCTTATGGTTAAGGCCGATGTTGATGAGACAAATGAGGCCAAGGTAGCTAGCTAGGTTTGTTAGTGGTCCTAGAAGGGATATCATAAGGAGTTGTATGCACTTGTGAGAGCTCTACAAACATGACAACATTATCTTCTTCCTAAGGAGTTTGTGATCCATAGTGATCATGAATCCCTTAAATTTTTGAAAGGCCAAAGTAAGCTCAACAAGAGATATGCTAGGTGAGTAGAATTCATAGAACAATTCCCTTATGTGATCAAGCACAAACAAGGGAAGAGTAACATAGTGGCAGATGCTTTTTCTAGGCGCCACACTTTACTATCTCTTCTTGAAACCCAATTCTTATAGTTTTGATCATATAAAGGAGTTGTACCCTAAAGATGGGGACTTTTTGCAAGTGTTTGATGAGTGTTCTAAGGGGGAACAAAGACTACTTCCTGCACCATGGCTATCTTTTTAAAGGGAAGAGGATTTGTATACCCCAAGGGTCCCTAAGAATATCACTCATAAGAGAAGCCCATGAGGGAGGATTAATGGGGCATTTTGTGTCCAAAAAAACCTTAGAGATTTTAAAGGAACATTTCTTTTGGCCTCACATGAGGAAGCATGTAGATAAATATTGTAGCAACTACATTGCATGCAAGAAGGGCAAGTCTAATGCCCAACCTCATGGACTTTACACCCCCCCCTTTCCATCCCCACTTTGTCGTGAGTAGACATATCCATGGATTTTGTACTTGGGCTTCCAAGAACAAAGAAGGACATGGATTCCATTTTTGTGGAAGTGGATCGTTTTTCTAAAATGACCCATTTCATTCCCTATCACAAGATGGATGATGCAAGCTTAATTGTAAATATCTTCTTTAGAGAAGTGGTTAGATTGCATGGGATCCCTAGGACCATTGTATCTGATAGAGATACAAAGTTCTTAAGCCATTTTTGGAAGATCTTATGTGTTAAGCTTGACGCCAAGCTCTTATTTTCTACCTCTTGCCACCCACAAACTGATGGTCAAACAGAAGTGGTTAATTGAACATTGTTGCAACTCTTAAGATGCATAATCTTTGGGAACCCAAGGGAGTGGAAAAACATTCTTCCCCATATTGAGTTTGCATATAATAGAGTGGTTCATTCCACTACTTCTCACTCCCCTTTTGAGGTTGTGTATGGGTTCAATCCCTTAACTCCTCTTGACCTCCTTCCCCTCCCCACTCATGAAGCTTGGTGTAGCAATGATGGCTTGCAAAGGTCAAAATTGATTAAGAATTTGCACACCAAGGTGAAAGAGAGGATTGAGAAAAAAGTCAGTCAAGTAGAGAAGCATGCCAACAAGGGAAGGAAGGAAGTTACCTTCCAACTAGGGGATTGGGTATGGCTTCATTTGAGGAAGAAAAGATTTCCTAGCCAAAGGAAGTTCAAACTCAACCCACGAGATGATGGACCTTTCCAAGTGGTACGCAAAATAAATAACAATGCATGAGTTAGATTTGTTTCCCGAGTATAATGTGAATTCCACTTTTAACGTGAGCGATCTTTTTACTTTGGGTACAAGTTTTCCTGATTCATGGTTGAATTCTCTCCAAGGGGGGGAGGATGATAAAGCCCTAAGCTCCAAAGAGGAAGACCAAGGGTGTCTTAGGAGGAATACTAGAAGCATGACTAGAAAAGACATCCTTGCACCTACTACTACCCTTTCTTTATTTTCCATTTCAATTACTTCTTAGCCTAGTTCTTAATTTGGTTTAATTTCCTTTCTTATAGGACTTTGCTATATGCACCTCCTATCTACTTGGATGTGCACCAACCCTTGTCTTGAAGAGAAGTGCATGCAACCCACTAGCCATCACCTTGGTGCGCCAGCCCATTCCTCTTCTTGATGCAGCGCACATTGTAGTGCTATTAGCACCCGTTGCGGCCAACCCATTTCCTCTTAGATGGAGTGCACATCCTTGGCCCTTTGGGAGGGTGTAAACCTAGTTTCTAGGTCCTTCTTGAGTGTGCATTTACATTACATTTCAACTGCATTTTGTTGTCCTTTGAGGGGCACCCAAGCCTATAAATAGGGGCCCTATCACACCTTGTAAAGAACTTTTGAATGATGAAAATATAGTGAGAATTTGCATATTGTGTTGTGAGTGTCCCTCACCCTCTCTTAGTCTTATCTTGAGAGTGATTCAAGTGGCAGCACCACCACTTATCTTGAGTAACCACAACCCAAGTGGCATGACTTATCCATTGTCATTTCACTTCATTTGGTTCTTATCTTCTTTCCATGTTCATAAGCGCATTATATTCAATATATTCTATATTGTGTTGATTTTAATTTCTATGCGCCTACCATATGTTTGATTAATTTTCTAGCACCATATTTCTTTCTTGTCTTATCTACTTTTCCTCCTCTTTGAATCCCATTTGAAATGAACCTTCACATCTACATAACATCATGTTATCTTAATGTCCAGTGGGGATTTTCTTTGGGGTTTTCCTCTAAAATCAATCTAATCATCAACTCAAACCTTAATGTATAAAATGAACCTATAAGTCGAGTTCTAGTCTTTCCTCCTTTCCTATATTACTCGTGAAAAAGAAAGATGGCACTTGGTGCTTTTGTACTGATTATTGAGCTTTAAATATAGTAACAGTCAAATTTTCTTTTCCATGCTTATCATAGACAAATTACTAGATAAATTATTTAGAGTTAAGTACTTTCCAGAGGATTTGAGGTTTGAATATCACATAATATTGATGAAACCTACAAATAAATACAAAATAGCCTTCTGAATCCAAGAATTGTATGAATGGTTTGTTATGTCATTTGGATTGTACAAATGGTTTGATACATATTTGTTTCATTTTTGAGAAAATTTGTTTTGGTATTCTCTGATGATAATTTAGTATATAGTCCAAATTGAAATGTTCACATTGACTATTTGTCTCAAGTTTTGCTTTGATGAAGTGACAAACTTTGTTTGTTAAGCTATCAAAATGTTCCTTTAGTCATATTCAATTTGAGTATCTTGGGCATGTGGTAACAAGGGAAGGGGTTAAGGTGGATAATTATAAAATTATAACCATCAAATAGTGTCCAATACCATCAGCTATGAAATAAATTGTGGCTTTTCTAAGTTTAATAAGCTATTGAAGAAATTTCATCAAGGATTTTTCCTTAATTGTTATATCTCTTACGAACTTATTAAAGAAGGAAGTCTTCTAATGGTATGATCATGCAGAAAAACCTTTCATAAAACTTAATTCAGAATTCACAAATGCATTTATTTTGCCTTTGCCAAATATTTAAAACCCTTTATTTGGGAGACAAATGCATCCTCCAATTGTATTAAAGTTGTCCTCGACGAAAATAATTATCCTTTAACATTTTTGTTTCCAAGAAGATATCTAGACAAATTTAAAATTAGTTAGCCTATGCAAGAGAGATACATGAATAATAAAGCTAGCAATAAAGTTTAAAACATTTGTTATTAAAACAAATCATAATAGTATAAACAAAATGTAAGAACATGTGATTCAAACACCATAGCAATAGACTTGACTTCCAAAATTACTAAGGTTTGAGTTTATTATTGAGTACAAATGAGGTAAAGAGAAGAACCAAGCATCAGATACACGATCATTCATGGCATTATCTAGATTGCATTTTGAATTCATACCGGAGTTATGAAATGAACTATGTCATCCTTTTGGTCGAGTTTCCACCAACAAAAGTTGATAACTTCATACTTGTAAAGCATGATGGGTTATGATTTTGGAAAGGAGAGTTGTTAATTCGAGCTTACTCAACTATCAAGAACATAAAACTCAAGTAATTTCAAAACTCACAAGTTGATGGTGAGACAGATTTTCAACAAACCTTGGCTCTATCAACCTAATTTTTTTTGGAAGGGAATGAACAAAGAGGTTAAAGAATATGTGAGATCTTATTCCATTTGCCAACAAACAAAATACATCACTCAATCACCAATAAAGTTTTTACAACCCCTTCGAATACTAGAATTGATTTGGAAAGATATAGCTATGAATTTTATCATAAACTTACCCTTATCACGCTAGTATTATTTTATCAACAACCAATAAATCTTTTACAACCCCTTTACATACTAGAATTGATTTGGAAAGATATAGTTATGAATTTTATCACAAACTTACCCTTATCACGCTAGCATTATTTTATCAACCACCAATAAAGCTTTTACAACCCCTTCAGATACTAGAATTGATTTGGAAAGATATAGTTATGAATTTTATCACAAACTTACCCTTATCATGCTAGTATTATTTTATCATGGTGCTTATTGATAGTGTATGGATAAAGGCCGAATACATCTCGGCCCATCCCCTAAACCATGTCTGGTCATAAACTGAGTACACTTCGGTCTAAGGAGCCTCATCTAGTAAAACAAGCCGAGTACATATCGGTATGCTTAATCAACCCGATTCGAAGCATACTTAAATACTCAAGCATGACTAAGAAGATTAGCGACTAAGTATGATTATTAATACTTAAACACCATACTAAGAGAGATTCAATATCAAAGGTCCAACCCAACAAACAGGCTCATCCAGATAACAGTATAAATAAGGGTAATAAATAAAAAGTAATTCATTTTACAGTATGCATTAATTGCTATTGATTTCATTACTGACTTGAGCGTCGAAGCGCCTTTGCAGGTACCCCACCCAGTCTGACTGAGGAGTGATCGGAGTGAAGAACAACCATCAGAGATTTAGAACTAACTATTCCAAGTAAAGAGCATATCTTAAGAGTATCCGGTTCTAGTAAAAACAGATAAACTCTCAAATTTTCTTATTTCATTCCCTAACCAGCAACTTATGGAAAATGCTCTAACACAAGATGCCATCCAAATTCATGGAATACCATCTATTGTCTTTGATGGGGAAGAGATATTCACTAGCAAATTCTGACAACACCTATTCAAAAATCAAGGCATAAAATTGGCCATGAGCTTTTCTCATATATATATATATATATATATTTTTTTTTTTTTTTCTTTTTTTTCAGCAAAATCCTTAAGACGGGTACAAATTACTCTCATGGAGTGCTTATTGGTATAATATTGCCTTCCATTATAGGCATGATACCCTAGAGTAGTATTTGATTGTGATCCCAAAATTCTTAAGTATAAACCTTCAGCAAATAATGCAAGTGTGAGAAAACAACTACAAAATAAGATAACAGTATAGATCAACTCAGGGTTAATTTGACTCGAGCGTAGTAGAGAATGAAAGTTGCAGATGCAAAAAGAGAAGATGTCCAATTTTCTGAAAAGGAATATGTTTGTTAAGTTCTTGCAATATAGGGAAAGCACAATAACATTAAGAAGAAACCAGAAGTTGAACATAACTAGTTCAAGATAATTGAGTAAAATGGCCCGGTAACATACAAGTTACAACTTCCTAATACAAATCATATTCAAGCCATATCTCACATTTAATTACTAAAGAAGTACATTGGTAAGCCACAACATGTAATACCAGAGGAATTACTCAATGATACCCAAAATTAATTATCTCCACCATTTGACCTTGAGGACAAGGTTAGGAAGGAATTTTGATGCGAATAAAAAATATTCAAATGAGATGAGAGAAATATATACAAAAGCACATGATAAATTAACCAAATAAAAGTAAATCATAATAACCTTTAATTTTATCTAAATAAGAAAATATAATTTAAAGAATTAAAAGAAAAAGAAAATATTCTCTTTTTATTATATAGTAAAATATTAATTAGTTTACAAAATATTATGTATTTTAGTTTATTGTTATTATATAATTAAAATAATTTATTATATTAAATAACTATTGATTTTTATATAAAAAAACTTAATAATTTTAATTTCCATAAATCATACCTATCAAAATAAAATTTCTTTAATATAATAATTACATCAATATCTATACAGATAAGTATCTCTACAAAAAGTACTGAATGTTCTTAAGTTAAAAACCAAAAATGAGATTTACTATTTTAATGGGAATTGCTATACATACACAAAGTCAAGTCCATCTTATTCAAAAAATAAATCAATATGTATTAAAAGAAATACTCCATTAATTTACAAATACAATAATTAGATATTATAAATTTAGTTTAATAGTGATATAAACTAAAAATGCTTTCTAACCTAATTCATATGGCATTATGGGGATTGCCTTTTGCTTCCCATTTTCTTTCGGTATACAACTTTTTCAGAATACAACTTTTAGTAATATTCACATATGGTTTTATAATCTAGAAAATTAGATTATGAAAATATGAAAATATGAAACTTTTATATTTACTGAATTTAATTTCCAGAGTAATGAAATCAATTTCATATATACGAATTTGAATAAAAGAAAAATGAAAAGAAAAAATCAAGGGTATGAAAAGAAAAGACAGGAATGTGGAAAACAATAGTAATCTGTATCTGCATTTTAGGGTGTGGTTGGGTTGATGTCGGATATTCATAATCTATCTCCTGTCACTAATTCGACCTAACTCCAACAAACTTTTACGACTTTGGGTTTAAGCAATTAAACTTTATGTATTTTGAGGACATGTTACAAGTTATATTCTCAACATTCTAATTTTACTAATTATAAATAATTTAATAATAATCTATTATAGATAATCTTATAATGTGATTCGAGA
Organism: Macrotyloma uniflorum; assembly: GCA_016859785.1. Lineage (NCBI taxonomy): Eukaryota > Viridiplantae > Streptophyta > Magnoliopsida > Fabales > Fabaceae > Macrotyloma > Macrotyloma uniflorum. The sequence goes on along the minus strand of BDMB01000073.1, from coordinate 114,193 downwards.
ATATTATTATTATATATTCTAATGTTATATTAAAAGTAAATTTAAATTCTAATTGTTTTTATAAAATTGATTTAATAAGATGATTTGTAATTTTTAATAATTTTTTTTTTAAAAAGGAAATTTTTAAATAATTATATATATATATTAATAATGCAATTTATTAATTTAATAAATAATACTTTCCCTAACATGATATTATATTCATATTTTTAAATATATATTATAAAATATATCATATTATAATGTTATACTTCTCATTATAGATCAAATAGAGGTATTATTTAACCTGTCTCAACATAATTGAACAGGCTTTGACCAGCCTGTTGAGAAGAACCACAATTCTAGAACTATGTTTTAGAAAGGAATTTTATACTAGAAGCAAAAGGTTTTTCTCTTTCTAAACAATGTTTTATAATTTTAAATATTTTCAAATTTTCAAAATTAAAATGACCTAAATAACTTAATGTCGTAATATTTCTTCTTATCTTCGTGATCATTATATAAAATTTAATTTTCAAATAAAAATTTTACCCTTTCTTTCATTCCTCTCCTAAATATATCCTAAAAATAAAGAATAATGAAATAGATACACTCTCCTCACATTCTCTTTCTCTTTTGTTATCTTAAAATAAAAATAAAATTTATATTATATTTGGTTAAGATTTTTATAATTATCAATTTTTTTATTTTTTTATCTATTTAACGGCACATATTTATATATAATTAGTAGGAATTTGTATTTTATAAATAAATTACATATATTTTCTGTTTTTTTATTAGAGAATAAATATAAATTAAATTCATAATTCTAAGTTATTTTTAGATAATTTTGATCTTCAATCCTTTCAAACTTTAAAAACTAAACTTTAAAAAATAGAGGGAATAAAATTTGCATCATTTCAAATAAAATCAATTGATATTATTATTTAATTTAAAGGAGTTTTCATTGCGAGAATTATCCTTATTTAATTAAATTTTATATTTTTCTAAAACAAAATCTCTTATATTTATAATAAAATAAAATCACCCTAAAAATTATAAAATATATAATTTGTATTTATCCATCGTATTGAATCAAATATCTTCACTTTAAAATAAAGTTTGAAAGACTTCCAAATTAACAATAATTAAAAATAATTTTATTAGTAAGATTTTTAATACTTTTAATAATATATAAATAATTTATTCTAATACTACAAATATTTAAATTAAATTATTTTTTAATAAAATTATTTTTATATTTCAATTTAAAATTAATTGTAAATATAATATATAAATCAAATTTCAAAATAAATGATATGAGATTTCTCTAATATCACTTTATTTATAAACATCACTTTATTTATTATATAGATGTCTCAAAATAAATGAGTTAATTAAAATAGATATGATTACGATGAGTTATGAATTTTAATATCATATCATATTTCAAGTTGACATCGGGTGAAATAGTCTTTTTATATATATAACTTTCCTAACAATGAAAACAAAACCAAATTAAATTTTACTAATACTTTAAATAGTAATTTTTTTTTCCAACTCTTTATGTATTAAGAACTAAGTTAATAGAATCCTATTTCACAATTGTTTATATTTCTATTTTATATTATTTTGACAACTATACTAATTGCATATTTTCCTTTAACATAAATTATGGTATATACAATGTATAAATACCTTTATACCTCACTTATACAATGAGATTACATATATTTTTACTACACTAGTTTTTCTTCTCTCCCTCCTATGCTGTCAAAATGGTATCCAGAGCATAAGCATTCCTGTTTAAGGCTTGCACACATTCTATTGGCTGCATTCCTTTGCTACTCACATCAACATTATTGTTTCTCTCATCGATCCACAAAGTCATTCTACAAACTCCTCTTTCATTCCTCGCTCACACTTTCAGTACCCTTATTATACTGAAGTTAGATGAAGATACAACAAGTTCTTGTCACGATTGGTTGATTCAATTTTTTGCATTTGCTTGATTTTTTCCATTTGCTTGATTTTTTGCATTTGTTTGATAATAGTTGTGTTCTTCCTAGTACAGAAAATAGAAGTATCAGACTTTATTAACTCAGTTCTTAACAATATATTTTCAAGGATATTCAAACAAAATAAATTATTAATTTTAGAACTAGGAGAAAGAACTTTAATTATCTAAATCTAATATAACATATATTTGATGAGTTACAATACGTTTTGACTCTAGATAACTCTAAGAAGGAAAATAAATAATCTAAAATTTAGAATTTAGTTGTGACATCAAATCTTATATGTTCCAATAATAAAAGAGAATGTCAATTACTCTTTGTATGAGAGTAATATGAATAATATCAATATTAGAGTATAATATGATGAGTAACTTATAAGATACATATCAATATATCAATGTATATACTTATTAAATTTAGAGTTTAATATAAATCTTTTAAAAATTATGTAATATAATAATAATTTGATTAATATTAATAGAATAGAATATTTGATATGATTGTGTTTAAAACTATTATGTGAAAACTAATTTTAAATTATTAGTTTACCTTTTCTTTTATTGTATTGTTTTCAAACAGTGAGTAGATGAATTAATAAGTGAACACCAATTTATGGGACAATAATAAAATTGACTCCTTAAACTTTTTCTATAATGTTTATATTTATATATATATATATATATATATATATATATGCATTTTGCTAGTTTTGCAAAATCACATACAACTATGACAGATATTTAATATGTTTGTATGAGAGTATATGTCTTGAAAATATTTATTTTAATTAAGTAATGATTTCTAATATTATAATTATTGAATTAGAATTGATAGTATACTTAATAGACTAAAAGAAACTGATATTTTTTTTTTTTGTGGTTTATAATATTTGTGTTGTTATTTTTTTAACCTACTATTGTTTGTATTTGTTAAGTACGACTTGTGATTACCTAAACCTATTCTCTCTTCTTTTCCTCCATCTTCTAAGAGACAGATGATATCATATACCATTTATCAGCATGAGCATATAGGTTATGAGACATAATCTTCTTTAGTGGTAATTCCAATTCTAACTTAGCATAATAGTAGATAAGAGAAGTTGACAAAATTTTTAAGACAACTTATCCTAAAAGTAAGAAAGTATGTTAACTTTTCAATGTAATATTGACCATTTTCTTCCACTTCTAGTCTCAATATATTAACAAAGACAAGGTTAGAACATTTAATGACAGCTGACATGAAATCGAAAGAAGATTCATTTCATAAAATTGTTATTCTCTATAATGTATTAGTCGTTAATCAAACCCCTTAAAGGAGAATAGAAAATACTCCATGATCGTGAAAAAAATATCTTTTTAATAACTTTCGTAGCATACTATAAATTTTTTATTTTATGTAATTATTTGAAAAGTCATAGTCATTTGATTTCTTTCTAATTATGTGTCAATGCATAAATATTTACATAGACAGAATCTTTATGATATTCTCAATTTCTTGAAGACCGGATTTACTTGTGTAGCCACCATGTAAAATAGCTTCTTTACATGCATGGCTACAAGCTCATCTTGGACACTTCCAATTTATAACAAAACCCTCACTCTAGAACCATATACACAGAACTACATGGAAAGAAAAGTGTTGTTTCTTTCCTTGAAAATGAGAAAACCCTGATGGATTAAGGCATTGTTTTTTTTTTCAACATGTTGTGACTCGTGGTATAACTCTCATTGATGACCAACCAAAGAAAGAATCAGTATAGGAAAGAATGTGCTATAATCCCACCTTTTTGGTTAACCTGTCTGAAATATTAGCTATCACAAAGCCTGCAAATACCTGCAGTTCAAAGCCAAAAAGAAATCCTTTAATAAGTGAATAACAATGTTGAATGCTTTGATGATTGTGGCATCCAAGCATGAGTTAATAACCAGTACATCATGGTATGGTTATGCATGAAAACTGTCACGTAAATCATAACTATGCAAGGAATTATGGACGTGGAAGATACATACTCGGTATTGATGGTAAATTTTATTGAACCAAAAAACTGAATCATAAATTCTTGGACACATGTTACATACAAATTGATTAGAAACACAAAATACAATGTGCCATGTTGGAAGCTGCATCACCTAACTTCCTAACTGATATATGTCATAGAACTAACAACCTACAATAACTAGCTTATAAAATCAGAATCTACGAGTCTTTTTAATCAATTTCCCCAAGAGTATTTATGAAACAAGAAAATAAGAATGAAAAATCAGTACTTCTTTATAAGCTAAAATTATGCCTTAACTAATTTGTTAAAACTTTCTCATGTTAAATTTTATAGGTTTGGTTGGACGAGTGTCTTCTAAGGACTTTTAGCATGTACAAGTTAAAAGTAAAAGTTTTAGAAAAGTTATATGAAAGAGTTTCTACAAGATAGCTTATGCATAACCCAATTTTAGTTTATCAAGAAGCTAATTTCAATTTTTCTTCTTAATTTTCTACTAGAAGTCTTTATAGAAAAGTTTATTCATTTTTATCCTGTTTTTTTCTCTCCAATAAGTGTTTATAGAGAAATTTATCCGAACAGACCTATATTATGCAATAATGATGAACATAACAGCATGACACTACAAATATAATCTGAATGGCAATGGAACCAAACAGCATGACACTACAAATAGGATCTTTTTCATATTGTAAGTTCAATTTTTTGATTAGGAAAAATAAAAGAAAGAACCCCTTCCTGGTCAACAGTACTGAGGAGAGCTGAGAAAGTATGAAAGTTGCAGGTATCTTTAGCAGTAATAATACCTGAACTGAGCCAAGAATGTACAATGCTGAATAATGGCGACCGTGGATCAACATGTCAGCCAACATAGCAAGAGGAATGGTGAGTGACATGCCCAGAGTGGCTACAAGGGGAGTTGTCCATACAACACAGAGTGCCCTGAGTACATAAAGTGAACTCTAATTTGAGAGTTTGGATAACAGTGTATTTATGTGTGAATTAGTCAGATTTATTTCATGTACCAGAAGTAGTCTGAGAGAACACTTCCAACAAAGCCATTGGCAAGTACCACTTCGTCCACTTTAACCGAATGGGGAATCGTAAACTTAGGTTCAACTCCTAAGGCTGACAATGGCCAGACTGAGAAAAGTATAGAGGGGAATTACCAATCAGTTTAGAACATGAAATCAAAGCTAAATGAGCACACAAAAAGGAGTGAACTCATAGAACCTTAAAAGTAGATATTTTTAAGTAACTTTAATCTATAGAATCATTGCTAGTTGAAAAACTTACTAAGCCACCATAGTGCTAGAAGTGAAAACAATCCAATATATCCAAACAGCTTTTGCACATCAACCCGTTCTCCTTCTTCACCAGAGACTTTTTTGAGAAGAACTGTATGGCATTAAGGTGAAGAAGTATTCGTCTAAATCATCTGACAAATACAAAAAGAAAAAAAAGAAACACAGACAAAAAACTAAGACATTGCCTAACCAGTAAATAGACCATATGACACGGCTGAGAGAAGGCCCAAAAGATCGCCAACAACAGAGTGCTGTCCATTGCTGAACACAAATATCAACTGTCAACGCCCAAAAAGTAGTATTACAAAGAGCAAGAAGCTGATAATAAATGAAAGACCACAAATTGATTTCTTAATGTTCAGCATCATGACAAAAATAATTACCTAAGTCTTGCACAGATTTTCTGATCCCTCTAATCCTACAATATAATGTGTTGAAATCTTATATCGATTATAGATATAACTAAATTATAATATTTAAGGGGGAGTAAATTTCATTTATAAATTGATTTTGTAACGTTAAGTTAAATTCATATCCAATCTTTAATATAAAGGGTGAAATGAAATTAGGAGACATAGATTTCTCAACAATGGCAGGACAAAAAGGGATCATTTATGCTCGAGATATAAATAAATTCATAAGCTTCCACCTAATAACATCTTATGCTTTTTAAGCAACTCACTCCCCACATGAGAAAAGGAATAAAACGCAGTCATGGACCAATGCCATAGCGTCCCCTAGGATCTCAAATCCTCTTGCACAAGGGGCATGAAGTTATTGCCTTTCCCCCAAAGGGTTTACTCAGGGATCAAATTCATGTCCTCTCCTTGAGAGATGAAATTCATTCCACAGCACCAGGTTCATATCTTCATGTTTTATTTTGAGTTGTTAGTCTTTGATATGATACTAAAGCAATAAATGATTAACCTAGTATAAATAGCCCTTAAGATTTTGTGTTCAGCCACAAAACATTTTCAGATTTGAAATGTTTCTGGCTGAAAAACAAAACTTATTTATTTCACACTTTCCTTTTCTATGCATCAAATTAGTATTAGAGCTCAGATTGGAAAATCTCGGAATGTGATGGCTGCAGTTCGCACTTGGTTGGGGTTAGTGGCACAAGAGTGTGATATCCCCTTTTAACAGCCTGGTTTAAACCTCTAGCATAATTATTGCCTTAAAACTTTATTCATCAAAATATAAAAGTTAAATTACTAATTATATGGTCTTCTATCATTAAAAAGTTTGATTTAGTCCCTCTATTATTAAAAAGTTTAATCTGGTCCCTTAATATATATTTCAAATTGATGTAATGTTGTTCTTTCTTTCCAATTACGAGAAACAACATTAACTTTCCCTATATGTTGTACAATAAAAAAAAGGACATGAAGTCACCAGGTAGGACACCTCCGTTAGAAATTTAATTGGTGAAAGGTAACATAGGTATTAGTTTCGAAAATTAAGGGACCAAATTGAATTTTTCAATAATAGAGAGATTACATTGAACTAATTAAATTGGAGGGACCAAATTCGTAAGTTGTTCAAAACCGCCCTTAGTGATACCAATATTGTATAGAAGAGGTAACAATATGGTCAACATAAAGGTGGCAATTAGTTGGGAAATGAAGAAATAAGACACTATCCAATGGCTTTGTTTTAAAAAATGGTAAACATAAGCAATTTGGATTGAGGAACTTCCATTTTGATAACCAGCTTATATATGATGAAAAAGGACTTCCTATTACAAACCTAATGCTTAATTCAGTTATCAGTTAAAATTGAAAAAAAAAAAAAATAGATAATGAAGGTGATTTTTCTAAAAGCAATATGAAAGGCTTACGAAGAACTTGATGACGAATCATCTGCAGCCCATGTTTTCCCCAGAGTTGTCATCACAACCCCGGCCATGCTGGCCAAGACAGCAACTACTTTTGCTACATTTAAAGACTCTTGGCCCATAAACACACCGATGAAGAGAGTGAAGAGTCCTGAAGTAGATGACAACACTGTTGTGCTGGCAACACTTGTTCTTGCAAGGGCAGCATTTGATAGATACTGAAAACAACAGAACAAGAATTTTAGAAACTAGCTACTAAAAACATCCTAAACATCGAACTATCCGTGTGCTATTATAAAAAAACAAGATCTCAACTTTACATGATATCAAATTTATCTATCCAGTGATCTATCATTACAGATGGAAATGGAATGAAATTACTTCACAGAAATTAGAATTCATCAACATAATGTGTGGGTCAAAAATGCTACAATTTTCAAAAGTGTGCAGGTGTTCAAGTATTTCACAATAGTAGGGAGCTCATGGAACAGTTAAAAGATATAAACACATAATTTAGTTCAAGGCATGATTTGGTCTTGCTTAACCACAAACTCGAGATATCAATTTTATGTCACTTACCTCTGTTACAAACCAGATTGGTGCAATGTAAAATCCATAAGTAGCAATTTCTCTTGTAGTAAGTGCTTTATCTGCCTTTGTTACATTAGCATCATTATGTTTAGCCACCAATGGCTGCACTTCTTCAAGTTTTGAAAGGTGTGCATCACTATCTTTCCGAGTCACACTCCCCAATTCCACTTCAGGGTTCTTTTGCACACCATTTCCCTTGTGAGGGGAGGTAATCCGGACCGAAAACTCATCCCCAACTTTTACATTTTTCCCAGTTTTAGAAGAGTGGGGTTTAAATAACGCATATAACCAGTCCTTAATGAAAGCTACTGGGAGGTAAACTACCATAAGAGAAGCTCCAAGATATGTCACTGCAAATGGCTGCTTGTAATCTGTAAAAATATCCTGTAGAAAAAAATAAAATAATTGAGAAGCATTCGTTCATACAAAGCTTTGGATGGTGGTACACTGCATGCTATTGGTCTCCAACAAAAAGATACCCGTGGAGCAGAATTTCAAACTTCAACAGTTTAAACAAAAAAAAAGAAAAAAATTGACCGTGTGTAGATAAGGATTCAGATATAGAAATTCTATAAATTTAAAATAGTAAATCTTCAAGCATACTCTTCAATGCATAATATCCTCTGATGAACATATGTAAAACACAAGATCACAAAATATAACCGGAAGAGTGGTCCCCTCAGCAACACATTATAATGCAGGTCTGCAATTTTCATAAAATGAAAGCCAAGAGGACTGCATGGTTTTAGGCTAGATATTCTTTGCAAGCAAATCATTCTAGCCAATTGAACTTCAATTCTCACCTGGAGGTTTGTATGATTGGCATGTGAAGTTTCAACTTCAAGTAGTTGTATAAATACAAGGAACTTCAAGTAGTTGTATAAATACAAGGAACTTCAAGTAGTTGTATAAATACAAGGATTGATCTTAGAATTTAGGAACCTTCAAAATCAAGGAAAATTAAGCCAACACATCATCCTAATTGATGTAAAAATATCATCTTAATTATTAGTTGTGTTCTTAACATAAGGTCCTATTTTTCAATTTTCTTTTTCTCTTGAATATTCTCTGTAACAAATGTGATTGCAGAAAAGACAAAATAAGTCGGTGTTGAAGAGACAAAAGAGGTGGGTGTTGAAATTCATAATGACCTTTTGGCAGCTGATTCAAATGACAAGACTATGAAGAAAAGCCCTAAGCCAAAAACACTAATCATGGGCTCAAGGATTATGATTGATTTGTAGCGTAGTATATATATTCAGTTATGGAGAGAGAATGGGAGTGAAATGTCTAATTGAATTCCTCTCTTACTTGAATATCCTGAGTCTGACATTTCCCATTTTCTACATTTAGAATTTTCCTATATTGTTATTTCTATATAATTTTCTTTCATTGTAGGAAAACACAGTTGTTTTGTTATCTATTTTTCCTTTATTAAATTCTGTTTTTCCTTTCAAACTTCTTACATTGGTGCTTTCATTATCAATGACAGAAAATACACACCTAAAACAACTATCCTCAAATATGAAAAAATTGTTGGATCTCAGAGAATCGTGTTACAGTGATTAACTATAGAAAAATAATGAGGGTGACTCTAGCACAATGGTAATGATAACTCTTCCACCACCTTCCTGTCAAGTACGAAATGTCAAGCTAGATTTCTCACATGGCTCTGATAATATTCAATGGATTTCAAAGCAAAATAGTTTTTCGATTATTATCATACTCCTTATGATCAATGTTTAACAATTGTTGCAATACATTTAGAGAAAGAGGTAGTTCCATGTCAAGTATCAAATTTTGTCCCATACAAATCCATTTCCCTCTTGGTAGCATTTACCTGAGCTCTTGAAACTAAATTTGGCTCCTCCCTACATGAATGTCCTGTTTTCAATTATTTTAGTTGACTCAACTTACTTCTGTTCTAGAATATTATGTTCAATTCACTTCTCTAACTAATCATGTTCAAGGCATTTACTAGTAAAGTTTTGCTGAATTGATTCATTGAAGGCCTTAAAGCTTATATAAGACGTGATGTAATTGCTCAAAATCTAGCTACATTGATCACATGTGTTTCTCTAGCTAAACTTTAAGAAGAGAAATATGTCTATAAACCCAAATTATACCACCACCTTTCAATTGAAAAACCAAACCACAAACACTTTTCCTACCATAACTCAAACCATTAAATCTACTAGCCTACCCCCACTATTATCGAATCCTACTTCAAACAACTAGAAGTGTCAATTTGAGTTATACTTATGAGCTACCTCGACTCACCACGGGTACGAGCCAGGTTGGGTTGGCAAAAAATTCAATTTATTTTATCCTTTTGTGAATGAAAGTTCATGAAGGAAAATGTTTTAGTGAGCTAACCCACTTAACCCATCAAGTTTAATGATTTAAAAAAATAAAAATAAAAAACAAGACTTATATTTAAGTGAACTAACCCACCAAATCGTGTTGGGTCAAGCCAAGTTGTAAAATCTTTAACTCACCATAAAATGAGTCGAGTTCGGCTGATTCATTTTTAATTCAGCCCGTACTGAGTTAACCCATTTGAGCCAAGTTGGCTCACTTTGACATTCAAACAACCCAAAACCCATGAAAAAGATTTCCCCTATTGAGATGAAGACCAGAAGGGAAAAAGGTTTATACAACACTTGTGATGAAAAGTTTAGTTTCACTCACAGGTGTCCTAACAAACAATGTTTGCTTCTTAACCTAGAAGAAGAAATCGATATGGAGACACGCTGATCCACCTCCTGATGATGTTGGTACAGAGGTAGTCCAACCAGAACTTCATTTATTCTTTAATACATTAAAAGGAACACCAAGATTAAGTGCCATGAAGTTTTAGGGAACCCTTAATAGTTTGGTAATTCATATGCTGCTGGACAGTGGTAGTTCAGATAATTTTCCGCAACTAGATTGACACATTGTTTGAAATTACATATAGAACCTATTGCAAATTTTAATATTCTAGTAGATAATAAACATATATAGTTACTCAAAGCTTAGTTAGGAATCTCTGATATCTGATACAAATTTGGTACTTGGTGCTTCTTGGTTGGCCATACTAGGTCCTCACATCTTTGATTATAGCAACCTCACTCTCAAATTTTATTTGAGAAATCAATTTATCACATTATATGAAGAGCAATAAAATCTCCTTAGGCCAGCTTTATTTAACCATTTGAGGAGATGCATAATACACATGCTATTGAAGAATTATTTACCTTACAACTCCAATACGTTGATAGTCCTTTGGATCATTGGTTATACTTACCAACTAACATGGAGCCTAAAATGGATTTTTTTTTCATACTTACAAAGAGGTATTTGCAATATCTACTGATTTACCTCCTCCAAGAATTCAAAACCACATTATCCCTTTGATAAAAGGCATTGGCCCAGTCAAAGTGAGATCTTATAGGTTCCTCACAGTTAGACAACAAATTGAAAGTTTGGTTGCTAATATGCTTGAGATGGGTTAATAGGACACACTATCTCAGGTCATGGAGTAGCAATGGATAAAGACAAAATTCAGGAAGTTTTGACATGGCATTGTCTTACAAATCTAAAGCAATTGAGAGGGTTTCTTGAACACACCGTTACAGTAAATTTATCAGGAACTATGTTGATATTGCTGCACCTTTAACTAATTTAGTATGAGATATTTTGGGCCAATTCCAGTGATTATTGGTCAAGTATCTTATAAGATAATGCTGAAATCATATATCCAGATACATACGGTCTTTCATTGCCTTGTAGAAGAGAGCATTCTCAATCTTATGAGTCATTGCCTAAGACTAGTTCTTAACTGCTACCAATTATTAAGTATGTTGCTGTTTGCTATCAAGAGTCAATATGAGGGCTCAGAAACAAATTCAACAGCAATTGGTGTAATAGAAAGACTTGGATCAAAGTCATGTAACATGAGAGAACATAAAATATCGGATGAATCAATCCCTGAACTCAACCTTGAGGACAAGGTTAGTTTTAATGGGGGGAGGAATTATAACAAATGTGGGAAGAGACAAAAGAATGGGTGTCAAAATTCATAATGGCTATGTGGCAGTTGATGCAAATAATAAAGCTATGAAGAAAAGCACTAAACCCAAAACACTTAATCATAGGTTTAAGGATTATGATTGGTCTATATCATAGTATATATATATTCAGTTATGGATAAAGAGTAGGAATGACATGTTTGATTGAATCCTTTCTTTGTATTAAGTCTTCCTACACCAGAGTGGAATAATACTATATAGATATACTTTCAGTCTTTATTATTCGTTGTTAAATTCTATTTTTGAGGACACTTCTCTCCGCAGGGATTTGAACCATGGTTCATCAAGCTATAACATTAGACCCAGCAACCCCACAACTGTTTGATTGAATTGAGCTGGTATAAAAAAGATGCTTAAGGAGAAACGACATAATTTTCACCCAATGGAAACGTATGCATACACACATATCCACATTTGCTAAAATAGCATTCACTCCGGACTCAAAACAAAAGCCAAATAAATTACATGCCTAAACAAGCTAGCAAAAGGGTAAATTTTTGAAGAATAGAATTTGCAAAACTTTACCTGGGTGATTTCAGCAGAGGAGACCCATATGACAACCACAGTGAGTATGAGGAACAACCCTGCGTTGTATCTCCACCCCATCACAAACCAACTATACCCAGATGGAAAAGACTACAGGAATTGCAGAGATCCACACCTTTCTGCCTCTGCCAAATCCAAGAATCACCCTTCAACACAGCAATTTGCCAACCCCATCACAAGAACAACACCATGGGGGAAGCACAAGCCTCAACCTTGCTCAAATTGCGTGAGAAGATTTTGCAGGAGGGAGGTTGGAGAATTTAAACAAGTAGAGAAAAGGCAGAGAAAATGAGTGGAGAAATGAAACAACGTAGGGAAAAGAAAGTAATAACGTTATGTTTTAGTTTATGAATTGTCTCAACTGAATTCTCAAACATGTCAACGTTACTCGATCACAAACTTGTTAAATGCGTTTTATTTATTGCCTTTCCCTTTCTTTCCTACTATTTTTCATTCTTGTGCCCACCCTTTCAATTCTGTGAATGCATTCCCGTGTTACAATTTTTGGGCATTTGCTTCCTTTCCAAACCATAAAATGTGGAGTAACGCCATTTTTCTATGAACAGAAAAAATTGTATGTATAAATAGAAACTGAAGAAACTAAAATAATTCACTATTTTTTTAGAAGACAATGGTTTCAGTAGGATCATCAAGTCTTCATGGATCACCCGCATTTCATAGTTTATACAATAAAAGTTGAATCAGTTAAATTTAATTGAACTTAGTTAAGTTGGGTTGGCAAAATTTTTATTTAATTCAATATAAATTAGCGTCGTTAAACTACATTAAAAAATGCATCATTGAACTTGTTACTTTTATATTTTGGTTTGGATAATTGAATATATGTATATATAAATCTTTACATTTTTCTAAAATAATAATAATAAAATAAAAACATTAAATATTTCAAGTCAAGTCAAATGATTAAATTGAATTTTAGAGTGCATCATCCCAATATCCGAATTGAAACTGGTCAAAATATATTAATAGGCTTCTCTTATATTGATTTAACCAAAATGAACGAATTTAAACATTTTAGTTGGTATTAAATTCATTTGTGTAATTAACAGATCGAATTGGACATTTTATTATGCTTGATTTTCACAGGATATATTAAATAGGGAAAAGAATATTTAACCCTAAATTTTATTCTTTTTACATAACTATATTTAATTTTATTATAATTATCTTTAAATTTTATAGTATTTATAAATAAATATTATAAAATTTTAATTTTGATTTAATTGATCCTTACGAATTACTATATTTATAAATACAAATCTAGAATTTTAAATTTTATTCTGATTAATTATTAGAACTTATCATTTTTATAAATATTTTCTAACAATTCGAGTTAAATTATTTACCTTCGATGTAAAAAATTCATTAATTTTTTTACTATTAATTTTTCATATATTAAAATACAATAAAAATATGAAATAAAAAATAAAAATTATAAAATGTAATTAAATGGTTTATTTGGTTTTTTAATTTTTAATTTTCTTCTGTTTTAATGTTTAAAAAATGTTTGGGATTTAAAATAATAAACAAATAGTATTAGAGTTTTGTTTAGTAGGTTAACCTCGATTTAATATAAAAATTTATTAAAACCAAGTTAAATGTAAAAATTAATTTAGATGAAATTGAAATTATGAGGTTTATCTATTAAATAGATAATTTAGAAAAAAATATAAAAAGAGATAAAAAAAAATTAAAGATTAGTTAAGAAAAATTAAGTTTGAAGGTATTTATTTATCAAAGATAAAGTATAAAAAGAAATTCCTATTAAATAATTAAAGGATTTCGTTAGATTAAATTTAATTGTTTAAATTATCAAACAAATTTAAGGTAACATATATTTTTAATCTCTTAAAAAATATATTAAAATAGTCTTATAGATTTTTCAGATTAATTTGATATTTATAAAATTTAAATGCTATTTTAATTTAAATTTTTATCAAACTTAAATAAATATTTCTATTAATTTGATATGAAAAATTAAATGAAAATTTATGTGATAAAGTATATTTTTATATTCTGAAAAATATATATTTTTAATTTTTTAAAATAGATAACATGTTAAAATAGTTTTTATAAAAAAAAATTATTTTAATTTGATGAAATAAAATTTAAACATGTTATTTTAATTTAAAATTTTAATAGATTTGGATGAGTGATGTTTCGAATTAGTTGTCTTGTGTTTCTAATAAATTGTTTCATAATTGGCATGATAAGTAGTATTATATATATTTCTAATGAGTAGGTTTAGATTTATTCTAACTGTGAATTACTTATATTTCATATTATTTATAGCCTATATTACTTATATTCTATTAATAGATATTATATTAAAATGAAAGTAATAAGATTCAAAAATGAAATTTCAAATCCTGTATTTTATTACAATAATGCTTGTCGCCGATTTTTTATTCAACTGCTACAAGATCTATAATTCCAATGAGCTTGGGCTTCTGCTGCTGACATAAAAACATCCCTTTCCATGTCTTCCGATATAACCCATAAAGGTTTGCCTGTTCTTTGTAGATAAAGCCTTGTGATAGCTTCGCGTATTTTCAGTAGCTCTTACGCTTTCAAGATAAATTCTCCAGCTTGTGCCTCATAAAAACAACTAGCGGGTTGGTAGATCATTACCCTGATTATATCACTTCATTAGTATTTCCCTTATTTTGATAAAACCAGAAAAAATTTGTACATATGTTCAATTACTTTTACAAAAACATGTTATTTGATATATGACATAGAAAACATTAATAATGCATTTTGAATATATTTTTGTTATAAGTAAAATTGATTAAAAAATGTTAATTTTTGTGAGAGTTGTTCTTTAAGAAGTCTCTTTCATAATTGAAATTGAATATAGGAAAAGTTGTAAGTGATAACGATTCTATAGGGAATATACTGACTATTAGTAGGTTTAGGAGGTTTTATGAACTATTTTAACAACCATTTGAACTGGTTCTTTTAAAGATGTGTGTAAATTTTATAAAAATTCTATGTGAATTGTTTTTACTTTTAAAGTTATGTATTTTTATTTTATAAAGTTTGTTTGACCTAAATTTAAAATAGAAGTTCAGCTAAAAAGCAAAAATATGACTTTAATGATGCCTTTGGATTTGTATATACAGGATTTATGTTTATTATACAAAAATTATAAGTTGAGTTGGTTGTTACTTAATATATCATTACTTACGGATATACTGTAGGTATTACCTACAGAATTATTAACAGATATTTCATGTATTTTTTACAAAATTATCAGTAAGTATTTACCTACGACTTTTACGGTAAGTATTTTTAGTTATAGATTAGTCAGTAAGTTATTTAACTACGGATTAATCAGTATGTTTCAAGGATTTACTTAAGGAAAAATTTGTATATATTTTACCTATGAAATTTTCAGTACGTATTTTACTTACAAAATTTTTAGTACGTAATTTACCTACGGATTAATCAGTAGGTTCAAAGATTTACCTACGAAAAAATCTGAATGTATTTTACCTACAAAATTTTCAGAATGTATTTTATCTAAGAAATTTTCAATACGTAATTTATCTATGAATTAATCAGTAGATATTTCATGCAGTTATTTACGGAAAGTTATTACAGGTATTTTACCTACGGATTTGGAGTCTTAAGAAAACCTTAAATAATCTCACTTATAGATTTTGTATATTTCTTACCAATTTCATCCGTAAATAATTAATTTATTTTATATAGTACATCTTTATTACATAAATAACAAATATCCATTAAAAATTTAAACTATAATAACATATTTAAATTATATAAGATCAAACTATACAAAAAAAATTTATAAAAATTATTTTAAATAATATATATTTTACAAAAAATAAAAATATAAAAAATTATAATATATATTATAACTTAATTTTTCATGTTTATAACGTAAATATTTATTTAAATTTATTAAAAATTAAATTAAAATATATATTTAAATTTTATAAATATTAAAAGAATACAAAAAATTTTATAAAATCTATTTTAATATTTTTTTATTTATTTTATAGAAAATAAAACATATTTTATCCTAAAACTATTAATTTTTTCATTACTCAAATAAAAAGTAATAACTAACCTTAATTAGGACAATAATCCCTTATACGAAAAAAAACACTAAAATAATATTTAAATCCTTATCGTGTGTTTGGATTAGGGTGTCGATTTGAGAGGAAAAGAAAAGAAATGAAAAGAAAGAGAAGAGAAAGTGATGTTATTTAGATTAAGAGAAAGAGTGTGAAAATAAATAAAAAGTAAACTAATATTATTTATTATTAATAATTTTTTAATTATTTTTAATATATTTTTAAATTTTATTATTATTATAATAAAAAAGATATATAATTTAATATTATTATTAATGAATTTTTTATTTATTTTTAATTTATTATTATACTAAAATAAAATTAAATAATTATTAATATTTTTATTTAATATTTATTATTATAATATTATATTAATAATTTATTATTATAATAATATAAAAAAATGTATTAATAATTTTAATATATAATTATATGGTTTATATAATTAATTTTATATCTTTCTTTGCTTTTCTTTACCTTTTGAACAAGGAAACATAAACACATAAATTTGTTTTGAAATATGTGACTTTCAATTTTGAATTTCGTGTTTTCTTTTACTTGAAATAAATTAAAAACAGTGTATACAAAAATAAGAAAGTTCAATTTCTCCTCTCTTCAGATTTCATTATATAAGACTGATGTTACAATAGAGTAGGGGAATAGTCATAATTAATGAATAGGAGTAGTGCAGATATAGGTATACAAAAACAGCTTTTGTAATTACTCCTATGCTAACCTACTCTAACCTATTCTAACACTCCCCCTCAAGCTAGAGCATACAGATTGTATGTGTCAAGCTTGGAACATATGAATTGAATTCGAGACCCTCTTAAAGACTTTGTTAATACATCTGCAAGTTGTTCATTGGATCCAACAAACTCAGTACAAATTTCTTTGGACAGTAATTTTTCTCGAACAAAGTGACAATCAATCTCTATGTGTTTGGTCCTCTCATGGAAAACAGGATTAGAAGCAATGTGGAGTGCAGCTTGATTATCACAATACATCTTCATTTTCTGAATCTCACAAAACTTTAATTCTTGGAGAAATTGTTTTACCCACACTAGTTCACATGTTAGGGACGCCATTGCCCTATATTCAGCTTCGGCAGTTGATCGAGCAACTACATTTTGTTTCTTACTCTTCCAGGAGATAAGATTTCCTCCAATGAAAATACAATATCCTGTAGTAGAGCGTCTGTCCATAGGAGATCCTGCCCAATCAGCATCACAATATCCAGAGATTTCAGTGTTCCCTTTATCTTCATATAGTAGACCTTGTCCTGGAGCCTTTTTGAGATATCTTATGATACGGATGACAGCATTCCAATGATCAATATAAGGAGCTTGCATGAACTGACTAACAACACCAACTGCAAAAGATAGGTCAGGTCTAGTGATGGTAAGGTAAATAAGTTTCCCAACTAATCTTCTATATCTCTCTAGGTAAAAGAAGGATTCACCTTGTTTTGCCATTAATTTATGATTTGGGTCCATAGGACAATCCACTGGTTTACAATCAATCATACCCATCTCTTTTAAGATATCTAAGGCATATTTCCTTTGAGAAATTACAATTCCTTCCTTTGATTGGGCTACTTCAATACCCAAAAAATATTTGAGACTTCCTAGATCCTTGGTCTGAAAATGATTGCATAAGTGTTCCTTAACTGAGAGATTCTAGAAGCATCATTCCCTGTAATGACTATATCATCAACGTATACTATTAAGTAAACACATCTCCCAGGGGAGGTATGACAATAAAAGACCGAATGATCTGCTTCACTACGTTTCAACCCAAAGATTTGAACAATGTGACTAAATTTTCCAAACCAAGCACGTGGAGATTGCTTGAGACCATATAGAGAGCGGAGTAACTTACAAATCAGACCAGACTCCCCCTGAGCAATAAATCCAGGAGGTTGCTCCATGTAAACTTCCTCCTCTAGATCACCATGAAGAAAAGCATTTTTTATATCTAATTGATGAAGAAGCCAATGACGAATAACTGCCATGGAAAAGAAAAGACGAATAGTAGTCATTTTGGCCACTGGAGAGAAGGTGTCACTATAATCAAGACCATAGATCTGAGTATATCCTTTGGTAACCAATCGAGCTTTGAGGCGATCAACTTCACCATTGGGTCCAACTTTGATGGCATACACCCATCGACATCCGACCGTCTTTTCCCTAATGGAAGGGGAACTAACTCCCATGTCTTATTATTGTCAAGAGCCTACATTTCAACAATCATGGCTTGTCGCCACCAAGGATGATCAAGTGCGCCTCATTCACATTTTTAGGAATAGTAATAGAAGAGACAGAGGATATGAAGGAATAGTAGGAAGGAGACAATCTATGATAACTAAGAAAATTATTAATAGGATGTGGATTACGGGTAGAACGGGTACCTTTACGGAGGGCAATAGGTCTATCTAAATCATCATTGTCAGGAACTGTGGTATTGAGTGATGATTGAGAAGGACCTGATGAAGAGGACTCACCGTGAAGCATTGGACTAGTCATTTGGGTCTTGCACTGGTAGGTAATAAAAGGAGGTACAGATGGTGTAGGTGTATCTTGAATGGGATTTGGATTGTCAGGAGCAAGAGGAACAAGTGACTCAACTAATGGTATTGGAAGGACTTGTTGGACACAATGGACATCCTGGACAGATGGAGGGAAGAAGGGAGACTGTTCAAAAAAGGTAACATTGGCAGACATGTAGTACTTTTTTGTTTCAGGAGAGTAACAACGATACCCTTTTTGAAGTCGAGAATAGCCCAAGAAGACACATTTGATAGCCGGGTAGAAAGTTTGTCCAAACCTGGGGACATATCATGAACAAAACATACACAACCAAATACACGAGGAGAAATATGGAAGAGAGGTTCATTGGGAAATAGAATGGAATAAGGAACTTTATTGTTAAGAGAAGAGGATGGCATTCTGTTAATAAGAAAACAAGCAGTTAAGACAACATCGCCCTAGTGATGGGCTAGTGCATGAGCACCAATTAATAAGGTACGAGCGGTCTCAACCAAATGTTTATTTTTCCTTTCTGCCACACCATTTTGTTGAGGTGTGTGAGGACAAATGGATTGATGTAAAATGCCATGTGAGCTTAAAAGTGTAGAAAAATCAGAGGAGAAATATTCTTTGGCATTGTCACTTCTCAAAATTTTTATTACTTGACCAAATTGATTTTTGATGTCATTCAAGAAGGATGTAAAAATAGACAACAATTCAGAACGATTTTTCATTAGATAAATCCAAGTACATTTAGAATATTCATCAATGAAAGTAACAAAATATCTAAAGCCAAAAGATGAGACACGACTTGGACCCCAAATATCAAAATGTATAATAGAAAATGCAGAATTACATTTTGATTTAGACTGCTTAGGAAAAGAAGACCTAACATGTTTTCCTAACTGACATGATTCACATTCTAATTTTTGAAGTCTACAAAGTTCAAGAACCATTCTCTTTAACTTTGACAAGTGAGGATGACCCAAACGATCATGTAAAAATTTAGGAGACAGGGATGCAAAACAAGACACCGATGAGCTAGTCCCAAAATAATACAATCCTCTTGATTCATGTCATTCGCCAATCAGTCGACCCGTACCACGTTCCTGAATAACAAAAGAATTGGCATCAAAGGTTATTGAGCAATTTAAGGACTTGGTTAATTGACTTAAAGAAATAAGATTAAAAGGACATGAAGGAACAAATAAAACAGATTTTAAATTTAAAGAAGGAGAAAGGGAAACTTGACCAACACCTTTGGAGGCAACTTTAGAACCATTGGCTAAGGTTATGAGATGAGGATTTTCAGGAAAAGATAAGGATGAAAACAAAGAAGTATTACCAGAAATGTGATCAGAAGCACCTGAGTCAATTATCCATGGGTTTTGACTTTCCACAGAATGTGAGATGCAAGCTGTTGACAAATTAGGACTAGAAGATGATTGTGTCAAGCTATTAGATTTTAATCTCAAATATTCTTGGTATTCTTCATTAGAGAATTTGGGTTCAACAACTTCAGCTTTAGAGATATTGGTTGTTTTGTCAGGAAAGTCATGCAAGGAGAAGCAGTTCTCTTGAGTATGACCCATTCTTTTGCAATATGTGCATTGAGGACGTCCCTTACCACCACGTCATCCTCCTCTTGTATTGCGTCCTCCTCTTCCATGCATAGATACCATAACAGATGATTCAACTGCCTCTTGCATATTCTTGCTTTGAATAGTGGGAACCCGTAGGAGTCGAGTCGTCAAGCTTTCCATTGATGGAACTTCATGACCAGTTAAAAGTTGATCTCTAACATGATCAAAATCTGGATGCATGGCCCGG
This sequence comes from Macrotyloma uniflorum, assembly GCA_016859785.1. Taxonomy (NCBI): domain Eukaryota; kingdom Viridiplantae; phylum Streptophyta; class Magnoliopsida; order Fabales; family Fabaceae; genus Macrotyloma; species Macrotyloma uniflorum. The sequence continues at coordinate 93,364 of BDMB01000073.1, read as the reverse complement.
AGAATCATAACCATATAAAACTTATCTAGTTTCTTCTTAATTTCTTCTAGTGAATCAACTTCCAAGAACATCTTCAATTCTTCTATGGCGGATTGAGCTTCAGCCATAAAGGATATCATGTCATGATCTGTTTGCTTGAGAGAGGCTAGTTTATTGGCAGAGTCCAAAAGACGTTGCACATCATTGGCAAAAATATTTTTAACTTTCTTCCAAAAAGAGTGGCATGTTTTGAACGATCTTAAGGAGGTCAATATTTTTGGTTCCACTGATTGCCACAACAAAGCACACAACTGAAAATCAATTCTTTTCCATTTTTCAACTTGATCAAATGGTACATTATTCCCATCTTCTTCTAGGTGGTCATGGAAACCCTGACCTAGAAACCAAAGTTCTACAGATGCAGACCAAGATAGATAATTTTTTCCATCAAGTTTTTCCGAGGTGATTACAAGAGTTCCAGAAAAAGATTGAACAAGTCCTGACGCCATTTTAGATGATGGACGCTGAACTGTAAAAAAAATTCTCCAAAAATCCTAATTAGTTTGGAAACCGAAAGAAGGGGATTTTCCTCCAATCGCTGGTTAAAAGATCCTGCCGACAGTAAAGAGAGGAGGAATGTCCGGTGAGACCTACAGAGGCAGCGCAGAAGGGTTTCGATGAGAGGAAGACGACGCGTGGGTGGTACGCGCCTAACAGATCGAAAGGGAAATGTGATGCGAGGCGGCGCGTGAGAACGATTCAGGCGACGGGACAAGTGGGGGTGGCCATCGCTCGTAGAGGCGCTCTAGATCCGGTGGTTTCCGACGAAAACTGAACAAGTCGCCGGCGGACAGCGGCGGCCGGCGGCGGACAGCGGCCAAACGGTGATTGTTTCACCGGACAAGACAGAGATAGGCAGAGCGGGTCAACCCGCTCTGATACCAACTTGAAATAGATTAAAAACAGTGTATACAAAAATAAGAGAGTTCAATTTCTCCTCTCTTCAGATTTCATTATATAAGACTGATGTTACAATAGAGTAGGGGAATAGTCATAATTAATTAATAAAAGTAGTGCAGATATAGGTATACAAAAACAACTTTTGTAATTACTCCTATGTTAACCCCGTAGCCATTATCGGTATTAATGGCCTAAGTGCACCTGGAAAATTGTTTATTTTATACTACGGGTGGAGAGGGCTATCCGTTAGATGGAGCCGCCACTGCAGGGAAAGGGCTAGCAACGAGTTGAAGCTACCCCCGATAGTTCATGTGAATATGAGATACCAATATCATTTGTTAGATGAAGCTGCCTTAATGGGAAAGGCCACCCATGAGGAGAGGGCTATCAACGGAATGATAAGACTGTTGTTTTTCCTGGTTTTATTATGTGACAACTTAGTATGAAAGAAATGATGAACAATTTTTATTATGAATATAAATTATGAATTTTATATTCTGCTCATGGTGGTTATTATCTCCTCACTAAGTCTTTGTGACTTATCCCTTTTTCTTTCCCCTTTTCAGATTCCCAGACAGCTGAGTAGTAAACTGTTAATCCATAATTTCTTCTTCCGTGCCTTCATCTTTTTGGTGACCTTAGTTAGTAGAGGAATTTTATTATTGTTTTGGGTCTTGGTGTTTTCTGCAGCTATAGGGAGTCTGAAAATGAACTTTGAGTTGTAATATTTACTTACAACATTATGTATGGTGAATTTGTCCAGTTATGATTGAGAATACTATCAGAATATGATATTTTGAAACTGTTGGAAAATGATGAAGCTCTGTCAATTTTATTTTATTTTATTACTTAAATCTCTTGGAAATAATAGGCTTGCCAGGTTAAGGGTATTAAGCTGTGCGCCGGTCATGACGGTGTTTTTGGGTCGTGACAAAGTTGGTATCAGAGCCAGGTTTATAGGTCTTGGTAGCTGCAGACATAGGATGATAATAGATTCCTACAAGTAATTTGTGAACACGGGCACAAGGAAGTCGGTCGTTCAATGTTTGGTTGTCTAGACATGTTTGAAATTATAGAGTGTGTACAATTTGAGTTGGATGTAGTATTGACATATAGATTGAGATGATAATGGATTGATTTTGTTATGTTGTGAATCTAAGTGAAACTGTGAAATTGTGTAGAGGGATTGCTTTGAGATACTTGAATCATTATTTGACTGAAAATATGTGTTATAATTATATGTGTCTACATCTGAATTGGATTGGAAATATAGATTGAATAATCTGTTTGGATGACTTGTTAGTGGAATTTGTTGTGAGTTGTGATTATGGGAAATAATATGATTCTTTGGTTTGCTTGAATATGATTGAATTCTATAATGGTACAAACTTGAGTTGACAGAGGACTTTAATAGTCTGATTGAACTGATATTGGTTGGTTTATTTGGTTTGGTGAATCTAGACTTAAATAGAAATTGTGTAAAAGGACTACCTTGAATTACTTAGTCCATTATTTATGGAAAAAAAAACTCTAACTTTTGTGTTAAAGTTGATAAATATCCATTTTTATTCGAATTACAAGGTTAAAGATGATTTTTTTTTTTTAAATTCGAGGACGAATTTCTTTAAGGGGGGGCGATTGTAACGCATTGTTTTATAATAATAAAATAATAATAAAATAATAATAATAATAATAAGGGTAAAAATAAAATAAAAATAATAATATTATATTAATAGTGCATTTAGGGTTGAAACACATATCCCTTCACAATATTTTTCTTTTCTTCGTATTCCCTTTTGTGTGCAGCCTTCCCCTTTACCATATACTTATTCTCTTTTCTCTGCATGCCTTGAGTGAAAGTTAAATTAGAATTTGCATTTTGAGGAGGAGTGTGTTCACGCCGTGAAGCTGTCCATATAGGAATTTATAAAAAGGATTTTTCTGTTCTTCTATGCTATGTGAGTAGATGATAAACATTATGATTTTATTTATTTATCTATTTTTATTGGATTTCTTATTGATATTATTGGATTACATGATTTTGATTAATTAAGCAGATTATGAGTATTTTTGGTTATTTTTCAAAAAAAAAAATGTTGGTTAGGGTTTTGTAAATTGATTGAGATGTACAAACTGCAAAGTGGGAAATTCTCATGTTTGAGTGGAAGAATTTAGAAAACGATTGTTTAATGTTTTTGAGATCATGATAAAACCCCGTAGCCATTATCGGTATTAATGGCCTAGGTGCACCTGGAAAATTGTTTATTTTATACTACGGGTGGAGAGGGCTATCCGTTAGATGGAGCCGCCACTGCAGGGAAAGGGCTATCAACGAGATGAAGCTACCCCCGATAGTTCATGTGAATATGAGATACCAATATCATCTGTTAGATGAAGCTGCCTTAATGGGAAAGGTCACCCATGAGGAGAGGGCTATCAACGAAATGATAAGACTGTTGTTTTTCCTGGTTTTATTATGTGACAACTTAGTATGAAAGAAATGATGAACAATTTTTATTATGAATATTAATTATGAATTTTATATTCTGCTCATAGTGATTATTATCTCCTCACTAAGTCTTTGTGACTTACCCCTTTTTCTTTCCCTTTTTCAGATTCCCAGACAGCTGAGTAGTAAACTGTTAATCCATAATTTCTTCTTCCGTGCCTTCATCTTTTTGGTGACCTCAGTTAGTAGAGGAACTTTATTATTGTTTTGGGTCTTGGTGTTTTCTGCAGCTATAGGGAGGCTAAAAATGAACTTTGAGTTGTAATATTTACTTACAACATTATGTATGGTGAATTTGTCCAGTTATGATTGAGAATACTATCAGAATATGATATTTTGAAACTGTTGGAAAATGATGAAACTCTGTCAATTTTATTTTATTTTATTACTTAAATCTCTTGAAAATAATAGGCTTGCCAGGTTAAGGGTATTAAGCTGTGCGCCGGTTATGACGGTATTTTTGGATCGTGACACTGCTCTAACCTATTCTAACACTTTTCAAATCTATCTTTGCTCACTTTTCATTTCCAGAATCAAACACATTATTATTTTCATCATAAATTTAATGAAGAATATATTATTTTATTATTGAAAATTGAAAATTAATGACTTCCTTAATCTAACTTGTTTTGGAGTTGAATTTTTCAGAATATTTGTCTTATATAATAAGTTATTGAACTGTTAACAAATTAATGATAAACAAATTAGTAAACAATTATCTTCCTTCCCTCACTTGTTAAATGTCAAAAATTTAATTATATTTATGCGTTATTTTTCATTTTAAAATAATATTAATCATTTTTATTATTATATATATTTTAGTAGAATAAAAATTATTATATTTATAATTTATGCATAAAAATTTTAAGGGAACATATAAAACCATAAATAGAAAACAGGATTAGTGAAATATATTGGGAATGGTAAGTAAGATGACGAAGAATATTGTGATGATTCACATATTTTTACAAATTGAAATCGGTTATGAATACAAAACAATATAATAAATTGGCTATATTTTTTTTTACTATTTTCATTCACATAATCCAAAATAACAAAAAAAACTTAATTGTTAATTTTATAACCCAAATATAATTATAATAGGACATAAATTGAATTTAAAATCACATGTCAACCACCTATCTCTTAGGTTAGGTAGGTCCACCATTACCTATAGAAAGGTTACATATGAAATAAGGGAATAACAATCTTAAATTTTTACCTTTAAAATATTCAAATTTGTAAACTTAACTAACCCATTGCATTAAAGAAAACATTATAACATTCACGTCTTTTTTTGAATGGGTTGACAAAATACGAATAATAAAATCTATTTTTTTTAATTATAAATTATAAAAAATATTTAGTTAAATTATAATTTTAGTGTCTCCCAACTCATTAATTAATTAATCTAAACATATAATCTTAATATATATATATATATATATATTATCTTTCTATTAATTTTTAATATTTGTAAGATTATCTAATCTTGTATAAAAACTATAAAATATATATATATATATATATATATATATATATAAAATAGATTAACCCATCAATTTAATATTTTTTTAATCATATATTATCATCTATATTCCATATTCAATATTAATAATTAAAAAAAAAAGTCTACAAAATCACATAAACTCAACATTTATATTCATCACAGAAACTCAACCTTTACATCTTTCAAATAAACAACCTCTACATCCATCACACAAATTCATTCTCTATTTCTCACACAAACTAAATTTTCACATTCCTTACATATAGTCATTCCATATTCGTTACACAAACTCATCCTACAAAATTACATTTATCACACACTCATTTAACAAAATTTCATTCATCACATCCATTAAGCATAAAATCAATTATGCCATCACATTGAAATACATATTAAGAAAAAGTCCAAGTTTACAAAAGTTGTTAAGAAAGTAAAATTATTTACTCTATAGAAAGTTAGTTTTGTTACTTTCTATACAAGTTCATATGTGTATGCAATTGTTAACATGGTATTAAGAATTTATTCGAAGTTGAATATGTGAGGACTATGCAAGTATTATAAACCCCTATTAAGAGAAATTTTTCTTTAAGAATTGACCTGTGAGTGATTCTTCATTATTTTTCATTATCGTATTTATGAGTGTAATAATAGAGATATCAAGAATGTGGGAAAAGAAATTTTGTGAGAACACAACGTGAAGAAAGTCAAAGAATGATCAAGGTGCAACATAATTGGCTCAAACAATATTGTTCAAGGATCTTTACTTGATTTTTATGGGAATTTATTTGATAAGTAGAGAGTCAAAATGTTAATGATATTTTACTTCCAAGATGTGATAAAAGTGGTGATGATTGGGTTTGTAGATTTGGCAAAAATGAAATTGAGAAAGAAAAACTAACCTTCAAACAACAACAAAAACTTGATAGAAAACTTGATAGAAAGTCATAGTTTCTCATCTATCGTTGTACCAAATCAAAGATATTCAACAAGACTTCCAAGATATCTAAAGAAAACATGGGAGATTTTGAAGACATACCGTGATTTTTGGAAAAAAAATCAAGAAAGTTAAGTTGCAAACATTACATAGGTAGTATGAACTTCTCAATTATTGAGGAGGAAGAATTCACCGTAGAGAATATAAAATAGCACATACCACAAACATTGGTAAAGAGGTAAGGATAAGAAATTGTCGAGAAATGGTTGATAGGACAAATATCTTGGTAATTGATCTAGAATGTCCAACACTCGTTGTTCATAGAGAGTCAACTGAATCCTCGGTATGAACTTGTATTGTACTGACACTTTCATCTAGTATAAAGGAAACTTGGACTAGTCACCTTCAAAGAAAAAGGGCTTCTCGACTTCTTCTATCACAATCTTCAAGAAGTCTCCTTTGAACTTTTTATAGTTGGTAATGAACGACTGGAAAAGGGTGTTCGTCGGTTGATTTATCGCCGAAACTCAACTTATTAAGTCCTTCCCCCGAGTCCAGAAGTGGTGTAGGAACAAACCCAAGGTGGGAACAATTGACAGCGATCCGCACAATACTCGGAATGCCTGTAACACAACCCAACTATTGGGAGGAGACTACATTCAAATTCCTCAACACTCCCATGGTGAAGTCATCGAACAACAACCTCACGTGGAGATCTGTGAAAAAGCAAGCATATATATATAAAATAAATCATTCTCGGATTCCTCTTGGCCATGGTAGGCATGGTCTATAGGGGCGCACCTTCTAGCGAAAATAAGATTATTCACATAGCCTTCGGTCAACAAATGTTAACCCTCAACAAACTTGATCACCTCCTTTGTCCAAGTAAACCTTAAGAAGTATAGAGAGACTAAAGGTTCTACCCACTCATAGCCGACACGAGGCGTGTGGTCGCGTCGAACCCACTTTGTCCACTCACATTCATCTAAGGATGCCAAATTGTCCTCGGCATTCTCAGACTCTCGCACCTTGGTGTTCCCCATTTTCGATGCCTCGGCGTTCCCTGTTTCTAGCGCCTCGGTGTTTCCCGTTTCTAGTACCTTGCATACCGAGGACTCTCTAGCCGATTGCTCAGTAGCTGAATCCTGGTCACTTGCCCTAACCAACCAGCTCTCCTCCAAACTCTTAGACCCCAAAGAAGAAGAAGATGAAGACATACTGGTAGAAAGAAAGAAAATGTAAGATTGAAGAGGAGTGAGCAAACACGTCTAGGGACCTACCACCCATATTTATAACACAAGTTAAGGAAACCGAATAGTCTCCAACAATGATAGAGGTTAACTTGAGCCCAACAATTAACTACATGTCTTGACTCTTCCCCTTCACCAAGTAGAGCCCTCCCCATCATTATGCAACTAACTTTTTCCCGCTCATTTTTATAGGAAGTTTTTTTTTAAAAAAAAAAATTTTCTTGGCATCCTAAATAACAACATTAGTCATATCACCCTCTTCGGTCTCATGACAAAGGAGACTTGTGTACCAGATAGGTACTAGACCCTTGTCAGCTCATCAGCTTCCAACCATTTGAGCCTTGGAGGATACTTGCCGGATAACATTTATCAACCGTAGCCGACAAGTACTCGGTCTAGTTACAGGCCCAATTACCATGAGTCTAAAACAGATCCTTGTAATAGATCCAACACGATCTCTGCTAAATCTACTCAAAGATAAGGTGGTTTATATCCACTAAAGATAATCCGTTATTAAACCATATTATAAATATTCATCTAAACTAGGTAAAATCATCATCTAATCCTGTTTATTATACTCTTAATGACTTGAGCATTGGAGTGTAATCGCATGTACACTCCCCATTCAGTCCTATACGACCAAGGAGTTTAAGAGTCACTTGGAGCACGAAGAATATCTTAGGGTACTCTCCGATCTTATAAGTACATTTACAAATACAAAACATATATTCTTAATAGTAAAGAAAATATTTAATTTTATATATGAGATTATATATTTATTTGCAAAAAATACGTTAAACAAATTAATACTTAATTTTCTTTTATTAATAAATATAAAAAATAATATTAACATATTTTATTTAATATTATTATTAATTATAAAATAATTATTTTAGAAATATTTTTTTATTAATCTTTAATTTTTTAAAAATTATTCTTATTTATTATGGTTAAGTCTTTGTTAAGTCTTTGTTTGGGTTGGGAAAATAATTTGGGAGAGTGAAAAAAAAAAAAAATAGAAAAAAAAGAATGTTTAGATTAAGAGAAAAAAATGAAAATGAGAAAAAAAAAAGTAAAATAATTTTATTTATTATTAATAAAAGTTTTTTATTTTTTTAAATAAGTTTAATATTATTATTTTTATAATATTTTAATAAGAAAAATAAAAAATAAATATTATTTTAATAACATTCTTAATAAATTTATTTGATTTTTTAAATATTATCATTTATTTATTTATTTATTATTATTATTATTAAAAAAAAACACATAATTTTACGAGTAACCTTATAATCCACGGGTGTATTATACTCTATAACAAACTTAAAATTACCTCTTTTTTATTGTAGCTTTCCATTACTTTGTTTTCTCAATTTTGAGGAGAAAATTTCTCTTCTTCATTTTTATTCTCTCTCCTTAAATATATATACTAAAAGAATAAAATACATCTTATTTTTTTTTCTTTTTTTTTCACATACAATATATTCCAAAAAAACAAACACATGCTAAAAGAAAATATAAAAATAACTATTTTGTCTAAAAAAATATATAATAAAATAAAAAAAAAATTATCAAAAGAATTTTTAATTATTTATTAAAATAAAATTATATAAAATAAAATGATTAATTTATATACACATATAATAATAAATAAAATTTAAAATCTGAGACTAATTGGTGGCGGTGGAGTAAATTTGAGAGGAGTTGGCGGCATCCTCCCTTTACTCCGCCATGACTATAGATGATGATTGATTTTATTAATTGGTTAGTTAGCATGCTTTTTTGGAAGAAAATAATGAAAGTAGATATACAGCATAGAGCATATGGGGAATGTGATGGTGCATGTGTAGAACGTATGGCCTAAGTGTACTTGGCGTTGAAGTTTTTGTGCGACATTGCCACCCTATTATTCCTACGACTCATCATCATACATAGACAATGACTTTCACACTATCCTACATTCCATATATGGTATTGCATGCCTGCAAATTCATTCATACGTCTAACTAACTACTTCTTCTTAAACCTCTATAAATAGACTCCACTATTTCAAACTTCTTAAATCATTCCTTCCTTCCCTCCTTCCAAAGTAATAATAACTTCACAGTTAGTTACCTCACTTAATTATATTTATGGTTTGCCCAACATTGATTTTGCAAATATTAATTTTAGTGAAATTAAATGGTACACTTTAATAAAAAAAATTATGATTATTTAATATTAGATATTTGAAAATTGTTTTTAGTAGGTTAATTTTAATACTCCAAAATCTTCTTACCCACACAATATCTATTAGCACAACCTATTTGTGTACACATCATATTTGTCTTAAGTAAATTATAGATATCCATAAATATATTAATAAAAATGGATATACATATATTATTTTTTTAATTTATTTATAATATTTTTTTTAATCTTATATAATAGACTTTTAATTAGAACTTTTTAATTTTAATTATATTAATAATAATTATTTAATGACATAATTTATAATTAAGGTTAATTTTACTTTCCAAAGAATCAAATCCAATTAATAGAACCGTTTATGAAAATCATTCAATTTGAATTGGATCACTTCATGAAAATGATTCGAATTAAAAAGAAAGATTTTTCATGAAAATGTAGTTTGGCAAGGTTCATTAGAAATTGAATTCGGTTTGACTTTTTCCCATCCCTAATGATATAACCTAAATGAAGTAGTGTTTCCATATATGTTGATGAATTTTATTTTCCTAAAGTTCACATAATAGGAGTCACAAAAGGGATGGAGAAACTTTTCCGAACATGGATTTAGAAGGACTTTTCAAGTTCAAAGGGCAACTCTTGAATGAACTACAAAGTTGGAAGACTCCACTTCTACCCAATGAGGGCAATGCTTTTTTTCTTCGCAATAGTGTCGTTAATATTAGGTCTTTTTTTAATTATTTATAATCTCTAACCTAATTTTTTTAATAAATAATATTTTTTATAACTAATTTTACTCATTTAGATAAATTTATTTAAAAAATAAAATAAATTTATATTTTTCTATTTCTACATTTTTACAACAACCATCTTCACCAAGAATAAATATGTGCATATTTATAATTATTAAAAATAGTAGTTAAATTTGTTTAACATTTTTTTATATAATAAAAATACTTTTAAAATTATTCTTTATTTATTGAGAATAATTTTTATATCTATATATATATATATATATTTAAAATAGTAATATTAAATAAATTTATTCATATTTTAATTTATTAAAATATTATATTTTATATTTAAATTTGAATGGAAAGAGAGAATGCAAATTCGAAATTTTTTTTCCAAAATAATATTTTTCAATAAAAATTCCACAAACTGAATCCATCGTCAATTTATTTCTCAGAATGAATCTGTTTTGACACAAATTCTGAACATAAATTGACATCTTACATATTTTTACTTGTTGGAATTCGGTCCCAAGAATCCGAATTCAATGTAGGTTTTATTTATTTATTTTTTTTTAAATTTTTTAAATACAGAAAAAAATTACAAAATAATAAAATTAATAATTTAAGTTAAATATTTTATTAAAATTAAAAGTTTTAATACTATTATAAAATAATATTTATATATAAAATTAATTAATTATGTGCTAGATATACCTTGAATATTGGGTCGAGATGTGACAGATACCCTAACTAGTAGGCTGAAAAGTACTTAATAAGCACATTAAGCGGACAGGCCGAGACATACTCGACCCATTAAGAGAATATCCCGCCATATCTAATTCAAATTATCCATAATAATAATCTATCCGGGATTTTCGAGAAAAGATCATTGATATTAGAGAATCCCACAACATTAGGGTTAAAAGATATTAATAAGAGATTACAAAAGATTTGTAACAACTCCATAAAGGAAACAGATGATCACAATGGATCCCACAGGTAAAAGCCCATGAAAGGTAATTTTGTACCATGGTATTATAAATAGACGTGCCTAGTCAAGATAACACTCACTCTTAACCTAATTTTAAACCCTACTTACACTATATATTGACTTGAGTGTCAGAGTGTAAATGTAGGTACCCCCCTACGCGGTCCTGAAAGAGTCAGGAGTAGACCGGGAATGAGACTGGAACAGGCTGAGAAGGAGTCACAAAGGAGTAGTAGAGAAGGTACTCAGTCCTTGTAAGTATATTTTGGCGCTCATCATGGGACCGAGTGCAAACAAAGTTATGGCGATCACTAGGAACATGAGTCAAGAGGAATCCAGGAGACTGGCTGATACCTCCGTCCCAGAGGAACGACAACGTTGGGAAGTGTTTATGAAAGAATTTGAGGAGATAAAGTAAGAATAGAAGAGGAACGTGGAAGTCATAAGTCGACTAGAACGACAAAATGTCATCCTCAAGCGACAAGTGGATGGGCATAAGCTGACCACATCTCGTAAGGAGGGGCTCACGGGGTCTCGAACGTGGAGAAAGCCATTACTAGATGGAGCCGGAAACCCTCTAGGCATGGTCCAACTGGCATCCCCTTTGCTTGAGGTAGCCACATCTCGCCCACCAAAGGAGATCCCTCAAGTAGAGAGCAACAAGTTGGCATCCCAATCGGCCACCATGACAACAACGTTTCAAATGCAAGGGCCCAGGTCACGAAAGCATCCTTTTTTCAGAGAAAATTATGGAGGTACCTTTCCTATCCACTTGGAAAGGTCTGAACATGGAAACATATGACGACATGTCCTGCCCTAACAGCCACATTCATGTGTTCCTCACGCACATGTATTTGTACTTAGTAGATGATACAATATTGTGTGGGGTCTTCTCTACCACCCTAAAAGGGGCCGCACTCAAGTGTTTCACGTCCCTTCCTCCTAATTCGATAGATTCTTTTGACACTTTCTGCAAGCTGTTTTCTACAAAATTTGCTGCAAGTGTGCCACACCCATTGACTGAGATTACCCTAGTTGATATCAAACAGGAAGAAGGGGAACTTTCTACACAAATATTCTCAGATCTGTTTAAGATTTCAGGATTACATCTTCAGGTCACTCGACATGACCTGTTGAGGTCGCTAAGGCCGAGACCCTTTGTCGATGATCTCTCTAAAACCCCAGTAGCCACCCTTGATGAAGTCAGGAGTAAAGCTACCGGGTTCATGCAAATGGAAGAAATGAGAATGTATAGAAACTGGAAGAAGGATCCCGAGAAGAAAGCGCTTGATAAGGAGAAAGGAGGCAAATCACAGACTAAAGAGAGATACAAGGAGAGAGCCCCAAGGTTTAGCCACTATAATTCACTGGTTGTTAACCAGGAAAGAGCACTAGAGGAAGCCCTTAACACAGATTTGATTCACACCGTACATGCCTCGACACCTTCTGATGCAAACCGTAACAAACATTGTTGCTACCACAAGAATAACAGTCACACAACTGAAGACTGTAGAACCCTAAGAAATAAAATTGAGCAGCTTATCCAGACCAGTCACTTACGCAAACTTGTAAAGAGGGAACCAGAGAAGGGAGAGCCCATTGGAAGAGACCATGACCAAGATTGACAACGAGCCCAACATCAGAGTCCGTCTCTACATAGAGAATGAAGTAAGGAGTAGAGAGGAAAAGAATGATGACCACAATCACTACGTGGTGTCATAAATACAATCTAAAACAGTTTTGCAGGAGGGGGAACGCCTAATGTAGCCAGAAAACGCCATTTACGAAGTATACAGTTAGTCAACATGGCTGCACGTATCCGGCCACGAATGCCACCGATTACTTTCACTGATGATAACTTCAAGGGAATTGATCCACAATAGGACGATCCTATGGTCATTATAGTTGAAGTGACCAATTTTTTCGTCTGGAAGACCTTGATAGATCAAGGGAGTTTGATTGACATAATTTATTAGAGAACATTCTAGTAGATAGAGTTATCTAAGGAGGCTTTACATCCTTATAATGACCAGATAGTCGGTTTTGCAGGAGAAAGGGTAGATGTTAAAGGGTATATAGATTTATATACAAAATTTGGAGAAGGAAGTACTAGATACAGGTCGGTCAAGGTAAGGTATCTGATCATTGATGCAAACGCATCCTATAATATGCTTATGGTTAGGCCGTCACTCAACAAGATAGGGGCTATAATTTCCACACCACATCTAGCAATGAAGTTCTCGGCCTTGGATAGAATATCATCACCATCTATGGTGATCAAAAGGCGGCCTGAGAATGTTATAATGCTACTTTCAAAATCAGAAAGAGGAAGCATAAGCATGAAGTAACAAGGAGGGAGGAACTAAGGAGGAAGGAAGTGATGACGATGATCAACTTGGACCCGAGAACCGACGATAGTATGAACATTCATCCTAAGGAAGAAATCTTGCCGATCAACATAGGAGGAGAACAACAAAGAACGTACATTAGTTCTCTTGCTACAAAAGCGAAGGCTCTAACTATGGTGGCACTACTGAAAAGCAACATAGATTCTTGCATGGTCCATAGCGGATATGCTGGGTATTAGTCGAGATGTGATAACACACCGACTGTCGGTTCACAAAGAAGCTCGGCTAATTGCCCAAAAGAAGCGAAAGATGGCTTTATCCGAGAAGCCAAATACACAACCTGGCTAGCCAATGTAGTTATGGTAAAAAAAACAAACAACAAATTGCGCATGTGTACTGACTATACCGATCTAAACAAAGTTTGCCCAAAAGACACTTATCCCTTACCTAACATTGACCGACAAGTGGACGGCGTAGTGGGACATCAAGTTCTAAGTTTTTTAGATGCATATTCCGGATATAATCAAATACTCATGTATCCCGAGGATGCACATAAAATAGAAGATTATGCAAACGAAGTAGCAAAAAGAGAAAAAGATGAGAAATGCTCTTTTGTAAGCACCTAAGGAAAGTTCCAGGAGCTATGCACAATCAACAATCAAGGCGCCTCTAAAACTTCCCTACGCGACGTGACAGTAACTTCCACCAGCCTCCAGAAGTTCTACGCACGAAACGAGCAGCCAAATAGAACTCATAATTACCCTCAAGCCCCAACAAATTAAAATGGATAACCTTTCCACTACCACTTGCCAACTCATTAATAACCACCTTTAGGGGTGTTCAGAGCCGAACCGATCCAAAAAAATAACCGAAAATCGATCCAAAAAACTGATAACCGATTAAAAACGCAAACTTTTGGATCTCTTTGGATTTTTTTTCTAAAACCGCGCAGTTTGGTTTGGATTGCAGTTTGACATTTCAGAACCGATCCAAACCAAACCGAACCGAACCACAATATTTTATTAAATATAATTATATTTTTAATTTTACTTTAAAGAGAAAATTTATCATTTTCTACTATAACTTTTGTTTTAAGATCATTTTTCTTGAAAATCTCATCATTATGATTTCGCTACCATATCATCAACCCCTATTCCAATTCATCTTCACCACACATTCTCACCTTCTATTTAAATCATTCTTTTCGTTTCAAGTGATATGATTTTCTTAATTTGATTTACTCCTTAATTGTTCCTATTTTATCTTTCATTTAATTTCGTACTTATTGTCTGTCTTATTATGTATTTCAATATTCACTAGATAAATGTTAATATTCACTAGATAAATGTTCTATTATTTATCTGTTTATTCTATTATTTCTCTGTTTTGATTTGGGATTCAAATTCATTTCTAATTTTATTTTTACCAGGATTATTTTTATTTTATTTTTTATATTTTTACAGAGTTGAGATTTTTCTTTATAGTAGTGTCCATCTAGGTCTCTAAATGAATCAAATTTTGTTGATGAACGAGTAGTGAGAGAGATAAAAGTTTTAGTATTCTAACTTAAAATAGTATATGATTTCAATTTTTAATAATATTGAAAATTTAAGTAGTGGAATAACAATTTTGAAAATTATTTGACTTACACTCATTTCTATATAATATTATTATTCTCAATTTGTAATCTTTTGTTTTTTTTTTCTTATTTTCTCCTACTAAAATCATTTTTAAACTAAGGTTGTTCTTTTAGGACATCTACTAATAGTTATGTTTTTATTAGTTTATTATCAATATATTTTTTAACTTCTAAGTAACATATTTATTATAATTATATTTTAATTTTAAAAATAAAAACAAGTTTACCTTTAATAAAAAAATAATATAAAATAAAAAATTATAAATCGTAAAAACTGATCCAAATCAAACTGCTAAAATTGGTTTGGATTGATTTAGTTTTTTTTTGTTCCAAATCGAACCAAACTGAATCACATAAAATTTTTATATTTGGTTTGAATGTATTTTTAGTCAAAAATCGAACAAAACCGCACAGTAAACACCCTTGACCACCTTATTTGAAATTCAAATTTCATATACAAAAAGACAAAAACCGCTCCAAGACCCGAAATCAAACAGACAAACTCGTTTCAGCATTATCGCTTCACGACTTGGGGGGCTTGTGTACTAGATAGACCGCGACCATTAGGCCGAGATGTGACAGATACCCTAGCCAACAGGCCAAGAAGTACCTGGCAAGCGCATTAATCGGGCAAGCCGAGACATACCCAACCCATTAAGAGAGTATCCCACCATATCCGATCTGAATCACCCATAATAATAACCCATCCGGAATTGTCGAGAAAAGATAATTGATATCAGAGAATCCCGCAACGTTAGGGTTAAAAGATGAATAAAAGATTATAAAAGGTTGGTAACAACTCCAAAAAGGAAACAAATGATCACAACGGATCCCATAGGTAAAAGCTCATGAAAGGTAATTTTGTATCATGGTATTATAAATAGACGTGCCTAGCCAATGTAACACTCACTCTTAACCTAATTCTAAACCCTACCTAAATTGTATACTGACTTGAGCGTTGGAGTGTAAACACAGTACCCCCTACGCGGTCTTGAAATAGTCAGGAGCAGACTGTGAAGGAGATTGGAGCAGGCTGAGAAGGAATCCCAAAGGAGTAGTAGAGAAGGTACTCAACCCTTATAAGTACAAATTATATTTTATATATATTAATATTTAATTTTAAAATTTAATAATAATATTATAAAAATAAATATTAAATATAAAAGTTAAATTTTTAATTTATTATTATTAAAGATATAAATTTTAATTATAAGTATGTTTTATTGTAAATATTATAAATCTTATATTAAAAAAATAAATTAACATTATAATTTAAAATATATATATATATATATATAAATAAATATATATATACAGGGGCGGAGGCAGGGGGAACTAGGGGGGCCCCCAACATTTTGGATTTTTTTTTATTATTATATAAAATTATAATTAAATTATGAAAAATATATTCTCTGGCCCCCCTGTTCCGTCTTCCCTCATAATATTGCATAATTGTTTACATTGAAAAGGAGATTGCTGCAAAGTTCAATACAGATGTAATAATAGATGATTTTTATAACTTGAAACATCGTCGAGTACAATTAAAAAATTAAATGTACCAGATATATATTTGATTTTATATATAATTATTTATGTTGATTTTAAATATATGTAAATGATTTATAATTTATTAATAATTTTATTTATTATATTTATTTTTACGTGATAATTAATTTTAATGAACATATATTAATTTTTTTTAATTACTTTGACCCAGTCCGATCCGATTCGACCCGTCCCGGTCCGACTCGATTCGACCCGGTCTGACTCGATTCGACCCGGTCCGGCCCCCCACCTAAAATTTCTGGCTCCGCCCCTATATATATATATATATAAACATGATTATCAATTACATTGTTCTTAATATAAAATAAATTTAGAATTTAAAAGTAATAGAAATTGATATAATTTTTTTTATAACAACTAAGGCTAACCCTAACATAATATAATTCATAATATTAAGAGTAACAAAAAATGTTGATGAACTTTAATTCATAACAATATTATATTAAATGAAGTGTGAGTTTCAAGTTTCCACCTTTCAACCAAAGTCATTAATAAAGCATAATCCACCTTTAAATGCCTTAACTGTGCTATTCTACCAAAGCCAACTTGACAGTAAGTTGATATAATGTTTTTAATTTCTTATAATAATTAAAAAAATTCAACACAATATGTGTACATATTGAAATAAAGTCTAAGTAAATAAGAATAATGTGTTAAACTTACTATCCTACCAATGAAGGCAAACCTATATTTGCTTTACTTCTGCAACAATATTTTTGCTTAATGATATTTGTTATGTGATTGATCAAATTTGAAAGACAGATAGAACAAAAAAAAGAAAAGAAAAAGTTGGATGCAAGTGAGAATGATAGCATGTATACTGAACAAATTTATATATAAAGTTATTTCTTTATTAAACTGATTTTCATGTAATGCAGATGATTTCCTAAAAGTTTATTTTTCCTATTAATACAGTAATTTAAATGTATGTCACGTTTGTAAGATCAATAGAAGAAATTATTATACTTCTAAACCCACCAACCACAAACTCTTTATTAAACTCTCAATCCATCACTATCAACAAAGTCATAATTTATTTCGATGGCTTGATGTATATAAATTTTTACCCCAAAAACGATGATTGAACACAATTGGACTTCATTCAACTATTTGCTAAAAGTAAATAAAGTACTATATATTATATAGATCGAAAACAAATAACAAAAATCTAACTATAAACTATCATTACGAGTATTCAACCAATTTTTTTTTTTATAATTTCATAAAAATTAAAATTAACGTTGATATACAATAAATGATAAGACATTAGAAAAAAAAAATTGAATTTCATTCTAGCACAGAACGAAATGAAATGTGGGTAAAGAATTGCTTGTAAATACTAGAAACTTACTGCCTCCAACATCTAAACCACATAAACGTGATTTTAAAAAATAATTCTACATTGACATCGAGGAAGAATAACCACAATAATAAATATTCTAAATCAATTTCGTTTTTTTATGTTTGTTTCATTTTCGAATTTCAATTTAATATTATTATAATTATTTCAATTAATCTAAATCAATTAAATTACATTTTTTAATTATTCAATTTGTATATATTTATTCAATCATTTCGAATCATATTTATTTATATCCTTTTTCTTATTATTATTTAAAAAATCATAAGATTACTAATATTATTAATTAAAATTTTGATCCACATGAAAATTGTACCGTAAACCAATTTTTTATTATTTTTAAATATTAAAACTTCACCATTTAATTGTTTCTATAACGTAATATAATATTATTATTAATATTTATTTTTTAAAATATTTAAAAATTATTATTATATTTTAAAAATATTTGTTAATATATTTTTGTATGATAAAATATTAAAAATTTGTTAATTTAAAATAGCTTTATTTATAATTTTTTTATCTTATCATTTATTTTATTACTTTAGAAATAAATTTAATAATATGATCAATAGCAATATTTTAAATTTTTCTATTAACAACAATAAATTGGTTTTTTATTATTATCAATAACAATGTTTATAATACACATTTATATTTATATTTATATTTTATATTTTATATTTTAAATTTAATTTTTCAAATATGATTTTCAATTTTTTAAGATAAACATTAATACTTAATTTTACATTGATTAATTTTTATTCAAATAATTTTTATATTCAAATTTATTATTTAAAAGAAATATAATTATTTTAAAAAATAGATATTTAACTTTTATATTTAATATTTATTGTATTATTTAATTATTATTAATATTATATTTTAAAATTGTATATTGATATATATATATATATGTATAATATAATTAATAAATTTTATATATAAATAATATTTTATTATAGTATTAATATTTTTATTTTTTATATAATATTTTGAATTTTGAATTTTATTATTTTATAATTTTTTTTCTATAGTTAAAAAAAAAAGTAAAAGAAAAACCCATATGAAATTTGGATCTCTAAAGCCAAATTCACATGATGTAAAAATGTGCAATATGTCAATTTGCATGTTGACAATTCAAATATTGAACACCAAATAGTTAGGTATTCACATGGGATGATGGGATAATATTGAGAAATTTTCGTGATAATAAATAATAATATGTGAACTTTAATCTAAAACCTTAAAACCTCGAAGGTATCTAGGTTTATCTACGTTTATGGATTTTTTTACTTATTCGTTATTTAATTTTTTCAAGATTTTAACTTACCTTAAATATTAATAATATTATAAATTAATTATCATACAAAAATATATATCCTCAAGTATGAGTGTTAGTAATAAAGCAAAGAGAATGAAAATGTTTCAAGTATTATATGCATCAATGGTGAAAAGTCTTATCTATGCTAAACATTGGAGTACTAGGAGTGGTTAGTAGATTCATGAAAAATCTTGGTGGAGGTACTATTAAGAAACATTGTAGCAAACAAAAGCAAAAACCCCAAATTAGGCACAAACACATCAGATTTCAACCCTCACAACGAACAATATAATATTAGAAATCCAAATTATTTTATCCCAAATCTAACCTTCAACCCAAAATTCATACTAATCAATTTACAAAACAACAATCTCAAAACACAATTATTCAAGCATTTGAAATCACAACAATCCTTCTAGGGTTTCCATTCTAAAATTACAACCAAGCACACAACTGTACAAGGTTTTAAATTTTTATAATACATTAGATTAGGAAACTCATCACCTTCATAGTTTAATCTACCAAATTCATATGAATCACTCAAACTTAACAGTTAAACAACCATTCAACATGTTATCAATTCAAGTTGTTCAATCATCACATGTCCAATCATTATAGACTCAATAATGCAATTAAACAAGATTAATGTCCAATCATTATAGATTCAATAATGCAATTAAAAAAGACTAAGTCAGTACAATTTCTACCAGGATGGAAAAACCAGAAACTATGTTCTTTCCAATAATCTAAGGTTTCCTCTTATGATTTCAAAGAATCCTAACTTCCCTTACCTTAAAGTCTCCTAAAAATATATTGCAGTTCCCTCCTTGAGCAAACTCTCAAATGCTTCAAAGCGCTCTACGAGTGCCTAAACCACAAATCCAACCTATTACCATAAAATTCCCTTTACATTAAACAAATTTAAGCTTAAAATAGTTATATGCAAGAGGGTTTCCCCCACCAAATGCCCAAACGGCCCCTATCTCAAACCCTTAGATAAAATAGAGCACGAAGAACTTACTCAAAACGAGATTCCAATCGGTCCAAATGAATTTATTCCTCGCGAGCTTCACAATGGCGTCCTCGGATCTTGAAAGAGATGAAAGTTGAAGGAGAAAGTTTAGAGAGAAGGTAGAGAGGGTTTAGAGGAAAGTTTATAGAGAGATAGTGAACTTTGAAATAATGAAGGTTGAAAGGTTAAATTTTTTCTATTTATAACCCTTTCTAAAAATTTACAAAACACTTTCACCCTTCACTACTTTAGTCATTACTTTACTAGAACTATCACGCATTGGGTCCTTATAATAATGCTCCGACGGTGTTCATAGACTACATGAACCGTATCTTCAGGTCTTTCTTGGACAAGTTTGTAATGGTTTTTGTAAATGACATCCTCATCTATTCTCGCACTCTAGAGGAGCATGAAACACGTCTAAGAACAATATTGGAGACTTTGAGAGAGAAGCAATTATATGCTAAGCTGTCAAAATATGAGTTCTGGATGAAGGAGGTAAAGGAATTTCAGTAGATCTCTCTAAGGTGAGAGTTGTGCTTCAGTAGGAGCACCCAAGATAGTATTAGACGTGAGGATATTTGTGGGGTTGGTTAGTCATTATAGAAGAATTATTGAGGGATTTGCAAAGTTAGTAGTTCCACTAACTCAACTGACCAGAAGGATCATCCTTTTACTTGGATTGACAAGTGTGAACGAAGCTTCTTGGATTTGAAGCAGAGATTGACTAGTTTCCCTAACAATAATCTCGGATATGGAGAAGCCGTTTGAAATGTATTGTGATGCGTCATATCAAGGTTTGGGATATGTGTGGATGCAAGAGGGGAAGGTAGTAGCTTATGCTTCTCGTCAGCTAAAGGTTCATGAGAGGAACTATCCCACTCATGACCTGGAGCTAGTAGTGGTGGTCTTTGCCTAGAAATTGTGGAGGCACTACCTATATGGGTTGAAGTTGTTGTGTATAGTGACCACAAGAATCTCAAGTATTTGTTTGATAAAAGGGAGTTGAATATGAGGCAAAGAAGGTGGATGGAATTCCCGAAGAACTATGACTTCCAACTGATGTACCACCCTGAGAAGGCCATTGTAGTGGAAGATGCACTGAGTAGAAAGGTGGTGAGTATGTCAGCTTTAATGGTGAAGGAGTTGAAGTTGATTGAGGAGTTCGTGGATCTGAGTCTTAATACAGAAGTGTCTCCTGGCCAGGTCAGTTGTAGCCTGGTGGTGATCTCCAGTTAGTTCTTTCTTGAATATGATCAAGGAGAAGCAAGCACTGGATCCCCAACTAAAGAGTGTGGTAGATTCTTTGGGCACTAAGTTAGTCCAAGAGTTTGTGACGGGCCTATATGAAGTTCTCATAATCAGAGGAAGAGTTTGTGTACCAGCAGATGGAGAATTGAAGAAGGTGATTCTGTATGAGGGACATAAGGGTAAACTTAGTATGTACCTTGGCATGACTAAGATGTATAAGGATCTAAAGAAATCATTTTGGTGGCCCAACATGACGAGGGAGGTAGCCCAGTATGTAGCTGCTTGTTTGACTTGTCAAAGGGCAAAGGTGGAGCATCAGAGACCAGGTGTGACGCTCCAGTAGTTGGAAGTTCCAAAATGAAAAAATGAGACAACATTGCAATGGATTTCGTGACATGATTACCTCGGCCTGCGAAGGGACATGACTCGATGTGGATGATAGTGGGTCAGTTGACGAAGAGCTCCCACTTCTTATTAGTCACTTGAGAATCTCCATGGCAAGATTGGTACAATTGTATATAAGGGAGATAGTCAGACTTCACGGACTGTCCTCTAGCGTAGTATCAGATAGAGATCCACAGATTCACCTCCCGTTTTTGGAAAACTCTCCAAGAAGCTTTGGGGACTCGATTGAGACTCAGCTTTGCCTATCATCCTCAAACTGATGGGCAGTCTGAGAGGACAATTCAAACATTTGGAGACATGTTGAGAGCTTGCGTACTGGATCACTTGGGGAGTTGGGACGAAGTACTACCCTTGGTGGAATTCGCTTACAACAACAACTATCATATCAACATAGGGATTGCGCCTTATGAGGCCTTATAGGAAAGAAAGTGTAAGACTCCTCTTGGCTGGTACCAAGATGGAGAAGGGATTCTGATTGGACCTAAACTACTACATTAGACAAATAAAAAGATGAAAATGATTCAAGAGAGGATGGGGACTTCTCAAAGTCGCCAGAAGTCGTATACAGATAAGAGAAGGAGGCCATTGGAGTATGGAGAGGGGGAGAATGTATTTCTGAGGGTTAGTCCTATGACTGGTGTTGAAAGAACTATCAAGTCTAGAAGTTAACTCCTAAGTTGATTGGGCCTTATCAGATTTTGAGATAGATTGGCCAGTTGCTTATCAGGTAGCACTACCTCCTCCATTGACAAGATTGCTCAATGTCTTTCACGTGTCCTAGTTAAGAAAGTATGTGCCCGACCCATCCCATATATTGGAGTTAGAGGAAGTGGAAGTGAGGGGAGATCTCTCTTTTAAGGCCACACCAATCCAAGTGGTAGATCAGAAAACTAAAGAACTCGGAAGTAGAGTGATCAACCTATTCAAGGTAGTGTGGAATGCCCGAAATGGTGACTCCACTTGGGAGCTTGAGGACAAGATAAGGGAATCCTACCCACATATTTTTACTAGTAAGAACTAATTTTCGAGGACGAAAATTTTTGTAGTTGAAGAGTGTAACACCCTTAAATTTAGGTATAAATTTTATTTGTGTGTTAGATTAAAATTAATAGAAATTATTATTATTATTATTATTATTATTATTAGTTTAAAAAAAAGAAAAAGGAAAATGAGGTTGAAAAAAAAAAGATATGAAATAAATAAATAAATAATGAAGGAAAAAAAGAAGAGAAGAAAATAAAATAGAAAGGAAAAAGAAAAAAAAAGGAGAAAGAAAAATAGAAAAGAAAAAAAAATTATATATATATATATATATATATATTAGAATAAGTATAAAAAAAAGAAGAAAAAAAGATAATAATAAAATAATGAAACTTATAGAGTAAATTTTCCTTTTCTCTCTCCACGCTTTATTTCTTTTCTTTTCTCTCCACCATTTCAATTTCTTCTTCTTCCTCTCCTCTGCATGTCAAATTCTTCTTCTTCGTTTGAAAAAAAAAAAAATTCAAGCTTCCAATCTTAGTTCATTTTCTCCATTTCTCCTTGAATCAAGGTAATTTTACTTAAATCTAAGCTTCCAATTTCATTATTACCGATTCAAATCTTAGATTAACGGTAGTTTTCTTGATTTAGGAAGGATTAAGTATTAAGGTTCTCAAATCTTCTCTATTTTTGTGTAGTGCGAGTTTTTCTAAGGTAAGGGGAGTTTATTCCTTGTTCTAATCTGCAATGTATGATGTTTTATGGGTTGTTTGTTATTTGTATGTGTTTGATTTTGAAAATGGATGGTTAAATAACTAGAAACCTTGAAATTTTTCATTGCCTTGTAAGAATCTGCTCAACGGATCTAAAATTCGCAGAGCGCAGCTTAGAACTCGTCTCTGGAGCAAATCCGCTTAGCGAAGGCAAATTTCGCTGAGCGCACAAAAAAAAAGTTACTATTTACACCCTTGTTTTACTATTTGTATCATGTTTTCCTATTTGCACCCCCAAAGTGATTTTTATTGTTATTAAATAATATTTGAAGATGAGGAGTTGGAACTAACTACGTGGAGGGTAGGAAAGTTATGAGATTTGGACAATAATGTCATTTCAAGTTTAATTTCCGTGTGGATGAGTTCTAGAGATACATTGGGGTATAGTTCAGGAAGGTTTGATAACCTCGGGGAATGAGAGTGTGGCGGAGTGGTCCATGCCGTGATGTACACAGTGTGCAATGGGAACTATCGCAGGCCTCACACTCCATTACCTGACTGAATCGTTGACTATACTTTTTGCTAAAGGGGCTTGTGCGCACACGTTGTATCCGTGGGGCGTATTGCCAACCGGCAACTATCCACACCGGTGTAAGGCCAATGTCACCTAGGTGGTGGGGTTGACAACGTTATTTTGGGATCCCACGGTACCTAGAGTACCGCAACTAATGTGATCACAGTATGAATGATGATGTAAGTGGGGTATATGACTGGCGTACGTGATAAGAAATTATGAGAGAATTTAAATAATAATGTTGTGGAAAGATGACAAAAACTTATTTGACAATGTTAGGAAATCGATTTCTAGAGAATTTTATTAAGGTATAATTTTCAATTACATAGCTTATTTCTTTTATTCAGATATTCATTTTCATGATTGTTAAATATAAATGTTTTATCTTTGTTGAAAAAAATATGGTGAGGAAGAAACTCACCCTTACACATTTTATTTTAAGTTGACCATTGACTATGAAAAAAAAATCTTGAAATATTATTTGCTTGTTTTATTATTTAAAAAAAATTATAATATTAAGAATAATGATTTGAGGCGTTACAGGGAGATTATAAGGATCCAATGTGTGATAGTTCTAGTAAGATAATGAATTAAGTAGCGAAGGGTGAAAGTGTTTGGTAAAGTTTTAAAAAGGATTATAAATAGAACAAAATTTAACCTTTCAACCTTCATTAATTCAAAGTTCACTATCTCTCTAGAAACTTTCCTCTAAACCCTCTCTACCTTCTCTCTAAACTTTCTCCTTCACATTTCAAGATCTGAGCACGCCATTGTGAAGCTCGCGAGGAGTAGATTCATTTGGACCGATTGGAATCTCGTTTTGGGTAAGTTCTTCGTGTTCTATTTTGGCCTAAGGGTTTGAGCTAGAGGTTGTTTGGGCATTTGGTGGGGGAAACCCTCTTGCATGTAATTGTTTTAAGCTTAAATCTATTCAATGTATAGGGAATTTTGTGGTAATAAGTTGGATTTGTGGTTTAGGTACTCGTAGAGCACTTTGAAGCATTTGAGAGTTTGCTCACAGAGGGAACTGCAATATGTTTTTAAGGAGACTTTGAGGTAAGGGAAGCTAGTCCTAAAGTTAGGGTTCTTTGATATCATAAGAGGAAACCTTAGATTTTTGGAAGTGACAATTTCTGGTTTTTCTATCTTATAGAAATTGTAATGAATTGTTCTTGTTTAATTGCATTATTGAGTCTATAATGATTGGACATGTGATGATAGAATAACTTGAATTGATAACATGTTGAATGGTTGTTTAATTGTTAAGTTTCAGTGAGTCATATATGAATTTGGTAGATTAAATTGTGAAGGTGATGAGTTTCCTGATCTGATATATTGTAAAAATTTAAAGCCTTGTCCAGTTGTGTGCTTGGTTGTAATTTTAGAATGGAATCCCTAGAAGGATTGCTGTGATTTCAAATGCTTGACTAATTGTGTTTTGAGATGCTATTTTGTAAATTGATTTATATGAATTTTGGGTTGAAGGTTAGATTTGGGGTAAAATAGTTTGGATTTCTAATATGATATTGTCCATTGTGAGGGTTGAAATTTGATGCGCTTGTGCCTAATTTGGGATTTTTGTTTGCTACAATGTTTCTTTAACCAGTGGTGCTGTGTTGAAATGAAATGACATTGTTTGAGATAAATGTGAGACATGCAGAGTGAAGGAAAACTTTGACTAAAGGGGGAAAAAAGTTTTCCATCTGTTATAGGTTTTTTTCCATTCTTAGGTTTTATCGTTTTCTTGCATTTTACACTTGTAATCAGAGAACTATTCTAAGTATTTTCTATATGTCTGCAATAAATTTGGTTCCTATGATTTTTTAATTCACATGCAGTTCTTAATATAATTCTTTTATTAATTTAAGC
Source organism: Macrotyloma uniflorum (assembly GCA_016859785.1). Taxonomy (NCBI): domain Eukaryota; kingdom Viridiplantae; phylum Streptophyta; class Magnoliopsida; order Fabales; family Fabaceae; genus Macrotyloma; species Macrotyloma uniflorum. The sequence continues at coordinate 67,271 of BDMB01000073.1, read as the reverse complement.
AGTATGTCATTTCCTTATTTAAGATCCAGACAGAATTTTAATCCCTTACATGTTCTGAAACTGTATTGTTAATCAAACACTATATTTCCTAAGAAATAAACTTTTTATATTTTGTTTCTCTACTACTTAAATATTTAGATCTAGTTTTAAATTAATACTTTTTTAATAATACATAACTTGTCTTTTATAAGTGAAATTTAAATCAGATATAAAATATTAATATACAAACTGCATTTAGAGTTTTATTACCAAATTGTGATAAGTCTCACAAGGATGCAATTGATTTCCCTTGTTATTTTCTTGTTGTATTGCAAAAGTGTGCAGATGGTAACATAGTTTGATAGATTTTAAACTGATTGCTGAATTGGAATGAATATTGAGTCTTGACTTGACTTTAGATATTTCCTTGTTATTTGTCTGTTCCAAGAAAAAAATGTTGAGATTCAAGGCATGATATATTGAATTATGATTAATGACATATGATTTGAGAATGATGAGGATTGAAAAGGGCATGAGGTTGTGTGATTCTGATTGAAGATAAGTTTATTGTATAAATGAAATGTGACATGTACTAGCTTAGTGTGTATGGATCTCGGGATATGGTATAAGGTATACAGACCTCAATGTGGATCAAAGTCATATAGCCTGAGATCACATGTGCTGAGAGAGATCGATGGAGGTTCCATCAGTTGCTTTGAAAAGACAACTAGATGGGACTACCTTGATGTGTTGTTGGCTATGAGTATGAAGGGGATGACGCTGAGGTGAAACAGACTTAATTAGTTGATCGTGATAAGACTCGTGGTCCTGCTTTGATACCATAAATGTAACGAACCCAAAATGCTAGTTTATACTAAAGTACTCGTAATATTTCTGTACCTGTACCTACCAGGCCCATTGACGTTGGACCGAGAGATAAAGAAATGGTATTCAGCCAAGATATACTCGGCAAGAGTAAAGAAGATGGGCTGAGGTGCTTGAGGCCCAATAAGTAAAGTCTTATCAAAGAAATAATGAAAGATTCGTAACGAAAGATTCATACTGATCATAAAGAGGATAAAAGTTACAAAGGTTCAAAAGTAATTAAGAAAGATTCATAACGGTATTTTTAGTAAAAACTCATTATAACAGTAAGGTATAGTTATAATATAAATAGACATTCACTGATGGGTATGTATTCATTCTAATTTCTCATATTAACCTTGCATACACTAGTTTATTGACTTGAGTGTCGAAGTGTAAACACAGGTTTTCACCCTATTCGATTTTGAAGAAGTCATAAGCTGACCGAGGTATACAAAGTGATTAATTCGAGAAGTAGACGGCCAGAAACAGGAGAGGAGGGAAGGTATAAAAAGTGATTAATCCGGGAAGTACTCGGGCTTGTAAGTACATTTTGGCGCCCACCGTGGGACCGAGTGCAGAGTGAGGAGTAATAGTTAGAAACATGAGTAACGAAGCAGAATCAAGTGTAAACCCTGATGCCTCTGTAACAGAGGAACAAGGATGAGAGATCCTTATGAAGGAGATGGAGGAAATGAGATAGGAGCAGCGCCAGAATATGGAAGCCATCCAACGTTTGGAAAGGTAGAATGCAAAGTTGGAGCAACAAAATGCTCTTCTTCAACAACAGATGAGTGAATCTCGACCTATTGTTTCTCGGGCCGAGGATCAGCAGGGGAATAATAATGGGGTTGTTACACCTTCATTCCTACAGGAGGAAGGTACATATCAAAGGGAAACCTTTCGAGTGGAAAGTAACAGGATTGTTTCCCAACCCATTGTTGCACCATATCAAACGTAAGCGCTACAAACAAGAAAACACCCGTTTACTGAGCAAATCATGGGGACACCATTTCCAAATAAATGGAAGGGTGTAAACATGGAAGCTTATGATGGGACATCCTGTCCGGACAGCCATGTGCAAGTGTTTCTCACGCATATGTATTTGTATTCTGCTGATGATACAATACTATGCCGAGTCTTTCCAACCACGTTGAGGGGTCCGGCCCTTAAGTGGTTCTCATCTCTTCCTCCTAGATCAATAGATTCTTCTGATACTTTTTGTAGAATTTTTAATACACAAATTTGCTGCTAGTCTTCCACACCCTTTGACGGAGATTGTTATGGTAGATATAAGGCAGGAAGAAGGAGAATCCCTTAGGGAATTCATGGACAGATATTCTCAAGTTTGTTTAAGAATCTCTCAATTACATCCATAGGTGGCCCGACATAATATCTTGAGATCATTGCGACCAGGACCTTCTATGGATGATTTGTCTAGAAATCCTACAGCCACTTTTGAAGAAATGAGAAATAGAGCAATCGGTTTTATGCAGATCAAGGAGATGAGGAGGTATAGAAGTAAGAAAAAGGAGCCGGAATAGAAAAATTATGAGAAGGAAAAAGGAGGTAGATTTCAAACGAAGGAGAGAAATAGGGAAAGAGCTCCAAGGTATGCTAGATATACTCCATTAACGGTTAGTCAGGGAAGGGCATTGGAAGAAGCCCTTAATGCAAATTTGTTAAGGACAATACAGTCTTCAACGCCTCCCGGTGCTGATTGTAATAAACATTACCGATACCATAGAAATTATGGTCATACCACGGAGGATTGTCTGACTGTTAGAAATAAGATTGAGCAACTTATCCAGAGTGGTCATTTGGGCAATCTGGTGAGAAGAGAACAGAAACATCCTAGGAGTACCGACCAGAGACGAGGTCAAGGTAGAAGGAGAAGTCCTTATCGGCAGAGTCCTTCTCGGCAAAGGGACCGAAGTAAGGATCGAAGGGAGGAGAAGAGACCACAGACATTACGAGGTGTTATAAACAATATTTTTAGTGGCTTTGAAGGAGGAGGAGTATCCCAGGCAGCTAGAAAACATCATTCGAGAAGTATTCAGTCAGTAAATGTGACTACATCTTCTCGGCCAAGAATGCCTTCGATTACTTTTTCTGATGATGACTTCAAGGGATTGACCCATAACAAGATGATCCTATGGTTATCACAGTAGAAGTAGCAAATTTTGCTGTGAAGAAGACTCTAGTAGATTAAGGAAGCTCAGTAGATATAATCTACTAGAAAACTTTTCAGAAGATGGAGCTGTCTGAAGAGGCCTTATATCCGTATAGTGATCAAGTAGTTGGATTTGCTGGTGAGAGGGTGGATCTTAAAGGGTATATAAATTTGTATACCAAATTTGGAGAAGAAGGTGGTAGTTATTGGTCGGTCAAAGTAAGATATCTTATTATTGATCCAGATGCGTCATATAATATGATATTGGGAAGGCCACCTCTCAATAAAGTAGGGGCTATCGTTTCGATCCCTCATTTGGCTATAAAATTTCCAGCATTAGATGGGATGGTGATTACTATCCATGGTGATCAGAAGGCAGACAGAGAATGTTATAATGCTACAATGGTAGGCAGGAAGAGAATAAAACAGCAAGAAAAGGAGGATATGAGGGGTAAACAGGAGGTGTTAGCGTTGGCTAGTTTGGACCCGAGGATTAATGATGAAGCTCGTGTTCAACCCAAAGAGGAAACTTTGTCGGTTTGTATTGGAGAGCAGCAGCAGAGAACATATATCGGTTCTCTTGTTTCAGGAAATGACGCTTTAGAGTTAAAAGCGTTGCTTAAGAAACATGTTAATTCTTTTGCGTGGTCAACAACTGATATGCCCAGAATCAATAAGGAAGTGATAACACATCGGCTTTCAATCTTTAAGGAGGCTAGGCCAATAGAGCAGAAAAAGAGGAAGATGGGAGAAGAACGCAGACTAGTGGTAAAAGAAGAAGTTAAAAAATTGTTTTAATTTGAATTTCCTTAGGGAGGTCATTTCAAGGCTTTCTAAACTGTTCGTTTTGTGTGTAGAACTTCCAAAATCACGTAAAATGATGGTGATTATGGTCATTTCACACGAGGAAGTTGCAGGGATATTATAGGTTCTAGATTCTTCGTGAGAGTCTTTATAAGAACATCTTGAAAAAATTATTACTTTTCTTACTTCCTCATTGACATTGGCCTTCGTATCCATTTCTACTCGCCATCTTTCAAACTCCAATCTTCCTGGTATGGCCTCTTCCTCTATTCTTAAAATTAATGATAACGATTCTGATTCTCGATGACCTCCTATTTCGCCAGGGACTAATAGTGTAGATTCGCAGGACACCTCCTCTAATTTACATTCTTTTATATTAGAAAATTCATATCAATATCCTCACAATGTAGAAACTTTAGAATCTATTGCTCATAGAACCAACTCTGGAATGATTCTAATGTAAATGCCCCTCCTCGGGAAGGTTATGAATGGGTCAACTCCTCCGTTCTTCAATATGTTTCTTGTTTTACTAGGTATAGGGTTTTGAAAAACATTCTATCTGGGGTTCCTCTTATTTCAGAAGATGTAGATACAGAAATAATTGGGGCTTCTAAATGTTCTCCTTTAGACCGAGTCTGTTATGATGTTGAAGGCTCTAAAGAAAACTTTTTTATGTATATGCTTGTTTGTTTTCTGATTTACATGTTACACTTCCTTTCGATGAGTTCATAATAGGTGTGCTCAAAATTCTGAATGTAGCACCTACTCAGCTACATCCTAATAGCTAGGCTTTTATACAAGCATTCCGATCATTATGCCAGTTTTTGGGTGTCTGTTCTACTCCACCTACTTTTGTTTATTTTTATTGTACTCGTGGTAGGGATTTGGCTTATTGGGTTTCACTTATAAGAAAATCATCTGGGGCTTTGTTTAGCCCTTATACAACCAGCTATAAGAACTTTAAAACTGATTTCTTTAAAATTCTCATTGATGAAACCGGGAAAGATCTTTTCTTTTCTGATAAAAAACCATTATTTCCTTTCTATTGGACTCGGATCACTCACAAATATCATTGTTGGCCTAAAAGTGACATGTCGGCTTATGACGTACAAGTACTAAACATCCTTGAAAAGCTTCCTAAATAAATGCCGACTAGGCCTTTTATTTATAATCCAGTTGATCATCCCGTCCTGCTGATATGACGGGTATGTAATTGTTTATGTGGATCTCTATTATTTTAAGCTTTTAACTATGTTGAATTTTGTCATTTTCGCAGGTGTTCTTCAATCTTTACTGAAAATGCCAAAAAACACTTTTAAAGGTTTCAATGATGATTTGGCTGTTGCAAGCAAAAATCTTCAGCCTCCAGTAGAACCTAATACCGATAAAGTACCACCCTCCTCTACTCCCCCGAATAAAAAACAAAAAGTTGTTTTAAAAAAGAGTTCAGTCGGTCCTCGTTGTCGGGAGTCAGGACAATCATCCATTTTTAAGGGGGAATTTCTTTCTACTGATATGGTCATGCGTGACCGTCTTAACTTTAGATTAACTCTTGAAGAAACAAAAGCCTTGAAAAAGGCAGATGAAGCTGATTTGGAGTTATCTCTTCTCGAACTTCAAGCTCGGGCTGCTTTAATAGCTCAAAGGCTAGCAGGAAGACCTTCAAATGCTACTGAATTAAAGAAGCTTCAAGATCAATTGGCTCAATCAGAAGCTTCTCTTTTTGAAGCTTTAGCGAGCAACACAGTATTGAATGCCCGAGCTGAAGAGTATGAAGGATTAAGGCACAAAATGACTGCAGATCATAAGGCTTTGCAGGCTAAGTATGAAAATGATCTTCAGATAACAGCAAATCAAGAAGCCCATCAAAAAGAAATTTTAGAACTTAAAGGCTTAGTTAAGGAGGAACATAAGAATGGTTTTGATAAAGCAGTCCGCCAGGCTATCTTTCTTTCAGAGAAAGGGACTCCTTCTACAACAGATCTATTTAATGTTCATGCAGACATTTATAAGGGGAATTGGACTCTAATTGAAGACATTCCGGATGATTCATCCGAGAATTAATCTTTGTAACTTAAATACTTCTTATGAATTCATATATATTTCTCGTAATAGGTTTTTACTTCTAGATGTTTATGATTTTTACCTTCTCATTATTTTGCACTGTCTTTGACTTTTTTGTTACCCGGATGTCGTTTATAATTTCATCATTTCTAACTAAGCAGTACTCGGTGAACTTTCTTGTCAATGATGTTTTTGATCTTTGCGCCCGAGTGGTACTCGGAAGACTTTCTTGTCCATGATTTCATCATTTTTAACCGAGTAGTACTCGGTGGACTTTCATGTACATGATGTTTTTAACCTCTGCGTCCGAATGGTACTCGGAGGACTTTCTTATCCATGATTTCATCATTTTTAACCGAGTACTACTCGATGGACTTTCTTGTCCATGATGTTTTGATCGAATGATGCTCAAAGGAAATTCTTCTCCTTATGCTTTTTTGGAAATATCTTTGCAATCATTGTATAATAGAATGTCTTTATTATTTTCATTCCTGCAACATAGGATGAAAAATGTAACAAAAGATTTACAATGTTAAAATATTAACTGAAATAGAACTTAAGAAGACTAGCACTCCATGATCTAGGCAAATGCTTCCCATTCAAATCTTGTAAATAATAGGCCCCATTTCCAACTACTCGAGTTATCTAGTTATCTTGTAGGGTCCTTCTCAATTTGATGCTAACTTTCCTTTGGCAGGATCCTTTCTTGCAAGAATTCTCACCCTTAGTACTAAATCTCCTTCTTTAAATGTTCTCAGCTTCACTTTGTTATTAAACCTTCTAGTTGCTCTAGCTCTACAGGCTTCTTGGGCTATCATTGCTTTATCTCTAAGTTCTTCCAACATATCAATCTCCATTCCCATTGCCTCTTTATTATTATCCATGTCCAACAACATTATTCGCGGACTAACTTCTCCAATTTCTACTGGTATCATTGCATCTACACCGTATGTTAACGAGTACGGTGTTTCAGCGGTAAAGGTTTGCGGAGTGCATCTATATGCCCATAATACTTCCAGCAATTCTTCAGCCCATCTTCCTTTTGCCGAACCTAACCGTTTTTTGAACTCTCCAAGTATAACCTTATTTGCTGCTTCTGCTTGGCCATTAGTCTAAGGATGTTCCACAGAACTAATAGCGTGTTTAATTCTCAGGTTTTGATAAAAAACTGTCAGGTTTTTATCTATGAATTGCTGGTCATTATCAGTAACAATTGTATGTGGTATCCCAAACCTACAAATGATATTTTTCCATACAAACTTTTGAACTCGTTGAGCTGTTATTACAGCCAATGGTTCAGCTTAAATCCATTTAGTGAAATAATCAACAACTACTAATAAGAATTTACACTGTCCTTTAGCTAATGGGAGTGGCCCCAAAATATCCATTCCCCATCTATCAAATGGCCATGGTGAGACCATATTATGCAATTTTTCTGGTACAGCATGTATAATATTCCCATGGAATTGACATTCTTTACATTTTTTAACATACCTGGCATAATCTTCTTTCATGGTTGGCCAGTAGAAGCCTGCTCTCAACACTTTAGCCATCATTGTTCTTCCTCCAGCATGAGATCCACATATTCCTTTGTGTAATTCTTCAAGAACATATTGAACTTGCTCTCCATCTGTGCATTTCAACAAAGGAGTAGAGAATCCTCGTTTAAACAATTCACCATTTATAAGAGTATACCTAGCTTCCCTCTGTTTGAATTTCAAAGCTTCTTTTGAATTAGCTGGCTAGGATCCTTCTTTCAAGTAGGATATATATGGTGTCATCCATGTCGGCTCAGTTTCTGTCTGTAAACATTCCTCCATACTGATTGAAGGTTGTGATATGGTATGCTGTATTACCGTCTTCTGGTGCCCCGTTCCTTTATCTTCTGCCAATTTTGATAACATATCAGGTCGAACATTTACTGCTCTAGGAATATGTTTAATCTCAATGTCTTGAAATTCTGACATTTTCCTTGTAACATAGTGATAATATTGTAACAAAAGAGGTTCCTTAGTTTGAAACTCCCTTGTTAACTATTCGGCCACAAGCTGTGAATCTGTATGACATATCAACTTCCTCACTCCTATTTCTTTTGCTAATGTCAAACCTGCCACCAGTGCTTCATACTCTGCCTGGTTATTGGATGCTTTAAATTATAACACTAAAGCATGTTCAATCACTAGCCCTCTCGGTCCTTCAAGCACAATTCCTGCTCCACTTCTTTTCTTACTAGACGACCCATCCACATAGAGTTTCCATATCGGCATTTGCTCTGAAATGGCTGATAGATCTCCAGCAAAATTAGCCAAGTATTGTGCTTTCACTGGTCCTCTCTTCTCATATGATATATCATACTCTGATAATTCCACCGACCAAGAAACCATTCTCCTAGAAAGTTTCGGCTTGCGAAGTATCTTCGCAATTGGATAATCAGTACGAACTATGATAGGGAAACTTTGAAAATATTGCCTCAAACGTCTTGTAGTGAAGACTACAACTAATGCCACATTCTCAATTAATTGATATCGTGTCTCCGTGTCTTGCAACACACGACTAACATAATATATGGGCTTCAAATCTCCCTCTTGCTCTTGTGATAACACCGAACTGATAGTATTATTGGACACTGCCAAGTAAAGTATAAGTGGCTTACCTGCTTTAGGTTTCTGAAGAATAGGGGGAGATGTTAAAAAATCTTTTATTTCTAAAAGATTCTTCTCACAAACTTCATCCCAGTTGAAAACAGAGGTCTTCTTCAAAAGTTTGAGGATTGGCCTAATCTTCTTGACCAGAGCTAGTGTGAACCGGGATAACGATGTCAGTCGACCTAATAACCGTTGTATCTCCTTTAAATTGGAAGGACTCTTCGTATTAATAATAGCCTGACATTTATCCAGATTGGCCTCTATCCCTATGTTAGTGAGCATAAAGCCCAGAAATTTTCCTTCTTGCACTCCAAAGACACATTTCTCAGGATTAGCTTCATCTTATATTTTTGGAGTACTGAAAATATTTCCTCCAAATCTATAAGATGTTCTGCACATGACCCAGACTTTACTACCATATCATCAACATATACTTCAATATTTCTTCCAATTTGCTTAGCAAACATCTTATCCATTAGTCTTTGATATGTCGTCCCTGCATTCTTCAAACCAAAAGGCATAACTTGATAAAAATAGTTTGCTTCTTCTGTAATGAAGGTTGTTTTAGGTGCATCTTCTGGGTGCATACGAATTTGATTATACCAAGAATATGCATCTAAAAAACTCATTATCTGATGTCCTGCTGCTCCATCAACTAGCCGATCTATATTCGGCAATGAATAAGTGTCTTTTGGATACGCTTTATTAAGATTTGTATAATCAGTACACATTCGCCATCTTAACTATCACCACATTGGCCAGCCATGTTGTATACTTTGCCTCCTGAATAAATCCTGCCTGCAGCAATTTTTTAACTTCTTCTTTTACCACCACTCTGCGTTCTTCTCCCATCTTCCTCTTTTTCTGAGCTATCGGCCTGGCCTCCTTAAAGATTGAAAGCCGATGTGTTATCACTTCCTTATTGATTCCGGGCATATCAGTTGCTGACCACGCAAAAGAATTAACATGTTTCTTAAGCAACGCTTTTAACTCTAAAGCGTCATTTCCTGAAACAAGAGAACCGATATATGTTCTCTGTTGCTCCTCTCCAATACAAACCGGCAAAGTTTCCTCTTTGGGTTGAAAACGAGCTTCATCATTAATCCTCGGGTCCAAACTAGCCAACGCTAACACCTCCTCTTTATCCCTCATATCCTCCTTTTGTTGCTTTTATTCTCTTCTTGCCTACCAACATATCATTATAACATTCTCTGTCCGCCTTCTGATCACCATGGATAGTGATCACCGTCCCATCCAATGCTGGAAATTTTATAGCCAAATGAGGGATCGAAACGATAACCCCTACTTTATTGAGAGATGGCCTTCCCAATATCATATTATATGACGCATCTGCATCAATAATAAGATATTATACTTTGACCGACTGATAACTACCACCTTCTTCTCCAAATTTGGTATACAAATCTATATACCCTTTAACATCCACCCTCTCACCAGCAAATCCAACATCCACCCTCTCACCGAGATTCACTCCTCTATTGTTGAAGAAGAGCATTTTGTTGCTCCAACCTTGCATTCTGCCTTTCCAGACGTTGGATGGCTTCCATGTTCCGACGCTACTCTTGTCTCATTTCCTCCATCTCCTTCATAAGGATCTCCCATCCTTGTTCCTCTATTACAGAGGCATCAGGGTTTACACTTTATTCTGCTTCGTTACTCATGTTTCTAACTATTGCTCCTCACTTTGTACTCGGCCCCACAGTGGATGCCAAAATGTACTCGGCCCCACAGTGGATCACTCTTTATACCTTGGTCGGCTTATGACTTCTTCAAAACCGAATAGGGTGGGAACCTGCATTTATACTCTAACGCTCAAGTCAGTAAACTAGTGTATGCAAGGTTAATATGAGAAAATAGAATGAATACATACCCATCAGTGAATGTCTATTTATATTATAACTATAGCTTACCGTTATAATGATTTTTTACTCAAAATACGGTTACAAATCTTTCTTAATTACTTTTGAAACCTTCGTAACTTATTTCCTTTTTATGATTAGTATGAATCTTTCGTTACGAATCGTTCCAAATCTTTCATTATTTCTTTGATAAGACTTTACTTATTGGGCCTCAAGCACCTTAGTCCATCTTCTTTATTCTTGCCGAGTATATTTCGGCTGAATACCATTTCTTTATCTCTCGGCCCAATGTCAATGGACCTGGTAGGTACAGATCCTAATATCTTAAATTATAATGGAGAAACAATTATTTGACATTGTGAGGTGTTATATGACTTTGATCCACATTGAGGTCTAGGATACCTTATACCATATCCCTATATCTATACACACTAAGCTAGTACATGCCACATCTCATTTATATAATAAACTTATCTTCAATTAGAATCACACGACCTAATACCCTTTTCAATCCTCTTCATTCTCCAATCATATGTCATTAATCATAATTCAATACATCATGCTTTGAAACTTAACATCTTTTTCTTGCAACAGACAGATAACAAGGAAATATCTAAAGACAAGTCAATACTCAATATTTCTCCCAATTCAGTAATTAGTTTAAAATCTTACCATCTGCACACTTTTGCACTACAACAGACAAATAACAAGGAAAATCAATTACATCCTTGTGAAACTTATCACAATATGGTAATAAAACTCTAAATGCAGTTTGTATATTAATATTTTATATTTGATTTAAATTTCACTTATAAAAACAAAGTTATGTATTATTAAAAAAATATTAATTTAAAACTAGACCTAAATATTTAAGTAGTGGAGAATCAAAATATAAAAATTTTATTTCTTAGAAAATATAGTGTCATTATATGAAAATATAATGTTTGATTAACAATACATTTTCATAATATACAAGGGATTAAAATTCTATCTGGATCTTAAATAAGAAAATGACATATTGCTTAAATCAATAAAAGAATTATACGAAGAACTGCATGTGAATTAATGATTAAACCTTTTTGTCGCTTGTGGTTTTCTCAAATAATATCAATTCCCCTTCTTAATGTAGTAAAGAGGAGACCTTGAGTGTCAATCCATGGAGCAAGTTAGGAGGTGTTGTTGAATCTATGTTTATGAATGAAAATGCAAAATGAGGGGATGAAAATGGTATGATTTGATGCTACTGTTTTTGTTGTGATTTTATGCAACTGTATGCTGTGAGTAATGCAGATGTAATGAAGATTTTATGATGCGGAGGCAGTAGAAGATTTAGTGGTTTATGAATGGATGGAGGTTGGAAATGATATGATCTTTTAGGGGGGTTTTGACCTGGAATATAAGTGCAAATCTGAGATGTAAAAAAATGCAAGGCTAACTAATGTATGATGCTGAACAAACTTATTAAACTATCACTAATTTAATACAATGACTCTAGATGCAAGAAGCTAAAACTGGAATTAAATGGCAACGTGAAGAGGATTGAACTGTGATGCAATGCAAGATGATGTTGAATTCAATGAATTATGCTGATGTGATGATTTAATGGAGTTATTCTAAATTTTTCAATGCATATGCAGACTGGAATGCTGATGCAAATTCTAATGTGATGCTAATGAAGATGGATTTGAATATAACAAGACAAACTGAACAGTACAAAAATGCAGAAATCTTGAAGTAATGCAGGATCTTAAACTGAATTTCTATGATTTTCGATCATGCAATATGATAAGCTAGAAAACAGATGCAATTATGAATGCAAAAGGGAATACGCAGAATCAAGATTGAACTGAACTGTAGCTGCTGAATGAGAACTGAAATTAAGATGCATGTGAAGTAACTAATCAACTAATTACAGAACAGAAGAGCAAAATTAAGCTAAAGAATTGAACAATTGCAGATCTAATGCAGAATCTATGCTATGAACAGTGAATGCAAAATGCAAATGCAGAATAGATGAACAGTGGAAATGTATGAGTAAGAGCTAAATCAATACTGTAATTCAATGCAATGCAAAGCCTAGATTAACGATCAAACGATTTATTGAATTCTGAAGGGAATTAAAATGAATATAGAACCTAATATCAACTACTGCAGAATGGAAATTCAAATGATGCAATGAATCTGGATCTACAACTAAACTATATGAAAACGAAAATTGAACTGCACAGGAACTGGAGCAAAGATACGTGTAATTAATCAATCATAAAGCAAAAACATGTACCTAAGCTATTGAATGGAAATGTTCACATAACCGAAACGATCTACCAATTAAAAGACTGGAATTACATAACTAAATGAACATACGAAACAATATTGTGAAGATTTCTCAAGGAGGAGAACCACGTGGAACTATGCTAAATCTCAGAGCTGGCTTTTACACTATTGAAAGACATTCAATTGCTCTTCAATCGTGCAAGATACCAAGAAATTGTTCTCTTGCGGATCAACTCTTCAGAAACTTTCAAAGATTCAAGATTAACAGAATTGAGAAACTATGAAATTAAAGAACTTATTACTGCAGGGAAAGAAACTAACGAACTTATGAAAAGAGAATTAAACTTAGAGCAGTTGTATCTCACTCGTTTCTCCATCAAATTGATCGATTCAAGTTTCCAAATGAAGATACGCGAGTCTATTTTCAAACGAGATATGTTTCGTGAGTTTAGGGGCCTGGGCGAGTCCAGTGGGCTTCAATTACTGAGAGATGTTTTCCGCACGTTCTGGTTTACTTCAGCTACTGTCGAGCTTGCTTGTTTGGGTTACCAAAAATCCATTTCTGGTCCAAATTATGTCATTTAAAATCCAAATTAAAGTCCATCGAGTCTACTTTCTTCTGGGACAGATTTTGTGATTTTAGGAGCATTGTAGCGTTCTGGAGACCCAATTCTTCGAAGTTGACTTTTCTAAATTCATGAACTGCAGTTGACTTGACTTTGGTTGATTGTGAAAAATCCATTTCTGCACCAAATTGTGTGATTCCAGTTTCTATTGAAAGCTCCATGTGTCTACTTTAATCTGCATCAAGAATAATGATTTTAGGAGCATTGTGTCAAAAGATACAATCGAAACAAGAAGTGAGCGTTAAGCTGTGAATACATTAAAACATGGTTATTTTATGCTGTTTTAAAGTGACTTTATCATAGGTTTCATAATTCTTCACAGAATGTAATTTACAGTCAATTAGGCTTTTTCTATTTATTTAAATATACTTAAATATAATTATTAATTAAATAAAATATGTTAAATTAACATCTCATCAATTAACAAGTCATAGAAACCAAATTTATTGCAAACATATCGAAAATACTTATAACAGTGATATGATTAGAAGGGTAAAATGCAAAAAAATATAAAACCTGAGCATGAAAGAAAACCTATAACAAATGGAAAACTTTTATTCCCTTTGACAACCGTTTTCCTTTACTCTACTTGTCTCACATTTATTTCAAACAATATCATTTCATTTCAACCCAGCACCACTTATTAAAAAAACATTATAGCAAACAAAAACAAAAACCCCAAATTAGGCACAAGCACATCGGATTTCAACCCTAATAGTGGACAATATCATATTAGAAATTCAAACTATTTTACCCCAAATCTAACCTTCAACCCAAAATTCATACAAATCAATTTACAAAACAACAATCTCAAAATACAATTAGTCAAACATTTAAAATCACAACAACCTTCTAGGATTTCCATTCTAAAATTTCAACCAAGCATGTAACTGTACAAGGCTTTAAATTTTTATAATACATCAATATCATCAATATTAGGGTACTCATCACCTTCACAATTTAACCTACCAAATTCATATGACTCACTGAAACTTAACCTTTAAACACAATCATTCAACATCTTATCAATTCAAGTTGTTCAATCATCACATGTCCAATCATTATAGACTCAATAATGCAATTAAACCAGAGCAAGTCAGTACAATTTCTACTTAGGAAACTGTCACTTCTAAAAATATAAGGTTTACTCCTATGGTTTCAAAGAACCTTAACTGAGTAGCTTCCCTTACCTTAAAGGCAAACTCTCAAATGCTTCAAAGTGTTCTACGAGTGCCTAAACCACAAATCCAACTTATTACCACAAAATTTCTTTTACATTGAACAAATTTAAGCTTAAAATAGTTGAAGAACTTACCCAAAACGAGATTCCAATCGGTCCAAATAAATCTACTCCTCGTGAGTTTCATAATGGCGTGCTCGGATCTTGAAAGAGATGAAAAGTGAAGAAGAAAGTTTAGAGAGAAAGTAGAAAGGGTTTAGAGGAATATTTCTTGAGAAACCGTAAACTTTGAAATAATGAAGGTTGAAATGTTAAATTTTTTCTATTTATAATTTTTTTTTTAAATTTTACCGAACACTTCACTTTTCACTATTCAAGTCATTATCTTATTTAAAAAAATTCATGTTAATTTTATATTTATTAGTTTTCATAAATATTTGTTGATATCATTTTATTTTTATATAAAATTATTTAAAAATTATATTTTAAAATATAAATTTAAATAGTTTTTAAAATTTTAAAATATAATTTAAATAAAATTAAATCCTAAAATATTAATATAAATAAAATTAAATTTTAAATTATAAATTAAAATAAATTATAATACAAAATATAATATTAAATTAAATTAATCTCTTTAAAAAAATTTATTTCATAATGAAAAATAAAATTTATAGAATAAAATTTTAATCTAAATAAACTAAATAAAATTTATCAATGAATAAAGAATATTTGCAGTTACAAGTATTATGATATCTGTACTCGTCCTATTACCTGCTATTAATTAAAATATTGATATTGATTGTATGTGAATAATACTCATCTATTCTCAATTTTACTCATGAATATTGCGGATACTATTTTTTGTGTGAATATTTTCTGCTGTCACGGTTGTTATTTCATTGGTTGTTATTTCATTGTTTCGTGTGTTTAATTTCTGTTGATTATTATTTCTTTTTGCTAAGTTTTTCTTTTTAAATTTTTAAATAGTTAACTATTTTTTTCTATTTATTTGTCTTTTTTTTTTTAATTTAAAACAATATGATTATTTTTATCAAATATATATTTACTTTTTAATTTATTTAAGATTACCTATTTATTATGAAATAAAAAAAAAACAAAAAAAAACCAAAAATCTTATAAATATTTTATTATATTTAAGAAAAAAGAATAATTATTAGATTTTTTTTTTTGGATAATATCTAGTTTAAATAATGGTTGTTGATTCCAGTAAATTCAACTACTATTGATTGCTGGAATAAAATTCGATTATTATTTAATAATCAACCCATATATACAAAATTAGAATTTTACATAATTTTAACTAAAGTAAATAATTCTTAATTTCTTTCTAAACCATTTCTTTTTTTCAATTTTATTCAAATTTAATTTGTTATTATTATCATGGTTAGATTAAAATTATCCAATAATCATATTAAAAAAATTATATTTCTAAATTTTGATTTAAATAAATAATATCAATTTTTTATTTACTAATAATTTTGTATAGACTAAAATTAATAGAAACATTAAGTTTTTTTATAGCAGCTTTTAAATTTTTCTCTAAACATATTTTATGTACAATTTGTCTAATACGCATATATTTGTATAGCTTCATTTAACTCCAACACAATTTTAAAGATTAAAATTTTATAACATAACTTTTCTATACAAATAGAAGATGTTTAAGAATAACTAAGGAAAAATCAAATCTTTCAAAAAATGTTTAATATAACACCTTATATCCAAAATATTTTTATTTGAATAAATAAAAAATTATAAAAAATAAAAGGTAATATATAAGTTTCTTTAAATAAAATTCGTAAGAATAAAGAAATAAGATTTGAAAATAAAATATTATTAAGCATTAAAATAATTTTTATAAATTCTTAATAATAAAATCATAAATTTCAAATCAATTTTTTATAAAATAAAATAAATAATCTTTTTTTCAAATACATAATAAAAAACATCCAAAAAAATAAAGGCAATAAAATCTAAGATTTATCTCCCAACGGCTCTTCGTTCTTATCAAATACATGCTCACTTATAAGAGCGTTTAACCCAAACAAAAATATTGTCACATAAATAAAAAAGTAAGAAATATATCTCACATATATTATAAATACGTATAAAAAAGTGAGGAATATATCTCACATATGTTATAAACACGTATTAGAAAAATATACAGAACTAAACATGCACAAACACATACCTAATAAAAAACTCATTCCACTCAAGTACATTTAATGTTCTTATTTCTAAATGCATGTGGTATAATCACATGAAACACATATATGAGTAGTATAAGAGTACATGGACCAGATCATAAAGATCCTCACAATCCATTCTCAACAAGAAGTCTAACAGAAGTTAGTTACGATAGTATAATTGGTCATGGTTACCCTTCATCACACTCGTAGATGAGAGATTTCTTATTCTAAAATCTCCAAGGTTAAGATAGAAGGTCATAGAGACCCTCTTTAATAGATCGCATCTATTCCTAAAAAAGTATAAAGGAATGAATGAAACATGTTCACAAAAATACATTAGTCATTATATGTGCCAAATGACTAAGCATAACTTGAATTTTTACACTGTTAAACTACTACTTAATATTCTAATATGACCAAATATAACTTGAATTTCACCTATTAAGCTACAATTTAGAATTCTCAAAATACACAAATAACTTACAAGCATATTAAAAACTTATTATTATAATTCAGGAGCACCTCAAAATAAAACACAAATTATCATACCAAAACATTTCATTCATATATTAATTTATAATTACACAATATATCTCTTCACACATATACACATATAAAATTTACATAGAAAATTATTGCTAAATCTCGTAGGTTTTGGATAATATCTCACTTTCTTTTATTCTTTTATGATTTTTTTTATTGGGAAAGTGATATCTAAAGTTATACTTACCTAGTTGGTTTTTTTTAAGCTAACACAAATATCTATAACTTTTATTTTGACCTTAAGATCTAATTTAATTGTTTACTATGCTTAAATTAAGGGAGAAAAATGCAAACTTTTATTATAATCCTAATGACATGATTTTTACTTACTAAAAAATTCATATTTTAAGCTATATAAAGTATTATTACATGAAACTAATGTCATTAGTTAAATAACATCTAGGATTACAACTTTGATGATAATTGTTTTTCCAAATTCGAAATAAAAATATACTTATATGGGATCATAATCTCGAATGAAAATAATCTTTAACACAATCTAATATAATTTCACATATATCTTAATGATGAATTTAAACCCAAAATCCTAACGAGCACAATTTACATAAATAAGATCTAAAGATTTTAAAAATAATACAAATACATAATTAATCAATAACTAAATCATAATTCATCAAAATAATTCTATGAACAAAATCTCGTTGAGGATTTATGGTTACCTTAGAATAAATATACTATATTTTATTATATTAAAAAAAATTATTAGAGAATTATGGTTGCCTAAAAAAATATACTATATTTTATCTTTACATATTAGATTAACAAAAACCTATTAAGACTTAGGGATTATCTCTCTATCCACAATTTTTATAAGCATCCATACATGAGACATTCTCCCCTCCTCTCCTTACTTCAAATGATAATATATAATACTTTGAAATGTAAATTTGGATTTGGATTCTCCCATTAGCATATGTGGCAAAAACAATCTTCTTTCCTTCCGGGTAGGAGGTCGCCTTGAAAATCTTTTCTAAGTCCCTGACTCATTGGTCAGCCTGGTCAAGGCTGGAGCTGCCACTAAACTTGGGAGGCCCATGTCTCATGAAGTTAGTCAATCCCAACTTCTCTTGGGATTAGGGTGAAGATGTAGCGGCCCTCGCAACCTATAACTCTTGGATGTTGGCTTGATGCTGTTGAGCCATCATAGCATTCTGTTGTTGAATAGTAGCGGCTATAATCTCTATAGCGCTCACTATATGACCAAGATCGGTTGACTGGGTTGGGGAAGGAAGAGGAGGGGTTGTTGGTTTAGGCGTCATCCTAGACAATGCACAAGAAAATTATCAAAACAGTTTAATACCCACCAAGATGGGTGTACAGTTTATCACAGTATATCCTAGCAAACAGACCCACTATCAAAGGTTACTACATAAGAAATTAAGTTCTGATACAAAAAATATAACGAACCCAAAATGCTTAATTATACTAAGATAGTTTATGAGGTCTCAATGTTTAGAGTACTAATTCTATTACATTACCAAAGTAGTGCCTCAAAAGGGGAAAACATAAATACAATAATCCATTGGCTATGATACTTTGGATCCTATCCCATGCATCCTAATCCTACTATCTCCCAGTTGAGGAACCATCTCCAAACCTGACACTTGCTCCCGTGCAAGATACACGATCATAGTAGTCAAACATACGTAACAGATAAGTAGGGTAAGCTAGTGATATAAAAGAACATACATAAATTAACAAAATAGACAATATATTCAATACAATCAAAACCAAGTGTAATGGCCTACCTAAGGCTTTACACATAATAAAATTCACACATCAAAAACAAGACTGAAGCCTTCCGGCAGGCTGTATGGATCTTAAACATTTAAGGTTAGCACTTTGATGAGTGTTTAAGTTACTAAGGAAATTAGAATATTCTCAAGCACTTTTCAAAAGTATGAATAGAAAAATGACTAAAAGAACTCCCAGTTTGTTATATTCAATGCAGGCTATTAGTTGGAGAAAAGTTGTTGAGAAGTGCACAATAAGGTTGGAAAACCCTACAAGGAGGAAGCAATTGAAGGCGCGAATCACAAAAGTGCTGAGCGTAGCGACAAAACTGATCTCTGGAGAAAATACGCTCAATGAATCAGAGGTGCGCTGAGTGAATCACATCTGAAGAAACTAGGTTGCTCTCGGGAAAAAATCCGCTCAGGGAATCATAGATGCGTTGAGCGAATCCCAAATGCACTGAGTGAATCCTAGATGCGTTGAGCTAACTGCCAATGCGTTGAGCGCATACATCTGAAGAAACTGGGTTGCTCTCGGGAAAAAATCCATTCAACGGATCCTGAAGATGTTAAGCGGATTCCTCAGGTGCTTAACGAGAGTCTCTTGCGCTGACCAAATGAACGAATAATTGCCAACGCAAAATAGTTAAAAACACGAAAAAAACAAGAGAGAAGGCAGTTCCGGCCATATAGAATAGAGACAAACCATGAAGAAAAAATGTTTTCACTTGGAAAAGGGCCCGACACTTCAATTTCATCATTTTATCTTCCAATTTCTCATTGTAATCGTGATATGGAACCATCCACCATGAGTGACTAAGCATCTGTATGTAGGGATTGGATTCAATTTGTAATTTTCTCATCACTCTTCATTCATTTATGCAAGTCTTGATTTTAATTGATGTTTGGGTTGTGTTATTATTGCATTGAATTCGAGGAATCAATTCTTGATATTAGAATTGGTATTTTATGGGAACTTTATTCCTTGTCTGAATCTCAACCCTTATACCTGTCTATCATAATTTTGGGAACAAAATTAGGATAATTGGGTTTTGCAAATTTGGAATTTCAGTGCAAGAGTTTATGGTAATCTTATCAAGAAATTGAAAAGGTATTAGGAATTCTTTACAGTTTCCTGCCAAGGAATTGCTCAAAACTACATTAAAGTTTTGCCAATTAAAAGTGAGAACTATATAATTGCATGTATGAGTTTTGGAGAAAGGAATGATTGAATCTAATCCCTATGCGATTTATTTCTGCATTTCATTCTGTATTAATATCTTGTATTTATTCTTTGAATCAATCTTACAAATTCAACATTGGAATTTTGTTTTAATGTATGAGATCATAGATTGCATGATTTCACCAAGTCCCTAAGTTCGACAATCCTCTATTTGGTACACTTGCTGAGAGGTTTAAATGAAAATCTTAACACACTTGATGTATCAAAATAGGACGACGTGTCTTGTCATGACCGACTAACTAAGTCTATTTCACCTCAACTCCATCCCCTCGCTACTCATGACCAACACCACATCAGGTTAGCCCCATCTAACTGCCTCTTTTGAGTAACTAATAGTAACTCCATCGACCTCTCACCACATGTAGTCTTAATATACATGACCTTGATCTACATTAAGGTCTGGATACCTTATGCTATATTCCTAGATCCATACACGCTAAACTACGACATGTCACATTCCATTAATAATAATCATAACTCTCTCTTACAATATACACAACCTCATGCCCATTATCATGCTCATCATTCTCAAATCACATCCATTCATTATCATTCAATACATAATGTTCAAATCTTACTTAAATCACCTTTTTCTAACATAGAGGATTCGCTCCTAGTTCTACTTAGTGGATGATCCACTCGGCGAAACTCAATTCCACTAAGCGGATCGAGTCCAGAGAACAATCCCAAAACTAGGACCAATCTACTCAGCATGGTGTTAATGCGCTCTGTATAGCAAAATCCACTCAACGGATCTTGCTGCACTCAACAGATTAAAACTCGAGAGCACCCTTAATCCCCTTGGAGCCCATTCCGCTCAGCGTATTCTAGATAAATGACAGATTATGCAGAAGAAATGACTTTGATTTACTCAGCTAGATTTTTATTTCTACATATCCGAAGGTTTTCCAAAATGGTTTGAAGTGTACAATCTAAATTAAATAGAGGCCAAGTAAATCAAAGCATCACATTTACACAGTCCTCCTTCTTTTTCTCAGATTCACAAAAGTTCAACATATCAACAAAATGCTCCAATTCACATATCATATCATTTTCCTTAACTCAGTCTCACATTCAAACATTATAAGTCTCAATTCAACAATTTAAGCATTTCAATCACCATCAATTTCATTTCAACACAGAATCACTCATAAAGAGGCATAAAATCACCAAAACTCCCAAATTCTAAAATCCCCAATTTCATAGTTCCAGTATCAGTTTCAAGTTTAAGGAACACATTACTAACTAGCTTCCATTACCTAAGAGTGAGTCTCAAAACAACTAGCTACCTCCACCAAGGATAAAGTTCCTAAGTGCTCCAAAAGTACCTAAAGACCAAATCAACTACATTACTAGAAACCCACACTACCATATAACCATTTGGGAGTAAGAAGAGGTACATGCAAGAAGCTTACAAACCCCAAAATAGCTACCCCTTTTTAACCGTTAGGAAAAAATAGAACACAGAGAATTTACTCAAATTGAGATTCCAATCAATCCAAAAGATCTACTCTCAAGAGCTTAACAAATGTGTGCTTGGATCTTGAAAGAAATAAAGAGAAAGGAAGAAAGATTAAAGAAAAAATAGAAGATTTAGAGAAAGAAAAATAATAAATTTTAATATATTAAAGATTGAAAAGTTAAATCTTTCTATTTATAATTTTTTTTTAAATTTTATCAAACACTTTCCCACTTTATTACATAATTCACTATCTCATTAGAAATCATTCTTACAATTTCATCATTCTAAAAACTTCAAAAAGAATAAAAAAAAAAAATCAATACCGTATGCTTCTAATTTATAATCAAACTCGGTTGAAGTCCAACAAAAACATTCTACCTAATAATAATCTAAATATAAATTTATTCACATAATAGATTTTCAATCACGTTCTATCCAATCATATAACATAATCAAACAAAAATAATTTTCACTTTCTACCATAAAATTCAATTCATTACATTTTTTTAAAAAAAATAGTTTAATTTCTTTTGTAAAAGAATTATTTTCAATTTAAAAAAATATATTTATAATTTTATAATAATAAAAATCATAAAATCCAATTCACACTTAATTGTAAAACATTAATTTAATTTAATTTAAATTTTATATTAAATTAAAATCATATCAAATGAATTTAATTGTAAAACTGAACCAAATTAAATCATAAACAATCTAATTAAAAATATATTTACTTCCCTTTAAAATGAAGTCTCAAGCCTCAAATATTGTTAATAAAAATGCATACGGATTTAGAAATTCGTCTCTTAAAAAGCAATTTTTATGATACAAATTTTATGAGTTCTACTCTGTTTTAGCTTGTAGATTTTAGTAGGTGTTATAATATACTTTTTTTAATAATTTTGTGCATCTTAATGTAGTTGTTTCTTTGTTTCTAATTATACAACGGACCCTACCTATTATTTTCTAATCAAGCATATATAAATAATAATTCTTTATATACATATTTCAATTGTTATATTTTAAAAAAAAATAAAAAACACACATATAGCTATGGAGGAACAGAAACTATCATGATTAGAAAAATATTATATTATTGATTGATTATATAAGTCAGACTTCTATCAAATTTCTAAAAAATATATTATCCTATTATTCCTTTAAGTTGGAGACCTTATATTTAGCATCCTAATTTAGAAATGAAAATAGTAAAAAAGTAAGATCTTAACACCTTATAAAAACATCTACAAATTGATTATGAGCTTGTAACGAGAACGGTCAATAATAATAACATTCCAAAATTAAGTATGTAATACAAATAATTTAATATGCGTAGAAGATTTTTTATAATAAAGAAAGAAGTTGTTATCAGCAATTACAGATAATGAAGAAGAAGAAACGTCACAACGTGACTCATATAATCATCATGATCTTATATATATTTGAGATTCCACATGAAATCCCGCAAACGTAAATTTGTTATTCTCTCCTTCTTACTACTCGTGTGCTCCACCTCAGGTTTGTTAGTAGTAAGTTTTTTCATATCTCTAACAGAATTCTCAATCGTGGTCATATTTTCTAATTTTGTCTATGCCTCAGTTTCTAATATAACATTATCGCCCCATTAAAAATAACCTAGTCGTCAAGGTTAACATTCATATATGCTTCCTTGACTAATAATCAATCCTCCCAAGTAGCATGCAGCTCTTCCAAACCTTCATGTTTAATTAACACATGTTGCACTTCTTTTCCACCTTTAATAATAATTCTTGGTTGTAGAATAGTCGTAGGTTGTAAGAGTGGACTAACTTCATTAGTCATCATGGTCAAAGGAAAATATGGTTTGATATGTTCACCATAACAAGGCTTCAACTGAGAACAGTGAATACAGGATGAATTTTGACATGATTTGGCAGCAACAATTTATAAGCAACAGGGCCCACCTTCTTTATAATAGGAAATGGTCTAAAGTACCACATTTCCAACTTTTGTTTTTTTTTTTTTAATGCCACTGAGTTCTGTCTATAAGGTTGAAGCTTGACCAACACCATATCACCTTCTTTGAACTCAATATTCCTTCTCTTTTTATTTGCATTCTTTTTCATTTATTGTTGAGCTTTCATTAAGTTGTTTTTCAACTGAGATAGAACCAAATTTCTTTGTTGTAGCATCTCCCTAAGTTTCCAAGGATCATTATTGGCCAAAACATATTTATCCACTCGAGGTGCTTCTCTCCCATACACAACTTGAAAGGGAGTCAATTCTATGCTGAGATGATAGGATGTATTGTACCAAAATTCAACTCATGATAAGAACTTTGACCAAGCTTTTGGATTATTATATGTGAAGCAACACATATACATCTCTAAACAACAACTTACAACTTCTGGTTGGCCATCTATTTGCGGGTGATGGGTCGTGCTCATAGCTAGTGTGGTGCCACTCATTTTGAACAGTTGCTTCCAAAACTGACTAATAAATACTTTATTTCTATCAGAAACTATAGTTTGAGGAATGTCATGTAATTTAGCCACATTTTTCATGAAAGCATCCACAACTTGGACACTAGTATAGTTTTCCTTTAATGCTGCAAAGTGAGCATATTTTGAAAGTCTGTCTACAATCACATATATCATTGTGAAGCTATAGGATGGTGGTAACCCTGTGATAAAATCCATAGTTATGTCATCCCATATTTTATTTGGGGGTAAATGTTGTAATAATCTGTAGGTAAAGCATTGGAAGTTTTTTCTTGTTGGCAAATAAGACATGTCTTTACAAGTTTTGCAATATCTTATTGCATTCTCTTCCAATAAAACTGAGAAGCAATTCAGGCTATTGTTCTTGCGATACCCGCATGCCCACTAATTGGAGGTGAGTGAAATTCTTGAAGAATTTGTTGAATCATGGGATGTTAAGGTGGCACAACTGATTTTCCATTCCATTATAGCAAGTCATCTTGAGTGGAGTACATAGGATGAGGTGGTTTGCCTTGTTTACATTCTTTTGAATCACACCCAAGGTTGCATTTGCAACTATTGCTTCCTTTAATGCTGACAAGATCTCTAATTTGGGCTATGACCAGGCCAAAAAGAAAGATCTGGAAAGAGCATCTACAAGGATGTTTTCTTTCCCAAGTTTGTACTCTACTATAAACTCATATCCCAACAATTTATGCAACCACAATTGTTGCTCGAGTTTTTGCACTGCCTGTTTAGTAATGTTTCTCAAGCTTCTTTGATCAATTCGAATAATGAACTTATATCCAAGCAAATAATGCCTAAACTTTGCAATAGCCTCTGTAACAACATATTATTCCCTTGAATAAGCTTATTTCTTTTGTAGAGTAGGGTTGAGGTTCTTAGAAAAGAAAGCTATGTGGTGATTATTTTGACTCAAGATAACTCCCGCACCTGTTCTGGGTGCATCTGTTTCCAATACAAAAGTTTGGGGAAAATCAGGTACAGCCAGTACTGGTGCATTTGTTAAAGCCACTTTAAGAGCTTCGAAAGCAGTTGTGGGTCCCAAACAAAACTGTCCTTTTTGAGAAGCTGTATTAAAGGACTAGCAATTGTTTCATATCCTCGAATAAACTTCCTATAGTATCTTGTAAGTCCTAAGAACCCATGTAATTGATTCAAATTTGTAGGTTGTGGCCAAGCTAGCACAACTGCAACCTTGGAAGCATTAATTGCCACCCCTTTTTCTGAGACTGTGTGGCCCAAAGTTTTTCCATTTGGAGTAATCCAAATGAACACTTCGAAAATTTATCATATAATTGATGCTTCCTCAAAATTTGTAGAACCACCTCTAAATGTTGTAAATGAGCATATCAAGAAAAGCTGTAGATGAGTATATCATAAAAAAATACAAGGACAAATTTCCTTAGGAATTCTCTAAAAATCTCAATTGAAATGTGACTGGGGCATTAGTCAAGCCAAATGGCATGACTATCCATTCATAGTGGCCATAATGGGTTCTAAAAGCCGTTTTGAACCTGTCTTCTTTGTTCACCAAAATTTGTTGATATCCCGACATTAGATCAAGTTTGGAAAAGAGTTTAGCCCCAAATAATTCATTTATCAATTCATCCACTATAGGTATGGGAAAACTATCTTTGATAGTTATAACATTTAAAGCTCTATAATTCATGCAGAACCTCCATGTACCATCTTTCTTCTTCACTAATACAATTGGAGAAGAAAAAGGGCTATTGCTAGGTGTGATCAGCCCTTCCTGTAACATCTCATTGACGATCTTCTCAATTTGTTCTTTTTGACTGTGAGGATACCTATAGGGCTTGACTTTTACAAGTTTTGCACTTGGTAACAGTGGAATATTGTGGTCATGGGTTCTATTAGGTGGTAAGCCTTGCGAAACATCAAACACGTCTCAATAAGTATGTAATAAAATGGCAATTTCAGGTTCTATTGCTAGGAATTTGAACCCATTGATCATCCGAGCAATAAGGCAACTGTATCTACAACGTAAATACCTCTACAATCACATGTGTTCTATTCATTCTGCGAATGTGATGAACTTGAGCCTGTATAGGTAGCTTCTCCTTATTCTCATGCAAAGTGATAAAATTTCCATCTATGTAGAACTTAAGAGTCAAGGCATTATAGTTCGATATGTGGGTCCTAAAGTTGCTAGCCAAGTAGCACCAACTACCATATCTGCACTCGAGATGGGTAGAAGATACACTAGTAACCGTAACATGTGGCCTTGAATCTGAACCTCCATATTTTTTATCATTCCTTCAACTGTTAATGTGTGACCATTTCCTACCAGAACTTGGAACCTAGAAGTTGATTCCACAGGTAGTTTAAGAGAATTTGCAAGTTTCAATTGTAAAAAATTATTAGAACTTCCATTGTCAAGCAATATTTGAATTGCCACACATTTTATAGTGCCTTGAAATTTCATAGTTCCAACACCTGAACCCCCTTTTAGAGCATTAAAAGATAAATGATGATCTATAGATCCCTCCTGCATTTTGCTAACATCTTCATCAGGTTGATCTGGTTCAACAACATTTTCCTCATCAACCTCCATATGTAATAACAGATATTTTTTTGTTAGGACAATGGTGCAATGAAGTGAATTTATCATCACAAGTAAAACATAAGCCCTTTTCGCGCCTTAGTTGCATCTTAATAGTAGACATGTTTCTAACATTTGAATACCTAGGTTTTTGTGCAAGGGGTTGTATGTTGGCAGGGTTAGATAGTAATGGAGGAATGCTACTGGTTTTGTGGGTTTGGTTTAAGGTGGGAGAGTTGAATTTGGAGAATGGTTGGTTTGGATAATTTTTTGGTTTAGGTTATATATCTCTTCGTACAATTTTGCCAATGAGACTGCTTGAACCATAGACATAGGATCTTGTGCAATAACATCTCTACGTATATCAGGTTTAAAGCCACTGATGAAACAATTTGATAATGCATATGTAGTAACCCTATACACACGGTTTGTCAAGGCAATAAACTCATGGTAATATTCCTAAACTGAACCCAATTGATTAAGTTTAAACAAAGTAGAACATGGATATTCATATGGAGAGGGCTCAAATTTTAATTCCAATGCTCTAGTAAAACCCACCCATGATGGAAATGGGTTGTTCTTAGCAAGTATTTGGAATCACAGTATCACATCCGCATCCATATCGACAACAACAATAGTCAAACATGGTTCATCAGGAGTATTATAATATGTAAAAAGTTGTTCTTCCTTAAAAATTCATTCTAGTGCATTAGATCCATTGAATTGGGGAAAATCCAATTGGACATTATGAACCTGAACCTGAAACAGGGGTGTAGGAGAACTTGAAATTAGAGGACCAAAGGATGTCGAAGCAGCACCATTTAAATTCAAGGACTGAATTCCAGATTCCATGTTTTCAAATAAGTTTGAATATTCCACATGATGCATCTCTATCATTTCAAGTAGTCGCTTAACATCAACTGATAAATTCTTGACATAAGAAGTTAATTCATTCAAACGTGTGTTTTTCGCCATCGACTCAATGAAAACACCAATTTAATGAGGGGTCGGTTAATAATAGCAGAGCAAAATTAAGTATGCATTAAAAATGATTGAATATGCTTTCTATGTATTATTTAGGCATAGAGAATTTTTTATAATGAAGAAAGAAGTTGATATCAGCCATTACAGAGAATCAAGAAGAAGAAACGTGACAACCTACCTCCATACAACCATAATGACCTTATATTTACTTGAGGCCTCACACGATATCCTGCAAATGTGAATTCGTTATTCTTTCCTTCTTACTGTTCATGAGCTCCACCTCAGGTTCGTTAGTAGTAAGCTTTTCCACATCCTTAACAAAATTCTCAATCTTGATTATATTTTCTAATTTTGTCCGTGCTTATATAATAGAGTTGCACTAATAGTCAAATATGGAGCAAGTGAGCTTGACTGTTTCTCCTAAAACATCTATATGTTTTATCTATTCATGAAAACTAAAATTGGAATTAATATTATAGTAAATTGACTATGATAATAATAGAGTTAAGCATCATTTGAGTATGATTGGATTAGGATTGAATATTTTTTGTTTAAAAATAAAAACTAGAAATCACTAGTCCATATTTTTTTTATTAAATTTTATTTTAGTCATTTTGATCGATTTTTCTAAAAAAATATTAAGAAAATTGTTACAACATATAACTATTAATTTTTAGAGACACTCCTTTATCTTTCTTACCTTTATCCCAAACATAGTAATCATCTTGAACTTTACTATTTTTTTCAATTAATTACTTCACTATGATTTACTCTTTAATTTTTGTTTTGCAACAAATTTCACCACATCTCCAAATGATTATCTTTTGCTTCTTCAACCTAATAAAATGGCATAATTTGCTTCTCAAAATGAACAAATTTTTTTATAATAATATTTTTTTCTCTATAAATACCATGCCAGTGAATAAATAAAGGGATGAAAAAAATTGATAGAGAAAAATACATAAGAAAAAAACTGAAAGAGAAAGAGGAAGAATAATAGAGATAGGAAATTAAATTACAGAGTACACAAACTCATGTAGTCTTAATTACTAATTCTATGTTATATTAGAAATTTATAGAATTATACACAAATTACAACTTATACAAAATGAAAATATTCAATTAGAATAAATATAGGATTCAATTTTCTTCTTTTAACTAAACCCAAATGTTAAACAAAAAAGACAAAAAGAATTAAAACAAAAAAAGATAACATGAGAAGGTGACTCTTAACATTATAGATTTGTACTACCATAAGTACAAACAACTTATATTTCTTGTTAAAATACGAATAATTTATTGGAGAATTTTACATTATATGTTTTGATAATAATAAATAGGAATAAACTTTTGAAGAAATTAAAGATTGATAATTTTTTTTTAAAAAATAATTATCTTAATAATTGTTAAAATCCAATAGTTTATTAAGTAACTTTCATACTATATATTTTAATTATAATAAATAAAAATAAATTTTAAATAAATTAAAGATTCATAACAAATATGTATCCAATATAATGATGTTAATATAAGTATTTAATATGCTAAAATTTATAATAAAATTATATTAAAGTTATAAAATTATAATTAAATTTCTCTTCCAATCAATAATTCAATATAATCATTATATTATTATTATATGGTACAAAATTATATAAAGGATTATACGTGGATTAAATTAAAATTAAATCTTTCTAATTCAAAATAATTAAATATATCATCTCGTAAATAAAAAAAATATTTCAGTATATATTTTGTATTTGTATTATATTTCTTTTTAATAGGTATCATCAGATCAAATTTTTTCAAAGAAAAATTATTAAAAGAAAAATTAAAATATATCATAATAATTTGACTTATTAAGATATTATCATCAGAATATTTGAAGAATATTAAAATTGGAGATTTTTCTGCTACAATCATATTTTGAAAGCTTATAAAAGTAAAGAATGACAAAGGTCGAAGACACAACAATTATAAACATTACAACAATTACAATACACAAGTTGTTAGAAAGTTTAGTAAGTCATTGTTATATCCTTCCTTTAGTGAAATTAGAATCTTAGTCAAAAGCATCTTATGGTATACACTCACTATGAGAGCTTTCTATAACCTTTTCTTAAACATTCTTTTCTTTGTCGACAGGAGTGGAAATTAAGAATACTTGTAGTTCTTAATCTCAAGAGGAGATTAGAAGGGGATAACTAGGAGTTATATGATGCACTCATTGTAATCAATAGTGACATGGTGTATTTATTATAGTCACAAGTGACATGGTGTACTCATTGTAAATAGTATTGGTAGTGAAAATAATATATTTCTTACTTGCCTTATGCAAATGGTTCACCATTCATATGTTCAAAGGGAGAGGTCAAGTGGAGATTAAAAATAATAGTAAATGAGCTTGCAACGTTTTCTATTTTAATGAAAAAACAATATGTTATTGTGGAAATTTCCCTAATGTACCACTCATAGGAATCAAGGGTCTATAAACTACAATTTGATTCTAAATTCAAGGCAATTTTGTTACCTTAAATCACCAACTAAAGAATCAATGACTCCTTTCATCACTTATCAGCTTAATCAAAACTTGGAAATGCTTGCAAAATGTTACAAAGGCTTGGAAACAAGTCGTTAGAAAAGGAAAAGAACAAAGAGGAAAAATTTGTGTGACAAATGAAAGTTATAACCAATGACTTGAAGAAAGAGTGTATAAGATTAAATTATATTTCCCTAACTAAGTCCCAATTGTCAAAGATACATGATTGGAAGCACTTTTTCGTTTAAATGGATCAAATAATTTTTCAATAATAATATGATAATTAGGATAAAACCTAGGTCATGTTCTTGAAGAGTATTGGAAAAATTACTTGAAATTGATTTTCAGTGTATAAGAGATAAAATTTGGGATTTTTTTTTGGGATTTCTTTTTTATCATCTAAGAAAAATTAAAAAAAATAAAATCTATGTAAAAACAATGGTTGGTTTCCTAATTTTCATCTTGCATAATTGAATATCATTGATTTTTAAGTCTAAATTATTATTATAAATTCAAATCTATTAATTTTCTACACATTTACAATTCAATTGACTAGATATCATTGATTTAATGAATTTAATTCAATTTAGAGGCATGATTTAATAATAGGAAAATCAACAACATCAACCTAAAATTGATTCATGATATAATTAATCAAATTCAATCGAACAATCTCAATTATATATCTATTGAATTAAAATGTCCAAAATATTAATGAACCAAATCTTAATAATGATTTAAGTACTCAATTAGAAAACTAATCTTAAGAATCTAAATGTCATTAAAGAACACTTACAAATAGTAAAAAAACTAAATTACATAAATAAGAAACTAAAATAAAGTAGAAGTAAAATGTAAAATTAAATTAAAACTAAAAATTACAAAATCTGAATGCAAAATACATTAAGGTAGAAGAATTTAAGAATATAGAAAGACAGAACTTGAAAAGTTACTAAAACTAGAGAAAACTAAGAGCTCTTGGAACATACCTAAAATTCAGGTTCTAATTACCCAATATTATCAAAGTATAATTTCTAGTTACTATTACAGTAATCCTAGTTGAGCTAATCAAAATACACAACCAAATTAATTTTTTTCTTATACTACCTTAAGTCTATTACATAACATGAGGACCTACTCTATTTTCCTACTCTCATTTACCGACGACTCCCTAGTAAACTTGTTGTTTACTCCTATGTAAAGAACACGATCATAGTAGGAATACACAAAGGCACAAAAAAGGGTAAGCTAATAGAAAAATATTCACGGTATCAATCAACACACAAATTATATCATGGTCTAAGGGGTCTACCCAAGGCTTTACACACATACATTCAATCACAATTTAGACTGACAACTTCCAGAAGACTGTATGGATTTCGCACATCTGAGGCTAATACGTGAGGTATATCCAAGGATCAAGGGTCTTCCCAATGACGGAACTTCTGAGTCTTCTTCACCCAAGGGTCATCCCACAACACCTCACAACTAATATACCGTCTCACGGTAGCATCACCTATTTTCCTTTCGGAACAATTAGTGAGCTTCCATCGACCTTCACCACATGAGGTTCTAGTCTACATGACTTGAAACATCATTAAGGTTTGGATACCTCATAGATATTCTTGAAATCTATACACACTACATTACCAATTTTCATATATTAATAGTTCAATGGCAAAAACTTCCTTTCACTAGGAGTAACACAAGTCTTATGCTATTACATCACATCATACTTAGATCTTTAGAACTTCCATGAATACATATAATTTTTCATCATTTCAAGTCAAATAAAACAAGCTAATCAGTGAAAAATTCGTTCAACGCAATTAAAATATGCTCAGCACTTTCTTTTTTTGGTCAGATGTCCTACGTTGAGCGCATCATCCTCTTAGTGCAGGACCCTCCGCTCAACGGATCTTAACCCGAGAGCCCGTAGATCAAATCCGCTCAGCACAGGAACCTTGCGCTCAACGGATTATGCAGAATAGGGGTTTTGTAGAGCTACGAAAATACGATTTTAACATCAGATCCAAGCATTTCAGGCAACCCAAACACCACAAAAACAAGATAGAACATGCATTTTAATCACATAAGCACAGATCTCACAAAAATGAGTTAAAATAACTAGCTTCCCTTACCTTGTTTTAAGCCCAACTATGTAGTTCTTCTACTACAACACAAATCTATGACTTTGGATGTTCCCACTAGCTCTTCCAATACCTAAACCACAAGTTATACACATCAGTACAGGTCCTAAACTGACCCAAAACGCAAGGAAGAAGAAACCCTCAAGAACAACCCTAAACCCTAAACTTTAATGGAGATGTAGAACATGAAAATTTACCCAAATTAAGATTCTAATCGGTGGGAATCTCATCTTCAAGAGTTTTCCAATGGTGTACTTGGGTTTGAAAGAAGTTGTCATCTCAGCAACCTACCTAATAAATAGAATACGCTCCCAAATCCTCAATTTTGACACCCCTTACTCTATTCTCCAAACCTCATATCCTATTAGTCGTATACTTACATTCATTTCCATTAAAATATTTGGATGTTCAGCCTTTATCCACAACCTCAATCCTAGTCATCATAAACTTGACTCGAAACCATAAAATGTATTTTCCTTGGCTGCTCCCCACACCAAAAGGGGTACAAATGTTATTCACCTCAAACCAAGAAATTTTACCATACCATGGATGTCACTTTCTTTAAGAATCAACCTTATTATCCCAAAGTTGGCATTCAGGGGGAGCAGACCTATCCAATTGAAGAGGATTTGAAATAGCTGAATCTGCTCCAAATGCACAACCAGCAAATAAAACTACAATAATAAATGCAGAGTCAACCAGTACTGCACCTGCAGTAAAGGAAATTGAAGTAGAAGCAGTAGAAACTACACCACATACAATAGAAACTACATCAACTAAAATTAGAAAAAGGATTGGTTCTACTATACAAGGAGACAAGAGGAATAAAGTATAGTCTAGCACAGTTCCAAGGCAAAGCCAAGAATCCAACCAGGCCCTAGAAAATGAACTTTCTCCAAGTAATATTATTTCTAATCCTGAACCTAATGATGACATTGAGATTCCTACTGCTTTAAGAAAACGGGTGAGATCTTACACTCAACATCTCATCGAGAATATATGTCGTATAGGAAATTGTCATAGGGGTATAGGTCTTTTTTAGAAACTCTTAACAACATACATATCCCAAGAAATGTTAAAGAGGCACTCCAACAACCTGAATCGGCAGTAGCTGTAACAGAAGAAGTACAACCTTAGTTAAAAATGGCACATGGAAAATTACCACTCTACCGAAAGGGAAGAAATCAATTGCATGTATGTGAATATTCTCCATAAAATATAATGAAGATGGTAGTATAAATTAGTATAAAGCTCGACTAGTGACAAAAGGATTTACTCAATCATATGGAGTAGACTACGAGGAGAGTTTTTCACTGGTGACCAAACTAAATTCAATTTGGGTCATACTTTCTTTAGTTGCAAATTTAGACTGGTCACTTTATCAAATAGATATCAAGAATGTCTTCCTAAATGATAAACTAGAAGAAGAAGTATACATGCAAATTCCCTCGAGACTTGAATCATCCAGAACTTCAAACATGGTGAGCAAGCTTCGAAAATCTCCATATGGCCTAAAGCGCAATCTCCAAGAGTGTGGTTTGATAGACTAACTCGACTTGTCAAGTAAGATGAGTTCAACCAATGTCAATTATATCACACTATGTTTGTCAAACACTTTATGGAAGGAAATGTAGTCTTGTTTATTATTTATGTAGAGGATATAGTTATCAAAGGAAATGATTATTATAAAATTAAGCATTTGAAGGGACTTTTAGGTAAAGAATTTGAAGTCAAAGACTTGGGTCAGCTCGAAAAATTTCTAGAGATAAAATATGGTGTACCCATGTGACCTCCATGAAGAGTTGCACAATTGGAAGATTATCAAATTACCTATGGATTTTAATTTAGTTTCTAAGTAATTGTAATGCACAATTTTATATTCATACCCATGACTTATATATTTTTTAAAGGCTTGCATGTTATATTCATATGAATGAAATGTAGTTTGATTTTTTCAATTATTCTCTTTATTTCCAATCCCTTCTTCTTTATGATCTTAAATTTTGTTTATCTTCTTTATTTATTCATGTTAACCCAAATTGAAAATAAAAAATTAGTCATCTTGAAAATAACAATGTTAAGTATCTCATGTTACAATTTTGATCATCCCATTAAACAAATTGATGTAAGACGATCATAATTTTCAAACTCCCCTTGAGTTGAAGAGGTTAGCGACTAAGAAGATCAAATAATTCAACCTCTTGATGAAGAAATTGAAGTGGTTAATCTAGGAAATGAAAATGATAAACGAGAAATCAATGTGAACATTATCATAAAAGGGAGGAACAAGATCGATTGCTCAAGTTTTTGTCTAACGATATTGGCTTCTTTGCATTGATGTACTAGGATATGCCTGGACTAGATTCTAGCATTATTAAGCATAGATTACCATTAAACCCACAATGTTTGTAGTAAAGCTAAAGTTGAGACGAATGAAACTAGAACTATTGTTGGAGATCATAGAAAAAGTAAAAAAAAACAATTGGATCAATGAGTTACCAATATAGTACCAGTTCCGAAGAAAGAAGAGAAAAGTTAAGAATGTGCATTGATTGATTATCTGTATCTGAACAAGGCTAGTCCTAAGGATGATTTTTTTGTTGCCTCTCATAGAAGTATTGGGGGATAATATTGCCAAACATGCTTTCTTCTCCTTCATGGATGAGTTTTTTTGGGATATAATCAAATTAAAATGACACTTAAAAGATGTTGAAAAAACTACATTCATCACAATATGGGTAATTTTTTCTTATAAGGTTATGCCATTTTAACTAAAAAATGTTAGGTCAACATAGCAGAGAGTAATGGTAACTTTATTTTATAACATAATGCATAAAAAGATTGAGGTGTATGTAAATGATATGGTAGTCAAGTCAAAAATAAAGGAAAACCACATTATAAATCTACAAAATTATTTGATCGTTTTATAAAAAAAATGAGTTTTGCTTAAACCTCACTAAATATATCTTTAAGTTAAAGTCAGGCAAATTAATAGGATTTATGATTAATGAAAGAGGCATAAAAGTAAATCTTGATAAAGTTCGAACAATCTTAAACATGTAAATCCTTAGCATAGAAAAAGAAAATTTGTAATTTCTTAGAATATATTTACAAACAATCTAATCTTTATATTATTTCATAAAACTCAAATTGGTATAAAATATTTCAATTTGATCCAATTCCTTAACAATTCACATCATCAATCAATTAAGACATAAACTTAAAACATTAAATCAAATCATTTCAAAATAGCAAGACAAGTTGAAAAATTATATTCAATAGATAATGGGCTCAAAACTGGTTAACTTTATATATTTATCAATCAAAACTCCCTTTTACATATCACACTTCTCACAATTAGACAAATTTCATAAATTCATTGAATATTCATAATAATTGACTTAAATTTTAAATCACAATCAAAAGCATGTCTAAAACTTCTATAATTTGTTCAAGCTTTAAAATAAGCCTTTTTTTTTCTCATCACCGCTCAATCTATAATTCATATGGTCTACTAGGTATAATTATGTTTTACTTCTCTCACAATCAAACAACAGCTTAACAATATAGGACCACAATTTCAACATTAAGCATTCATTTCGATTCAAGTACTCAAAGGTTCAATTTATCATAGATTTCATTCAAAAATTCAATTTCCTAAAAAAAAAAAAAGAATTTGTGACCAAGTCACATCAATACAATAATAACATATCTTAAAAGAATTATAATAGAGGTGTTCGCGATGCGGTTTGGTTTGATTTTTCGTTAAAATATATCCGAACCAAATATAAAAATTATTTGCGGTTCGGTTTGGTTCGGTTTAAAATAAAATAAAATCCAAATCAATCCAAACCAATTTTAACGGTTTGGTTTAGATTGGTTTTTGCGGATTTTTTTTTTAATTTTATTTTTTTATTAATAATTGATTATTTTTAACCTTTGAAACCTTAAACTTGACCCACAACCAAGTGCTCAATTGGGTTAGAACAAAATAAAATCACACTAATGAAGTTTTTCAAGTAAAGGGACACTAAGATGCGTTTAACAAAATATAAGCTGCAACAGATAAATATTACTAAAAAAAATAATAACCATAGTAAAAACGAAATTAGTTGAAATAAGAACCCTAAACCCTAAACTGAAATCGAGAACCCTAAATCCTAAATCCTAAAATGAAACCGGGAAATAATAAAATATTTATTCAATGAAAATCGAAGATGAATCATAAGACAAATTGATGTGGAATTCAAAATCAAAATATGAAAAATGAAAGAGGAAAGAGGAAAGAATAAAAAAGAAAACATATTAATGAGTAAATGAAATAAAAAAAAAAATTTACCGCTTGGAATAAAAAGAATAATTAAATAGAAGGTGGATAATGAAATCAGAGTAAGAGAGTTTCAAGTAAAGAACCCTAAAATACGTCTAATAAAATGAAAGTTGTAATATACAACAGTATGTTTTCTTTATAAAATAAAATTAAAAATAAATAAAAATATTATTTAATAATTGCGATTTGGATCGGTTTGGTTCGGTTTTGAAATATCAAACTGCAAACCAAACCGAACCGCGCAATTCTAAAAAAAAAATCCAAAATAATCTAAAAACTTACGGTTTTAATTGGTTTGCAATTTTTTGGATCAATTTTCGGTTTTCTTTTTAGATTGATTCGGTTCTGAGCACCTCTATATTATAACAACTACAAAATCAATTAATTTCCCTTAGTTATATACATAACTTTCTACAAAAAATTCTTCAATAGGTATCTATATGCTCAAATATATAAAAAGTTTAAATTTATTTTAAATAAACTCCAATCAACAAAATAAATATATCTCTCACGTTCTAGACAATTTAGATTAATCTTTTTCTCTAAAAACATGCACGTTTAATTCATTTTAAAATCATTTAACTTACAAATATTAAAAAAAACATATTCAAAACTAAATTTTGATGGGTGAACTTAGTCTATTTTTTTTCCAAATTTCACAAAAACATATTTAAATCTTAAAAAAGATAAAAAAAAATTAAGGTTAAAAACTTAAAAAGAAAGAAGAGAATATAAATTTTAGAAAAATAATAATTTTATATAAATAAAGTTTAAATAATTATTTTTTATTTATAATTTTATAACTTAATTAATAAAATATTTTTTTAATATATATTTGCATAGCCCATATTCATACACACCTTTTTTTATATATATATATATATATATATATATTTATATATTTATATATTGAAATTTATTTATTTTTATATATATTAAAATAGCCTCAGATAACCTTCCGATAATATCTCTAATTAGTACTGGTATGATCTAATTCTCTGTAAATGATATTAATGATTTTTTTTTAACCATGGTAAATATATTAATATTATTATACTAATTAAAATAAATAAGAGTATAAAATGTTTATTGTATTAAATTCAAAAAAAATTATCGATTTAGTTATTTATCTAAATCTTATAATTACTAAAAGTTCATTTAATTTTTATATTTAAATATATTCTTTTTTAATTTTACTCATATTAACGTTACTTTCTTTTATTCTTTTTACAAGAATTCAAGAAGATTAAAAATAAAATTAAAAAATGTAGAGATTGTAAAATATACTTTTAAGTTTAACATTAAAAGAAAAAAAAGGTTTTGTAACTATATAAAAACCAAAGATTAAACCGTAAGTATTTAATAACATAAGACATTCAGAAAGCTCACTTTCATTCCCACATTCTTTCTCTAAATCTGCATCACTTCACTTTCACTCTCCCAACAGAGTGTTCGTTTTCTTTCACTTTCTAGCATTTTTCTTGAGAAAAATACCGAATCTCACCAACCAAAGGCTCTTACCTCTGTTATTTCTGCAATCAGAACAATAACATATGGACATTCCACGTAAATGTCTCTTCTCTCAAATTCTCACACTGATTCTACTTTCGTTCGTCGTCGTCGTGGTGCTGCGTCCAGGTCAGTTACTCCAAATCGCCACAATTTCTGGTTCAAAACGTGGATATTCCGTTCCTCTAGATCGTCTGCGAACAAAGCTCTCCGGAGAGAATCAACTCCACGCCGTCGTAAATTCCGGCCAACTTCGTCGGAACAAATTCAGTGACCGAACTGCTTCCGTAAGTTCAC
This sequence comes from Macrotyloma uniflorum, assembly GCA_016859785.1. Lineage (NCBI taxonomy): Eukaryota > Viridiplantae > Streptophyta > Magnoliopsida > Fabales > Fabaceae > Macrotyloma > Macrotyloma uniflorum. Next base: position 28,712 of record BDMB01000073.1, on the reverse strand, counting down.
ACTCTCCGTTGATTTTAATTCCTCTGTTTCGATTATTAATTTCCAAGCGTTTAGAAGCAGTTGATTCTGCTGCATTAGTTATCGCTTTAATTAGGATTTTCATTATCCTTTCTAGTATTTCTTTTGTTAGTATCTGAGAATAAATAAAAGTAATTAAGAACATTGATTACAGGTTAATTTGAGTGAACAGAGGAAGGTAGTAAAACTCGAACAAAGACTCACGGCGGCGAGAGCTTCGATGCGCAAGGCTGCGTCAGAATCAGAAGGTCACAGAAGCAATCTCACTTTAACAACCACCGCGTATGACCGCAGCGACCGCCATTATATACCCGCCGGAGCTATCTATCGTAACGGTCGCTTGTTTCATCGGTAACATCTCCCACCACCTCTCTTATTTCACGAGGAAAATTATGTTACGGACGCTTAGATAATTGACACCGAGAAGACAGAAATAGAAAAAAAAAAAACTATAGATATAACTAATGATAAAAATTCATATTAAAAAATAAAAAAATAATAATAAATATTAATGGAGAATATTCTATGAATAGATCCATATACTATCACTCTTAAATAACGTAATCAGCGAGATACAGTATTATCTCATCAATAGTAATAAAAGTTTAATGACTTCGAGCAAGTATTTTAAACTAATTAGAAATTAATATATTTTATGATTTTAAAAATTGATATTTCGAAATATAAAAAACTTATTAAATATAAATATGATCAGTTGGGATAGAATGATAATAGAAAACAATTTTATACACTTGGTACATGCTCTATTTTTTTCAATAATAATTAGAATAGTTTTTTTTTAATAATAATATATAATATACTTATAAAAGTATTTTATATTAATAAAAATAAAGAAAGAGAGGTTATACACTATTTTACATTGTAATTCAATCACAAACTATCATTTAATAAGTTTTATTCACTTTTATAGTACTTATATTAAAATTTATATAACAATTATTTGAAATTAGATGATAACACAAAATTATTTTACATATTCCCAGCATAGTTCAACTCGTAAGAATATGCTCTTCTAGCTTACGTAGTTTTTTTTCATTCTTTCTTTATATACTAAACAAATCGTGCATTATCATTGCACTTATCTTAAATTGCTTTGTAATTAATAATTATAGACTTTTGTAACAATCATTTTTAAATTCAAAGTAAAATATAATCTTATCATCCTTAGCGAAAAAAATCATATCAAAATTAAATTTGCATCTAAAATAATGAATTATACTTTGAATTTTCGTTACAAGACATGCTCATGTGTGATGTGTTTGTTAATAGGATGTCGATAAAAGTAATAATAACTATTAATAATTATTATTTATTATCATCAAACAAATTTGACTTCTATAAAAATTAAAACAAATTTGATTTCTATAAAAATTAAAAGACGAAGACTTAGAATTTTAATTAAATAATTTATTTTATGCATGAACTTTTTTTATAATAATTTGAATAATTAGTTAAAAATATAAATTGTTATGGTACTTCGTTGCCCAAAATCAACTCTAGAACTATTAGAATATCAAAAAGCTTTTTCACTGCTTTGTTTACAAGTCACCGCCACAGTAATATATTTATGCCACGAAAGAGATGTTTACTTTTTTCTTTCAAAAGTAAAAATGGGATAATAATTTGATCGATCTTTTCTTCTGATATACGTTAAGGGATTGGCGAGTGCGCTAGTATTGATTCATTCGCTTCGTATTTTCACACTCACCCTCGTGAATCATGAAAAAGTATAGAGAAAAAACCAATTATGATACTCTTCTGCAAAAAAGCTCCTTTGTTATCAATGAACTTTTTTTTATTACAACAGTCCAGCAGTGCTATAGTGGCAACTGTATCTCCTATTTCCATGATTCATATATAGCTTCCATTATAAGAAAGAGATAGGAGTCATAAATTCTTTATAACTTTACCGATCTGAAACATATTGCCAATCTAATGTTGGAAGCTTAATAGCCATCATTGCAGACTTCTCCATACCCCATATTTGCCATTGATTAATTTCAATAAGGAACCAAACAACACCTTTAAAGAATAATCAGGTGATCAACCCCTAATTTCTACGGGGTGGTTGCTTGGTTGGTATTTACATAAAAATAGTATAAATAGAATAAGATGAAACACAGATCATGCATGCTTGAGCAAACTTTTCACAAAATAAAATAAAATAAGTACATATTTCTAAAATTATTGGTCAGTTAGTTAATTTGGGTATAGATTAATTTATAAAAAAAAAATCATTCAATTTTTAAAAATCAGATTTTTAATTTATGAAATAACTTATTTTACTTTTTGTTTTTATATTTTTTCTTATATCTCATGGGAAAAATTATTCAAACATCTCATGTATTTGTTATAACCATCATTGTCATGATTAATTTGAAAGTATATAATAAGATTGTATTAAGAGCCACGTGATTCTAAAACTTAATCTTCAAGAGTACTCAAGAAAAAATGGAAACCTTCACATATGAAGATTGTTTAATTAGTGTGCAATAATTTAAAATAAAAGTAAATATGATATATTGGAAAATGATGCTGACTAAATATTTTATTCCATTTCATTGCTCGGAGAATAATGTTATTCTTAGAATAATTTCTCTTAATAATCTTTTTTTTTTTCAAATCGATTTTTCATTCATCCCTCTATTATACTATTACACTTCTCCTTTTTCTCTTCTGATTCCTCCTTATATTAAAATCAGTAAGAGAAATTAGTTTGGAAATATGATTACTGTAACACCAATACCTTTGATACACCAGAAAGAGTAAAATATCTCGGAATCTTCTTTGGTTCGTATTTCAGCAGTAGAAGATCTAAACATTTTATTTTTTTATTTGATATGAGATTTTTTGGTTAACATTTTATTTAATTATTCTATTACATTATGTTTTGTATCCGAATTATCCCAAACATGTACCTCACCTTTCCACTGATTTCTTCCCATATGTTTGAACGTCCTAATTATCAAACATATTAATATTAATAAGTCACAATTGATAAACATGGTTGAGCAGTAGTAGCGCATATATTTTTTTTTTAATCAGCTGAATGAATTTGTTAGTAAAGATGGAACCTAGACCTAAGCACAAGAGGTGCTAAGTCTAGCAACAACAGAAGTGTCTGAGTACCAAAGATGAGCCAAGGTAAATATTAATTCCCAGTAAATGAATCGTGAAATCCTACGAACACCTCATCTTGTTAATTCTAGCCATCCATGCATGCTAATTTTATTTTATAACTAACAATATAGCAATGGATCGGTAATATTAAATTCTTTCATTAAAACTTTCTGGTCGTTATTTTAATTCTTTATTTATTCTATATTAAGATCATGACAAAATTTTAAAGAAAATAAATATTTAGATACTTATAAATTACAAACACTCTATCTTTTTAATTTTTCTTAACACATTACATTATCAATCACTTATTTCTCATCTTTTTTTTTCTTTGTTGTAGACACCTTGGGGTCCAACCTTTTTTCCTTTAGGAAATATTATTCTTACTCTCCTTGAGTGTTTATACATATAAGAGAGATAAAAAAAATACAAAGATATAATTTACTACATAAGGTGAGTTTGTTTGTGTTTGTATTTTTAAAAGTGTTTTTCAATCAAATATGCAATTTTCACTTATTTTATGTTTGTCTAATCTACTCATTTTAAAAGTAAGCATTCTGCTTATTTTATAAACCAATTCTATTTACCTTTTAAATAAGTATAATTATTTTAAAAATTGCTTAATTCAGATTTTTTTTTTTTTAAATTTTACTAAACTAGTCCTCAGAGTATCTAGAAGGGAAATTTAGAAAGAAACATGAGGTGTAATGAAGTGTTGGCATTTTTTAGTGTGCAAAAATTAGGATTCAATTTCGAATTGAATATTTTGGGAGTAAAATTGACTTAAATTATCATTGCAGGAGCTACTTGGAGATGGAGAAAATATTCAAGGTGTACGTATACCCAGACGGTGAGCTACCAATCGCTCACGATGGCCCGTGCAAGGACATATACTCAATTGAAGGAAGGTTCCTCCATGAGATGGAACACGGCGCAGGGAGGTTTAGGACCAACGATCCCAATGCCGCTCACGTTTACTTCTTGCCATTCAGTGTGACTTGGATGGTGAAGTACCTCTATACCCCACTCTCATACAATGTTACTCCGTTAAAGAAGGTTGTCTCTGACTATGTTAAAGTGATATCCACGAAGCACCCCTTCTGGAATAGAACTCACGGTGCCGATCACTTCATGCTTGCTTGTCATGATTGGGTTAGTTCAACTTCCTTTCTTCCTTTCCTGCTTTTACTTCGGTTTCTGCACTCTTTCTTTCTCCTTAGGAGTAAGGTTAAACACCAAGCCATTCCAATCAAATTTTATATAATCATCTTTCTCATAAATATTTTTAGAATTTTTTTCATAAATTAATTTATAAAAAGATTATATTATAATTTCTTTTAAAAATATTTAACTTTATAAAAAATATTTTTAACTTATAAAATTTCTCTTTTAAAGATATTTATAGCAACTTGTTCAAACATAAACAAAGTTATTACCCTTTTCTATAAATTAAAAAATATAATTAAGATTAATTTATTAGACCATTTTCGTTTTTCATATTTAAGCTATAATTGAATGATGTGAATGCATTGCAGTAGCCATGCATTGCAGTAGCCATGCATTGCAGTAGCCATGCGCATAATAATACATTTGTTAAATAGAAAAAAAAGATTGACATGTACACTATAGAAATGCAGTATATAGATGTGATAAGACATGATATAATAGAAAGAGAGATGGAGAGAAACAAGAAATGTAGATAGCTGGTGTCAAAAACCATGTCTATTTGGCTTCCTGCTCGTGTTGTCAAAATCAACATTTTACTAAGTACGGTTGTTAAACGTGAAGGATCTTAGACATTAGTAATGAAGGAGATATTACTGTATGAGTGTCTCAAGATTGTAGTCATTTTAATGGTGGTCCTCTAGTAATTAAGGTATTGCTTTCCAAGTGTTTCCAATAAAGAAAATAGACTTTGGATTGTTAATGAGAACACAACATAACTTTAGAATACCAACAATTTTGGACTAAATAATTATATTTTTATTCTCAGACTTGGAATAATTAAGATTTTTTTTCTCTCAAATATAATTTTTGTTGTTCATTTTTTTTCTCTCTAAATTATAGTTTCAGTCTCTCAATTTTACTACTCACAAACTAAGAATAATTTTAGAAAAAAGAAACATCTTAATCAAATTTAGTATTAAAAAATTTAAAACATACTCTGTTTTTTTAAGTTTGAGGATTAAAATATATATTTTTAATTTAAAAATCAAAATCAAAATCAAATTCACCTTACAAATTAAAAACATAATGAAACCAAAATAAAATAAAAAAACACATTTGAATAAGAAATAAATTTTTAAATTTTTTTTTGTTTTGTTTTGAATAGAACAAAATATACATATAAACTTTTTCTAAAGCTTATAATAACTCGGAAGTATTACAAATCTAGTCTAATCTATATCCAACTAATTTTCATCATTTAAAAGACTTGATTATAAGAGCTATGGTTATCATCATATGGTATATTATTTATCAGCTTATACCGTGAGGTTTAATAGTACAACGAATGCATAAAAAATCACTTTTGTTTGCATAACTAGTTTTCTGTTATCGGATTTTTTGCAGGCTCCCCATGTATCACACGGAAACCCCTTCCTCTACAACACCTCAATCCGTGTCATGTGCAACGCCAACACTTCAGAGGGCTTCAACCCTCGGAAGGACGTGTCCCTTCCAGAAATCCACCTTTACGGAGGTGAAGTCTCCGCCAAACTTCTCTCACCCCCACCCGACAACACCCCACGCCGCTACCTGGCCTTCTTCTCCGGCGGTCTGCACGGCCCAATCCGCCCCAGCCTCCTCCACCACTGGAAGAACCACGACGACGACATTCGCGTCTACGAGTACCTCCCCAAAGACCTAGACTACTACTCCTTCATGCTGAACTCCAAGTTCTGTCTTTGTCCCAGTGGGCACGAAGTGGCTAGCCCAAGAATCGTGGAAGCAATTTATGCCGAATGCGTTCCCGTGATCCTGTCCAAGTATTACGTTTTGCCCTTCAGTGATGTGCTGCAATGGCAGGCGTTTTCGGTGCAGGTGGATGTTTCAGATATTCCGAGGTTGAAAGAGATTCTTATTGCAATTTCAGAGGATGAATATTGGAAGCTCAAGGAGGGAGTGAAGGCTGTGAGGAGACACTTTACTTTGAATCGGCCTGCCAAGAGATTTGATGTATTTCACATGATCTTGCACTCTATATGGTTAAGGAGACTAAACATAGAACTCAGATAGAAAATTTTCAATTTCTCTATCCCAAAATCTTTTCCATATTATAGTCATTACTCTTTAGTACCTGTGTTGAAAATCAAACCAATTGAAGAGATCTCTAACCTTGAAATAGGAATCCATGGATTTGATTTGAAGATAAATTGTACTTTCACCTCTTCTCGCATTTCCATATAAAGTTAATTAATTTAAATAATATTATACCGTTTTTTCAAATTAGATAAATTGTATGATATTATTAAAATTGAATTACATTTTTTGTTCTTCCTATATTGCAACTGTGCTATTTTCCTTCCTAAGCTTCCAATTGTGCTAATAATAGGATCCCATGAGAATAACAAATAGAACTTTAGTTTCACATATATACTTTGATTGTGTCAATTAAACTTTTTCAGATATAGTAAGTACTATTTCAGTTTTAGTCATGTCATGAGTTGATAATGCAATTCAATAATATATTAATAAATTCTAATTGAAAAAAAAAAACTAAACTTAAATTATACTATTACGATATTAAAAGAATGAAAGAAATGATTTTATTTACAGCCCTAGTGAATAGTGATAACTGAAGATACTGATAACTTGTGAATACACACCCTAGGCTACTATCATGCATACATTCTGAGACATGGATATTAGCTACATGAAAAGGATGATCTGAACTAGAACTAAATGCACCTAACTACGTAACTTGAGTTAATCTAGAGTTGAGTATCATATAATGAAGCCATGAGAAAGACGTTCAATCCGAGATCTTAGCATGCGTCCGAAGGTGAGAGGAGGGGAAGGTGAGGTTGTTTTTCTTCTGGTGGTGTCATTCTTGACATGTAGTGTGAAGATTGGACCCATTTCCCTCTTCACTGAGTTGCTGAAGTATTCTACGTCAACCTCGTTCCCTGATATGTCCTTCACATAGAAAGCGTTCACAGATTTCTCTCCGTGAGTTTCAACGTCTGCTCGAACAACCGCCAGTCCATTCTCTCGCAGGACTCGGGTTATGTCTGAGAGTAACCCTACTCTATTGTCTGCACACAACTCTAGCCTAACTCCCTGTATGTCTCAAGTTAAATCAAACAACACATTACATCAATTACTGTTCAAATCACTGTAATTACTTGAAAAAACACTTTTGAAAGCATAAATAACAGTTTCCAATACATTTGGAAGTTTGTTTTGGTCATGTTATACGGTCAATCATACCTAAACATTCTTAAAATGAATGCTTTGAAAATAAAACAAAACATGAGAAAACTCTTAAAATTGAAATATGGAATCATATAAATAATATGTAGTTGTTAATTATAATAAAAAAATAAAGAATTAAAAACGTATTTAAATCTTAATCAAAATATTACCTCACAAACCCGGCGTTCTATGGCTGCCTCTAAACACTTTATTACTCGTTCCTTCTCGCTTGCAGTATCTAAAGCATATCCATCTACGTGCCTGATAAAATACTCCTGCAAACACATTATCACATGAACTAATTTTTCACGTAAAAGAGGAATTAATATATATATATATATATATATTAAATATATTTTATAGATCTTAAAAAGGTTTTCTATAGCCATATATAGTAGGTATTACTTTAAATATCACTTTATCTTTTGTTCAAGTTAACAATATTACCCAGATAATATTGAAGATAAAAAAGTCTAAAAATAAAATATAAAAAATATTAATGATGTAATACATTCTTAAAATAGTTTTGGAGGTATAATTTTTTAAAATATCATTTTTAAAATTCAGTATATATTAACAAATAATCAATTTATACCTAATAATTTTGTAAATAAAATTATGATATTATATAAAAGTTTATTACTAACCTAATTATTTTCAAATTGATTTAACCTAATTATTTTCAAATTGATTTAAAAAATAAGATTTACTTATATATTATAATTAAGTCTTATTAATTATAATTAAGTCTTATTAATGTGAAATTTTTTTAATAAAAAAAATTACAGGAACCAAAAAGAAAATATGTTTATTTTAAATAAAAAAAATTAAAAGCAACATAAATAATATACCTGAAAAGCATAGGTTCCATGGGAACTGATGGAAGCATGGAAAATGACGTACTGCATGTCTGTTAACGTGCAAACGGTGTCAAACATGAGCCTGGGACGATCCTTACACTCAATGCTGACAATTGAATAACGTTTTTGGTCACAACTTTCAATTGTCACCATCCTTTTCCTTCCCTTCATCTCTTTTGGGGAAGAGGGGGCCTCAAAATCCCTAACAGAGAGCATAAGCTGGTGCAACCTCCGTTCCACGCTCGTCATGTTCCCTTCTCCTCCCAGAAGCTCCGTCGTCTTCACATCCCGGTGGCTCGACGCGCCACCACTGTGGGGGTTGGTGGTCGCCCGCAACACGGTGGTTAAGTGGTCTTCGATGGAGGCCAGGCGAGAAGGGTCCTCAATAGCAGAATCGGTGGATTGATCCGATATGTAAGCGACGCATGCGAGCCTGGCATTGTGGCTCCATGCGTGGACTTCAACAATGTTGCAATGGAGATCGACCAAGGCCGCTGAGATCTCCGAGAACAACCCGGGACGGTCTGTTCCGGTCATTTCTATGGCCGTGTACTGTTCTGCTGGGTTTGAAAGTAATGGCAGAAGCTTTTTTGAATACGTCATTGTTGTCATCTCCGAATTATTCTTCTTCTGATTGTTCTTCATATTCCTCTTTTCTTCTGATGCTGCTGAGGCTCTTGATTTTCCTATGGCCTGCATGCATGCTTTTCAGATTTACCTTCTACCATTTCTATATAGAAAGAAACCACACCACGCAAAAATAATCAGATCCAATTCTTAGCTCTTCTTTATCTATTTTTCAATTCAAATTACAACTTTTTTATAATTTCTCCCCTCTTTTTCTTCAAACTTTTGTTATGACGTACACGATATAATATATTAAATAGATATAAATTTTATTTTATAAACTAACTTTATGAGATTAAATTAGATTTAAAGTTTACTTTTAATATAATATCAAAATTTATCTTAATAAAATTGTTAAACCTATTAGATCATCTATTATTTGATCATTATTAGACCATTCATAATTATTTAGTTTTATATTTGAGTTGAGAATATCTCGACATAAGAAATATATGTTAAAAATAGTACATCACCTAAATATAAAATTAATTTAAAATATATTAAGTAGGTACAATATCCTTCATAAATAAATTCATTTTTTGGGGTTGAATTAAGTTTTTTTCACTTTTAATACAATACAATTTGTTAATTAAATAGAATTTAACTTTTAAAATAATTATTAAAAAATAAATAAACTTATCAAATTCAAGATAATATAATTCATTACAAACCTATTTTCTCTTTGAATATCTAAGAAATTACTTTGCTTTTATTTTTGTCAAATTGTGTTTAACATTTAATGAATGTAATTTTATGCTATATGCAGAGGTTAGCTATTCTTGTGAGAAAATCTGATTGTTTCATGTAACTTTTGATTTCTAGAGTTGCTATGAGGTGGAGAGAAATTTAAGGGTTTTAATACACTTGTTTTAAATTGGGTCAATAGTTGAATGGGTTTGAACAAACTAAAACCCTTAATTTTACCCAAGAATTTGTTTTGCTCTTATCCATTTATGATCTATTAAAACAAAACCTCTTTCACTCTAACCATGCTTTTTTTTAGAGGAATTGACATTTTATAAGCGGTTTAAAAGGAGCAATAATCTTGTATCGTTAAACTCTATGTCATTCTAATCAATTTGTAAATAGCAGATATTAAAAAGTTATAAAGTAAAAAAATATGATGACATATCATGTAGATATTTACATAATATATGATTCTAGACCATAGATATTGTGATAGTTGTTGGAAAATTGCAGTACCAGTTGAATGTCGCTGATGACTTTCTGGTCCGTTAGTTTGTTCCCATTTTCATCTCTAACATGAAACACTGCAATTAGATTTGGATTACAAGAATTTCAGACCCAAAATGCTATCTTAATTTAATTCAAAATATGTTAAATTGGTAGAAGAAAGTTAATTAATACACACCATCCATGAACCAACCAGCATCACATGAAATATAGCTTTTGCAGATTTGAAGATTCATGTCTGTCAGAACTTGCACCACTTCTAGGAGGAGACCCTCCTTGTTAACGCTATCTATCTGAAACAAACAATGTTATTATCTTTCAAAATCATACTTTTCTTACTCATAATTAGCAAGATTTTGAAACGTTTTAAATTGGAGTTGCAGTTTTCTTTTTCATTCTTACAGTAATTGTCATTAATATGATAAAATACAGATTTTTCATTATATGGATCATCCTATAACATATGAATGATAAAATTGTCCAATTATGACGTTACTATCATGTTTACCTATCATATTACTGTAAATGTAATTGCAGTTTTATCTTAGTTTTGATATTACACGAAAATGCATGCAAACAAATTATGTGGCCACACTTTTGGTCATTTTTTGTCACAACCAACCTAAAAACTTTGACGTTGCAGCTGAAATTATGGTCACAGTTATTTTTCAGAACCTTGCTAAACATCAAGATTTTTGAGGTTTCTGGTATCACAAAGAAACTACAAATGCGTAGTAAAAGCTTGCTAATTACAGAAGAAACAAGATTTTTTGTTGATACATTATTGTAATTAAGGTTCGTACGTACCTTCACCACCGTGCATCCTTCCATGCTTTCATTGTCGATGCAGACTCGGCAACTTCATGGGAAAACAAACATGTGTGAGTTGTTGCATAGAAAGATCAAATTTTTCTATTACATAATAGAAGAAATTGAAGAACTTTAAAGAAGTGAATTAGAAGAGTTTGAATGAATTGAGAATCACTTACGGTGGACCATATATTCTTTCTGGGAGAGTATCAAACTCAGGATCAAAGTAAGGCCAACAAACACTATTATTCATGCTGAAAATGAAGGGCAGAAAGAACAGTTAATTAATTCTTGGAAAGTGCTATATTGTGGGAAATTTGAACGGGGCGAGAGAAGAGGAATGAATGAATGAATGAGTGAATGAATGAAAGAAAGTATGAATGAAAGGGGAAGTTTTAATTAATTGATTTTCATATAAATATGATAACCATTGATACAATATGGCAATAACGAAAGACAAAGTGACAACTAAGCACGTGCATGAAGAGGTAGTCAAATTTTACCAACAACACCGAATTTCAAGATCAACATATTTAAACGTCCACCCTAATTCTAGGACAACGTTGTAGAACTGTTTCCTTCTGTAGGACCACCTTTGTATTTATGGAACTTTTAGTTCTAATTTTGAAACCAATTATATATATACATATTCATTACCCCAATATAGATATCAAAATAAATAATATTTTCTCTATACATCAAACAACAAAACAAAAAACAAAAAGAAAAAAGTCTATCCATGGTCATTTTAGAGTCTTACAGATTATAACTTTATCCTAAAATGAAAAACATTAAACTTATTTTCCTTTAATTACTGGCTTTATTTTTTAATAAAAACACTACTTTTTATTATGTGATTTTATGTTAAGTATCCTATAATTTTAAAAAATTTAAATTAATGAATAATAAATCATAATTATATAAAAAAATATGATTTTATTTTTTAATTTATATATTATTCAATTTCAACTTATTTTAAATTCTAATATTTTATTTGAATTCGTATTAAGAATATAAAAACATAATTTAAGAAATTTTATTTTATTTTATTTTCTTAAACACAAAGATAAAATATATATTTAATAATTTATCTATCCACACACAACAAAATTACCTTAAAATATTGCTGATATACAACAAATTACCAAATTGTTAAAATAATTCACTATTAATTAATTTATAATTAACGATTATAAGTTATATAGGTTCAATTTTGGACTCCTTCACTTATTTTATCCCTTAAAAATCTTAATTAGATATTAACTGTAGTTGCATATTCTGAAACTGTCATGTGGGTAAATCAAATATCACGCTCTGATGTTGTTATATTAACAGAAACTGAATACAACAAAAAGGTCACACAGAATCAAAACCACGAAAATTAGTATACCCACTTAATTAACTTACTTCTAGTACACATTAATCACGTGTGTTTGATAAAAGATTAATAATAGAAAGCCATTTTTTGTCAATGTTATTATTAAACTAAATTAAAAATATTCCTTATTTCAAGCAAACTAATTCAGATTATCATGTTTTAAAACTTTATAGGGAAGTGAAATACTTAAAGAAAATATTATTATATATATGAGTTCTAGAGCATGTGAAGATTGGAAAGAAGATAGTGAATTAATAATGATGAGATGAGAGAGAAAAAAAAGAACAATAATCTTACATGGAAAAAGAAGAGAAGGTTATTACTATCATAAACAACCCAGAAATGCTCAAAAAATGCCCAGAAGATACAGAAGTTACCTCTCTTCAAAACAATTTAAAAAATATATCACGAATAAAATGGCATGCATGTGCTCTATAAATATTGTGCAGAAGACATAAAGTGAAACAAAAATGGTGATTTGGTGGGTCCCCTTGCATTGCCAATGTCTTCAAGATTATCTTAAAATTTATGCAAAATTTGTGGAACACAGAGATAAAAGAAAAAGAATCCAAAGGTTATGGACACAAAAGTCAAACTAAGTTATCTGAAGCCACGTTTTGACCATTAGATTTCTTCTTCAAAATCATGTTTTAACAATGAATCGAAAAATTACAATGTGACAAATATTTGACAAGTCCCTTTTTAGGCAATTACAGACACGATTGACAAGTCTCATGTTTTTTGTTTGTTGTGAAGTTTGAGAAGTTCCTATTTTGAAAACATACCAAATGTCTTGAGTTCAATTTGGCAATATGCATGACGCATATATTATTATCCTTACAATGCAGAAGGTCTTCAACTTCTCATTTTCCTTAACCTAAATGTGTAGATCATTTTCAGATTTGAAACTACTTTTAATGTCCTATTTGAAAAGTCATGCATGATTTTTATCACACAAATTTCCTAACACGAGATGAACATCATGAAATGTGTTCTTATTAAGACTATTGAGTTATGCTTCCCATCACGACACGCTAGCAGCAAGTCAAATACATCATTATCATATATAAACATCCTAATATTTTGATATGATACAGAGAATCGTTTTGTAGCTATATATGTTGTAATGCAAGGTTAAATTCATATTGTGTGGTGTATTACCAGAAAACTAAACCTTTGAGGTTCAAGCAACATCATGAAAATAGTAAAAGGAAATTGGAAATGATCATTGATGAATCGTTAACCAAAATATTAAAATTTTCACTTAAGTAGATCACGGCAGAGAGTAACGCACTTGAGCAGTTGGGTGGAAAAAAACAATTGATTTCTTGGTGAGTAATTCATTCCCGTACAATAATAAGTTAAATTTATAGTATCAATTGGAGTAATTTTAAATAACTTAATAGAAATAATTGAAGGTGTTGTTTAGCTGTCCTTAGTCACGAATTACACTCTATCTCATCTTCATGAGCTTAATTGAAATAGATTGAGATGTGTGATTTGGTAATATTAAAGATTTATTATGTGCAGTGATAAATTTCACTAATTCTCAACCCTATTTGTTACCTTGTATCCTATTTCACATGTTTTCTGTCTATTTTATGTTATACTGTGTTGAGTTGGGAGGAACATAGTGGAGAGAGAAAAAGTAATAGTATATAAAGAAATATAGTGAGAACACAAATAAACGAAAAATAAATTTATTCTGATTTTTAAGAGTAACAAAGAGTTTATCTCTAAAGCATGAAAATAAGAACTCAGAAATTGGTTTGGTTAGAGTATCTATTAAGTAGGAATGTATTGAATCATTACCTCTTTCTTGATGACTTTATCTCTGATAAAAAATAAGTCTAGTTCAAAGTGTTTTATACGAGAATGAAAAACGGGATTGACAGTGAGAAGAATAGCTCCCAGATTATCACAATAAATGTTGGGAATCATAGGAGGAACGTATAATTCATGGAGAAGAGATTGAAGAATTATAACTTCAGTAAGAATAACAAGACTCTTGTATTCAGCTTCAATACTGCTTCTAGAGACAACTCTTTATTTGCGAGAACTCCAAGTGACTAAGTTTGTTCTAAGGTAAACACAGTAGCCTGATGTAGAGTTCTGATCATCAACATCTAATCCTCAATATGTGTTGCAGAATCCTTTGATGGTAGGTTGAGTCCATGATGAAACATTCCTTTCAGATAATGAAGAATACATTTAGTAGCTTTCCAGTAATGTAGCTACGGTTGATGCATGAATTGACAAACTTTGTTAACAACATAAGAGATGTCAGGACAAGTGATTGTAACATACTAGAGAATTCCAACAATGGATCTGTATTGAGGAGGATTAGACATGGAAGTAGTGCCATTGACAGATAGTCTTGAGCTGAAAATCATTAAGGTTGGGATGATGCAGAGAGCATGTTGGCATGAGTAAGAAGATCATGGATATATTTCTGTTGGGATAGAAGTATACAATTAGGTTGCTGTTGTAATACTTCGATACCTAAAAAGTAGCATAATGGGCCGATATCTTTGAGAGTGAATTAATTATTAAGAATGACTCTTGGAGAATATGGATCAACTAAATTAAAGAAAACATTGTGCGTAAATTAAAGAAATTAATATATGAACTAAAATAAAATTCTAAACTATGGCATCTTAAGTTTAATAATAACATCACGTCATATGGGTTTGTAGAGAATATTATTGATTGATGTATTTACATGAAGGTTAATGAGAGTAAGTTCGTAATTTTAGTTATATATGTTGATGATATTCTATTTTCTACTAATGATCATGCCATATTAAATGATGTAAAGAAGTTTCTCTCTAATAACTTTGAAATGAAAGATATGATTGAGTCATGCTATGTGATAGGAATAAAAATATTTCATGAAAGATCATAAGGACTGTTGGGGTTGTCTAAAAAATCATATATAAATAAGGTATTAGAGAGATTCAGAATAGAAAAGTGCTCCATAGAGATTGTTGTAATTCAGAAAGGTGACAAATTTAATCAAATGTAATGTCTTAGAAATGACTTGCAATGAAGTGAAGTAGAATCCATTCATTATGCATGAGTTTTTAGGAGCTTGATGTATGTCCAAACATGTACTAAGCCATATATTAGTTTTATTGTAGGTATGTTGGATCGATATCGAAATAATCTTAGAATAGAGTATTGGAAAGTTATAAAGAAAGTCCTAAGGTGTTTGCAAGGTACAAATAATTACATACTCACATATAAAAGGTTAAATTATCATGAAATAATTGGCTATTCAAATTTAAATCATACTCAAAGAAATTCACATTTATATATATATATATATATATATATATATATATATATATATTTTTGAGGAGGATATGATGAAAGTTAAATTTGTGACATGCTTTTAGACCACAATTCATGCATTATAGTTGTAAAATTATACCTTAGAATTTGATATAATTGATAATATAACTAGATTATTGAGAATTTATTATGATAATTATGTAGTTTTTTTTTCTTTTCTAAATTATAGATACTCGAAATGAACAAAATATATGAATTTAAAGTATTTTTTAGTTAAAGAAAAAATAAAAAAACCAAAAAATGCCAATTGAATATATTAACACAGATTTAATAATAACAGATTCATTAACTAAAGATAAGAATGTATTTTAATGTTTTATATTATGATTATAATTATTTAAAATCTATTTTCTTATAATTCAATCTTTCAAATTAGTTTATATAATTAAATTAAATTCATCTTCACCTTATAATATATATAAACTCAATTAAAAATAATTTTTATCTTAAATAATTATTACAAGTACATACCTTCAACCCTTATTCTTCAACTAGAAAATATCTCATTAATTACAAAATAAATCACATTAAAATTTTAATTTTCCAATTATAAAATAGAATTACAAATTAAGCTTAAGATATTATTAAAAAAAATGAAATCATTCAAAATATAATCTAATCAAAAAATGAAGTTTAGGCAAAAAAAAAAAAAAAATTCACTTAAAAAAGGTCCAACTTGCAAACTTGTTCATGTTAGCAAGTCATTAAATTAGTTTGAGTTGATTTTAACTTATTCAATTACAACTAGATTAGGTATTGGGTTAATGAATTTTAAACTTAATAAATTCTACTAACTTATTATACATATAATACTAACTATAATTTATAATTTTTTTTTTCTAATTCAACTATGTACCTTTGAAATGAATAAATTAAGATCATAAGAGTTAAAAAGAAGATAATACTTGCCTATAATATCTCTAACAAGTCAATTCTTTAAAATTTAGGATTTCACTTAAAAAAATTACAAAATCAAGAAAATCATATATTTTAAAATATGATTTTAATTCTTAAACTTTAATCATATTATATTTTTTGTTACAGTATTTTTTTTTTCATTTTTTGTCCCTATAAATTTGTTTTTTGTTTTGTTTTTGACATTTTGTTTTAGTCCTTTTAATATATTTTTTCTTTCTTTTTTGTTTGGTTAGTCTCTATATTATGTAGATTATTTGTTATTTATTCTCCATCAAATATTTTTAAAGAAGCTAATTTAAAAAATAAAATTATTATTATTATTATTATTATTATTATATTATGACTAAAAGCTAGATATATTAAAAGTATTAAATATTAGAGTTTTAGAAAGACCGAAAGGAAACGTTTCATAGATCAAAAGCAAAATATAATTATATTTTAAATATAAAAACATATTTAAATATAAAATTCGTTGATAAATTATTTCTAATACTCTTCTCAACCTCTCAACCACATCGAACTTTACAAATTAATTTCATTCCACTTTGAATCTTGCTCTACGGATTTGAGTAGAAGTAAAGTCTGAAAGAACTCTAAATTGTTCCGATCCAATTGTTGCAATTGACCCAAATCATCTGTGAGCTTCTTGGGCCTTCTTAAGATGGGCTTTTCTTTGTCCTTGTTTTTCAATTTCTCGTAATTTTTTTTCTCAAAACTTGAGTTAAATTTCTATAAACTATTACTAAACAAAAATTAGAATTAAAAATTATGAAAGTTATCATTCTTAATGTATGTGGATAGATAAAAATTTAAAACTTTTTAGATAGTGTATACAGTATCTTCTCTCCTTCTTAATAAATTTTCACTTTATTAATAATGTTTGTTTAGCACCAGGATATTATTATTAATTATAAAAATAATCTAGATAATTAAGAACATTATTTTAATATTTTCCTTTTCTTTTTAAGTAATAAATACTTACTGTTAAGGAGAGATTAATGGCTTATTGTCGAGGGCACGTAGAAATGAGAAAGAAGATTTTTTTTTTTTTTTATAAATAAAAAGTTTAAAAAATGACACTAAAATAGTAGCTTTCATCAGGGAGGTCCTAAAAGTCCACCTCAATTCTTGTGATGGACAGATATAACAAAGAGGGGCAGAAAGAAGAAAGAGGAAATAAAAATATTGTGATAAATGATATTAAAAAATATTTTTTATTTTTTAAAATAAATATATATATATATATATAATTTTTTATTTTAAGAAAATATTTATAATATATTTTATTAAATGTATTTATTTTTATATTCAAATGAATATATATATATATATATATATATTAAAGATTAAGTAAGAGTAAGATTATAAATAATAAAAACTGATTAATATTATCTTCAATTTTAAAGATGAAAATTAAATAAAAATAAAAATAAAAATAAAAATATTTTAAAAATTGAACAGTTAAGAAAAACAGAGTATGAGTATCTTAGACAAAAAGTGACGGATGAAAAGTTTTCAAGTTGAGCAATCAAAATCTAAATAAGATTAAGTAGAAAGTAAAAAAGAGAAAAGAAAAAAAAGAAGAGCATTTACAAAAAATAAAAAATCTAAAAGTAAATATCTTTTATAAATAACTAAAAGACAATGAGTCTGTTTTTTTTTTAATAATAAAAATATTATTTATTTTTAATATGTTTAAGTAAAGTTATTTAAAAAATAAAATAAAATAGAAGGAGACATAAATAAAAGAGATGCAATAGAAGAGATGCTAAAAAAATGAAAGAAAGTTGTGTTATCCTTTGGTAAAACGTGGCTTCATGAATGCAAACAATTCACGTGCATCACTAAATGTGGTGGTCCAAGATATGTGAGAAAGACTACTCCACTTCATCAAATCATCAAATCATCACCATAAACATTTCAAACTGGTGTTTCTGAAAATTGGAAAATAAAAAAATGGAACATTAAAAAGTATTGGAAATTTCCCTTGTCCATTGCTGAAATAGACCGCCACACTTGGTTGCTAGAAAGTGAGAATATTCAGATTACTAACGAAAGTGAAATCTCATCCAACTATTTCGTAATTGTTTGGTTTCACTTGTTGAGGTTTTCTACGTTCAAATGTGGTCACTGTTCTCTTCACAAAGAATGTCTGTCCAGTAATATTCGGAAATGGCACCAAGATAGTTAAATTTTGGTGAAATGAGACTCACGGGTTAGTTCTTCAATGTTCTTTGGCATGGAAATGTTGGTTAGGGTTCTTTTTAATTTTTGAGTTGTGATTGTGACTTGCCATCGAAGAAGTGTGTGAAATAAGAGTGTTTGAGGTTCATCTATATATATATATATATATATATATATATATATATATATATATTTATCAAAAGCAATAGTTTTTAAAGTGAGTGAGTAAAATAAAAAATTTTAATCTTTAAAAATATCAATAATTTATAGATATTTTATCTTTTTTTACTGCCTATATTTTAAATATTAATAATTTCTAAATATTTTATATTCTATATTTTTCTTTCACTCCATTTTAGACAAACCATATTATCAATATCTTCCGATACTGAATCAAGAACTTATCACGAAACTTATACTCAATCATATTGGATAAAAGTTATGAAAGAAGAACTCACTACACTCGAAGTCAACAATACTTGGACTTTCATTGAATTCTCACCTAATAAATCTATTATTGATTGTTGATGGGTTTATAAAGTCAAACATAACTCCAATGGAAGCATAAAATGCTACAAAGTTTGCCTTGTAGCCAAAGGATATAATCAAATAAAAGGTCTGAATTTTATCAATACTTTCTCTCTTATGGCTAAACTTACAACATTGCGTCTTCTTCTTACTCTTGCAGCAACACAAAATTGGGAACTCAAGCAACTAGATGTGAATAACACTTTTTTACACGGTAATCTTAATGAAGAAGTCTATACGAAGCTTCCACCAGGACTTCATACAAGCAACAAGAACCAGGTTTGCAAGCTCCAATGCTCTTTATATGGATTAAAACAATCTAGTCGCCAATGGTATACAAAATTGTTTCACTTTCTTCTTTCTCATAATTATAATTACTCTTCTACTGAACATTCTCTATTTTTAAAATATTAAAAATCTTGGTGACCATACTTATTTCCTTGGTCTTGAAGTAGCTCGTAATCATACTAGAATCCATTTTTGTCAGCGTAACTCTCGATCTTCTTCAAGAAACCAAAATGTCTTGTGCCCCTACCTTGACACCTATGGTTCATTTTGTCTAAAATTTCAATTAACAGAATCAAACTCAAAAGTGAAGAAACATCTTTATACAGAAGACTAATTGGCTGTCTCATCTACCTCACCAACACTTGCTTAGATATCACATATATTTTCAACCATCTCAGCCAGTTTGTTTTTTCTCCTACACATGAACATCGACAAGCTGATTTCATAATATTACGCTACTTGAAACATGTTCCTGGTTCTAGCATCTTTCTAAGCAACTCCAACATCCTCCATTTAAAATGCTTCAGCAATTCAGATTGAGTCAGTTGTCACTAAATCCATCATAGGATATTCTATTTATCTTAGCGACTTTATTGTTTCTTAGAATTTTAAGAAACAACCTACCATATCCAGAAGTTCTTCAAAGACAGAATATTGTGCTTTCGCTACCACCACATGTGAAATTCAGTGGCTTACTTATCTACTTAATGATTTGTGGGTCAACTATATCACTCTATCTCTTCTGTATTGCGACAATCATTTTGCCATACAAATTGCAACCAATCAAGTCTTCCATGAGAAGATGAAACACATTGAAACTGAGTGTCATATTATACACAATAAAACCAATAATAGATTGATCAAACTCATACCTATTACTTCTTCTCTTCAAATTGTATTATATTCTTACCAAACCGTTACCTCCCACAATATTTGCTATTATTCAATTAAAATTGAGAATGTTAATCATATATTCCGAGCTTGAGGGACTAATAAGATTTCTTTCTTCTCTTTCTTCTATTTTCTCGGTTACGCTATTACACTTTGTTAATTTATATTTTTTGGTAGTTGTTACTGTAGCTCCATGCTTATAATTATCCTAGGTTTATTTTTTCATGTTTCTCATTTGTGTATATAAGCATGTACTCACCCAACTTATCATACGATAAAATATCCAATCTTCTTTCATTCATTCATTATTATTATTTTCTCTCTTGCCTTCTAATAATTCACAATGAGTAATAACTTGCGTAATATTGGAGGCGAATGCATTCACCACCTTCAGCTTCCTAATAATTTATATTTCATCTCAATATTCAATATTTTAAATATACGTTAAAATATGAGTTTTGCAAAAGTGTTGATGCATGTACGATTAATTTTGAATTAAATGGAGTGTATTTATTTCAACTTAATTAATAGTCTTAAATATAAGTCTTGGTTAAAGAATTCAATTAAATGCTTGAAAGAAAATTTTAATTTTTTAGGATACTCTTACTCAACTTGAATAATTATCTCTTAATGTAGTTCATATAAAAAAAAGAATGTGCATGCATATTCATGTTAAGATATAACACTAACTTATTATTTCTCTTAATAATAAAAACTCATTTATCTCTTTTAATTTAAAAATAAATAAATTCAAATAAAATTACACTTTCGAAATGTAGTGAAAAAGAAGCCTCAACCACTCCATTGATAAGATGTATAAGAGTTTGTGTCCCATTTGTATGGTTGACGCAGCTGAATGGATGAGGGTGACGCTGAGTAATTTCTTAACCTAGCAGAGACAAAAATGGTAGAACAAGAGCACATGGGCATCGAGCATACTTCTAAGTACAATCATCCATTCTCATATCTTTCCTTTACTTTACTCACTCCATTTTCCTCCTCACAAATTTACAAGCTAGAACATTCAACCCAATGAACACCTTCATTTGAACCTCCATTACTGGATTCACCACATTGCAGTGCCACCATTTTCATACCATCAACACATATTTCACAGTAACTTAGAATTTGCTCATATAACTAATACAATTTACACTTTCTCTATTCACCAATTATATTGAGAAATTATCATTCTTACAGAAGCTTCTGAGATTCTTACAGAAGACCAACACCTTGAAAAGATACACCAGATAAACAGAATTTTCTTGAATTGAATTATTTGAGTCTTTTCATTCACATCACATTGTTTTGTAGTGATTATATTGGTCCCCTTCAATCAAATTCTGTAAAATAATAAATTTACTATAAATGTTTCGTACTTTGTTATTCTCACTTGCAGAGAATCTTCATAGAATTTTGTAGGCTTTAGTATATTGTTGTTTTGCTTTTGTCTTTTTAAAACTTATACGATTCCACCATTTAAATTAAATGTTCCATGACTTTTTAAATCAACAATGCTTATTGATTATATAACCTTAATCTTAGTTATTAATATAAGCTGATTATTATATGGTATTTATATTATTTAATTTATTTCCCCTTTGAACTGAAATATATTCCACCAAATTTTTCATAAATATTTTATAGGTTAAATATAATTTTTTTAAAAAAGATACATAAAAAAATATTAATCTTTATAAATTAATTTACGGAGAAATTAATTATAACTTTTGAAGATATTAATTAATTTTTATTTTATTTTTTTAGAAGTACTTGTAGAAAGACTACTTCAAACATATGCTAGAATATTTTTATACAAAAATTTCCATAAAATCATTTAAACTAAAAATAAGAAAAAAAGAATAAAAAATTGGCATCTTCGAAGTGTTATATTTTTAATATTCTTTAATTTTGATTAAACATTTTATGGACAATTCAAAAGTGAATATAATAAATAAATAAATAAATAAAAATCGTTAAGTCTTTTAATCTTGTTTTATTGAAACTTTTATCATTGTTAATTTTTTATTGAGAAAAGAATTAAATTAAAATTAATTTAAAATATAAAAGATTAAATTAATTATTTTAAAAATAAAAATTAATTTAAATTAATAAATTCTAGAGTATCATGTTTATTGAGATTTTTAAATAAATTTGAAATATACAAAATGAAAACTCGTATTAGATGTGATACAAATGAAACTATTTTATTTTTTAATTTTTTATTTTACTATAAAAAAAGTATTCATTTATTTTTTCTTTGCGTTGAGTGTATTTATTTATTTTCTTTTGTTTCTACTGAGTATGTATTTATTTTCTTTTGTTTTTTACAAAATTCATTAATGGTCTTTTTTTTCCATTAATTATCTTGGATTTATCATTTCTTTTATTTTTTTTTAATAATTTAAATTTTTTATTATTATTAAAATAATTTACTAAAGATTAAATTAATTTTTAAATATATTTTTCATTGAACAATATAAGTATTTTTTAATAAAATTTGAAAAAAAATTAAGTTTAAAAATAAAAACTAACAAACATCTCTTATATTTTTTATTAAAATATATTTTATGGTTTTTAGTTTATTTTATTTATTTAATTTTTAAAATCTTTTTTCTTATAAATACAGATAATATTTTCCTTTTGTCATATATATTTAGTATTTTATCTTAAAAATAATTTATTTTAACTTAATGGTTAGTTATCTTACACTTACTATTTGCCGTCTTTCTAAAAATCCTATACTTTTATAAATTTAATTAGTTATAAAAATATTTTTTTTTCAATTTTCATTAAGGACTTGTAAAATATAAACATTCACATAAATTTTTTTTTTTTTACAGCGAATTTTGAAATCAACTGCATTTGTATTCTCTTTATAATTTTGCAATTTTTGTATTTCATATTTTATAAAATTGTCTAAAAATTTATAAAAGTATTATTTAATTCAAAAGATAATGATTTATGTTTCTTAACCTGTTGATTTCATATTTGAATTCTAGTAATATAACATAGAATATGAAATAAATTGTATTAGAAATAAATGCAATTTTTCTTATTAGAAAATAAATATCACCTTTTATTATAATAATAATATTTATACAGTTTCAAGTATATTATATTATATTTTCTAAAAATAATTTTTTAAAAAATAAATTAAAATTATGCCTACCTAATGATTTTTTTACTATATGAATCAATTATTAAGTTCTATTAACTATATGAATTATTGGACAAGAAGTGGATAAAAAAGAATTGAATTATTTTTCTTTTGTTATGTATTTTAATATTCACTATTTATAAAAAACATGTTTGAACAAAAAAAATACATCTTCAAATTTATCTTGAATTAAAACTAAAAATAATTACTTAAAAAATATCAAATTAATTTTTCAATTTTATAAATTATATTAAAAACTCATGATTTTTTTTTTAAATCTTGTTGTTTGGTAGAATATATTTATAAAATCAAAATATTATGTAAAATTAGTTAATTTCACAAAATTATTTTAAAAATAAAAATATAAAAATACAAGTATTTAAAATAATAATTTTTAAAATGTGATAACTATTTTTATTAATAAAATTTTATATTAAAAATATATAAATATATATATATATATTTATATTTAAAAAATATATAAATGTTTTTTTTATAAATTAATTTATATTTATAATTTTTTTCAAACATGAACATAAATATCAATTCTTGATCAAACGTTTTTGCATGTTTCTCTCATATGGTGACATTCTATTAACAAATTTACATAACAAATAAGAATAATGGAGAAAAAAAGAAACTTATTCTATTTAAAATAATGATGGTGTGCATCAATTTGAAATAATAATCTTACTAAATTTAAATTTTTTCTTTATTTCTCAATGAAACATTAAATATTTTTATGTGACCTATAAAAATATCAAAATTAACTATAAAAGAATATATAAATATTTATTACTTTCAATGCATTTTCAGCTGATAAAATTTCTTTTTCCCTTTTAATACTTAACCTATGATTCATTACTTCTCCATAAATGAAACTTTGAAAGGTGAGCCTATAAACTATAATGAGTATTGAAATTCCTACTTAATTCATCTCTCTTCTTAAATTCACCTTCATCTTAAAATAGAATAATTTTTAACTAGATTTTATTTATTTATAGGTCAATTCAGATTAATTTGAGGTAAAATTTGAAGATATTAATAGATAGTTTTCATAGATTAAAAAATTCATGCTAAAGTTTATATAAATGAAACTCAAACATATTCTAATATTTTCATATTTTTATAAGGATTAAATAATTTTTACAATATTAAAATATCTTCTATATTATATTATTTTTCATGTTGGATTTTCTCTTGTTAGATTGAGATATATTTTTGAATGTTAGATCTGACAATATTTCTTCTGTAAAAGACATTATTCGAGTTAGTTGAGATATTAATAAAGTAAAAATAAAAAAATTAATAAGATATATTTTAAATTTTTTATTTATTTATAGAATATTTTTTCTACCAATAGAGATTATTTTCTTGCTTATTTAATATGATCTTAATTAAATTATAATAACCTAATTAATTATCAGAGCATCATCTGTGAAGAATTTAATAGACACATTTTATTTCTTTAATCCAAGATCCTATAAATGATGATTTAATTGTTCTAACAAGAGAAATTTTTTATTTTTTTAGTAAAGATGTTATAAACTATGGTTCTTTTCAAATCTAATTAAGTCAAATTAGTGCATATATGATAGGAGGATTTTTTTTTTATCTGACACGGCTACTTCTTATATACTATAGACCAAAAGTTTCACAAATTCTCTTTTGTTTAAAATTTTTTACCAAACTGTTAGAAAATAAAAAATATATATTTAGATTATAATTATTAT
This sequence comes from Macrotyloma uniflorum, assembly GCA_016859785.1. Classification (NCBI taxonomy): domain Eukaryota; kingdom Viridiplantae; phylum Streptophyta; class Magnoliopsida; order Fabales; family Fabaceae; genus Macrotyloma; species Macrotyloma uniflorum. Next base: position 3,212 of record BDMB01000073.1, on the reverse strand, counting down.
AAAAAAATTATAATTAACCTAGATGATGTGATTAATAAAAAAAATACTTATTTAATTTAAAAAATTAATATAATTTTTATTAATGAAGCAAAGCTCTTTGAATATATTTATTTTCCACGTAATAAAAATATGAGAGCTAAAGATTAATTCACATAAGTTATAATTTTTTTTATAATAGATTATAATTTGAGAAAAAAATAGAAGAATTTAAATTAAATAAACCATATTTGAATATATGTTCGTCTGTAGTACATCTTCACAAATAAACCGAGTGCACACATTTTGAGGCTTTGAAATTGAAGGAAACTCAGAACTAAATTTTTGGCACTGCTTGATGTACGAGGAAAAAAACACAGTTTACATTCTCGTGAATGGTGGATGCCAATCTTCTTTATCCGTAATCCTTAATCAATTAACCTAGTTTGGCCAATAAGCCAATTCAATTTAATTTAAATTTCATCAAAGTTAATTTAAATTTGTTTATACTTGAGTGCACGAAACATTTTTACCAATTTTCAGTCGTATTATCCAAGCAAGTGAATGACAATACTCAGAAAATCAATAAAACCTAAATATTGTCAAATTTTATTTGTATGAAATTTTATGAATTCAAGTCATAGCATTATTCATTGATGTTTAGACTCCAACAGATTTCAAAGGATAAGGATGGGTCTTGACTTCTTCATAAAAATCTTTACTTTTAAAACTTTTATATCAATACTTTTAAAAAGTTGAAAGGAAAAATTAACTTATGTATAAATTAAAATTAACTTGTAAATCACATCAAATCAATACACATCCATAATATTTCATTTCAAATATGGTCTAAATGGTCTAACAGTCTTACCCCTTCTTGAGAACACAATATATATCACATAGTGAGAAAATCATGAAAAGTGAGTTTGATGTGATTGTGGTTGATTTTTGCTATGAAAAAGGATCATCATTCCCATTCTTAGGATGCTGACCTCACAGTCATTTGAGCCTTACCGACAAGAAAATTGTAAAGGACTTGTAAGCTACTTGCAGAATGCCCTATTTGATTTCAATAATTCATGCTATAAAACCAAGAAATGGACATGAAACAAGACAAACTCTATACCCCAGTTTTCATTTTAATCTGAACCAATTAGGCTGGAAGCCACTTATATCCATTGCCAACTTGTCATTTAATTTTATTCTCCCTTTTCCTCTTCTGTTTCTTTTTCTACCACTTTTTCCTTTGCTTCTTAAAGCAATCTTAACTTCAACTAGTTCTAATCTCTTATCTTTAATAGTTTTATTCTCTCTAAGATTAGTCTTGTTTATGAATCTCATTCTTCTTGCCAAATGTCATCATGTTACCTCAAATTTTAGATCACATAAGCCCTTCAACTGCAGAATTCTTTACACTTCATATTCAGAAGTTATGTTGACATGAGAACAAGATTTATACTAAAATTTCAGTTAATCTTCAGAGTGTAATCCTATAGATTAAACTGAAACATGTTTCACCTCTAAATAATAAACCCCCCTCCTAAAATATTAATTTCTTTTGTAATCACATGACACATAAGCCAAAACTGCCCTTTTCAGAGCTGAATATGAGCAAAAACTAGTGATTTTGAAAGTAAACCAAGACCACAGATATTTTACTGCAGTACTTGGGTTAACAACTTTTGTTTTTTGGCAGTAAATTTAACTACAATGACATCCTGTGAACCAAGCTTGTTTGGTTACGACACTTGCTTGGAAGTTTGTTCTACTCTTCCTGGACCTCTATTTAGATTTTGTAGATTCTACTTTAGTGGCTCCTAATTCACTGCAGGGTCTAGTAAAAACAATGATAATTAATAAGCAAGAATCCTGACAAGGGTAAGTGAGAAAAAAATATCTAAGTTACTAGTTACCATAGATAGTCCTAGTCTTTAACAACCACTAAGCACCGAACCCATGATTTCAGAAGCATACAAAAACATCCAACTGTAACATTATCACCCTCTCTTCCACTCAATCAGATTTGCACATGATCAAGCCTCTCAATTTGCCTTTAAATTGGTCCACCTCCCTTGTCTTTCCCATTGTGATTCACTCAACACCAAAGCACACTGCCAAAGTGTTTTTCATTTGCAACCTTGCAATGGCTTGCAACAAGCTTATTGCCACCATCTTGGTGCTTTCTCTCCTTGCCTACTCAACATCCACCAATGCATGTGGCACATGCCATCCCAAACCTTCTCCTCCTCCTCCATCAGGGAAGTGTCCTAAGGACACACTGAAGCTAGGGGCTTGTGCTGACATTTTAGGACTTGTAAACGTTGTTGTGGGTTCCCCTGTCTCTAGCAAGTGTTGTACATTGCTTGAGGGTCTGGCTGATCTAGAGGCTGCACTTTGCCTATGCACTGCCATCAAGGCCAATGTGCTTGGAATCAACTTGAATGTGCCTATCACACTCAGTGTGCTACTCAGTGCTTGCCAAAAAACTGTTCCTTCTGATTTCCAATGTGCATAAAACTCATCATCCTAGGTTCATCTCATCACTTGTGTCCTCAAATTGTTGTCTTGTTATAGTTCTTCTTTTTCTGCAATGTGTGACATGTTTCATCTTAATAATCTGGTAAACACATGTTTGCCTTAGTTAGTAACTCTTTTCTGGTAAATTTGGGTAACTTCGGGTATTATTGTAAGTTTTTGTTTTTGGGGTATGTTGGAGGTAGAGGGGTTTGAGTAGAGTAAGAGAGTTTGTTCCTTAGGGAGTGATTCAACCTCTGATATCTTTGTAAAACCAAATCTTAAACACCAAGATGCAGAATTTATTGTACTTTACAATCAAGTGTGTATTATCAATTTGTACCACTGTCTATTTGTGTTCTTTAAATTGCTTTTATTATGCTTACAAGAGAAACCAAATCAGTTTTGCTAATTCTTTATCATAATATAACAATGGTTAAGAAAATCAAAAGAGAACAAAATTTCATTAAAAAAATGCAATATTTTGTTATAAATATATAGTTATTAATTTTTTAACCATAGGCTAATGATTAGCCAAACAGTTCTGCACCCTTTTCTCCAGTTTGAGAATTGAAAACAATAATAATACTTGCATGCAGCTTGGACACAGATCTCATACCAGAAGTTGACAATTTTTGTTTAATTTTCTCTCTAGAAGCATTTTAGTATGAATAATTATTTAACCATAAATTCAGATAAAATGAAACGTTTTTTTTTTTTTT
>BDMB01000072.1:821984-999462 GCA_016859785.1 Macrotyloma uniflorum | reverse complement strand
TTGCTAACTTAATTTACAAGTTTATATTTTTTTCATATTTGTAGGTGCACGAGTTAGCACTAAGGGTAGTTGTACTGACCCGATTAATGCTGAAGGGACTAGTGAAGGGCCTGTTGATCCCAAGACATCCACAGGGCTGAATAAATGTGGATTATGGATTGAGGATGAAAAGGGTCAACAAAAATTGGTGGCCCATGCATCAGTTGACTTCGAGGCTTCAACCATCCACATTGTTGCTTTGGCCCCTAACTTAGTCAAAGTGGTGGTTGAAGAGGTTATACATGCTGATGCTCTAGTCCCTATCCCCACTGATGAGGTGCAGACAGTGGAACATGCCCTTCAAACCTTCATTGTGTGGCCTAGGCATTTGGTAAAACCGCTTGTTGCAAAGGTTTGTCTCTCATTTCTAACTTTAACATTAATTTAATTATTTACTTGATCATTACTAATTATTATGTACAATCATGCATTTAAGGATAAGGAGAAGGAGAAGACACCACATGTGGAGGAATCATCAAGACCAATATATGATTTGCTGGCAATTTCTCCACAGTTGTTTATAAAGGAATTCGAACTACAATGGGATGCTACATTATTTGGGATGCAGAATCAAGAATTCCCTATATACATTGCCTATACAGATGCCTTGGAGATTGCACAAGGAAATCAATATCTAAACATAGCTGTTCTACAAGTTTGGACACTGTAAGTACATATATAGCTTTTACATACACTGCTTTATTTAAGGTTATATGACATGTATGCATGTTAACCACATTGGTATATTATAGGATGCTGCATCAGAAGGCAGAGGAGCAAGGCTGTATAGATACTTATGGATTCTTGGAGCCCCAATCAATACAAAAATCAGGAAATAGAAGAGAAGAAGTTCAAAAATACATCCAAAGCTGGGTGATGGAGTCAAAGCGAGATATATACCTTGGGGCTTATTTAAACCAGTAAGTTATGCAAAATATCATTTTTCCCTATATTATTCTATTCAATAACTTCTAATTATTGGTAATTATACAGAAACCATTGGCAGCTATTAGTTATTTTACCTAAGAAGAATGTTGTGTGTTGGTTCTGCTCATTGGGGAGGAAACCTAACATTGACATCAAAAGTATTGTAAACGGGTATGTATTTTTAACATCCTACTTGTATTTTTATATGAGTTCTTTTATTTTAAAGCCTAAACCCTAACCAATATTTTTCATTAGTGTACTTAAGGGTTGCTGTACTTTACGTGGAAAACACACAAGCACCCCTCCAAATTGGAATTTTATTACGGTATGTACCTTTTTAGTGTATCTAATTTAAGTTTTTATGCTAAACTATATATTAATAAGTCGTATTTTTTAGTGTAACAAACAACCTGGTTCTTTCGAGTGTGGATATTACGTGATGTATTGGATGTGGGTCATTATTTTTGGAAACATTAAAGATACTTGCGATGAGGTAAGTATCATCTTATTTAACTAAATTGTTACATTCAATTTATTTGTTATAATCGGAACTAATCAATAATTTATTTCATTTTTACAGGTATTTACAGAGAAAGAAACATTGTCTAATCAAACCATACAAATGGTTAGAGACAAATGGGCAGCACACTTTGTTAAAATTAGGAACAAACAATTGAACATATAGAGTTAGGGAATTAGCCACACTTGTACCAAATCAAATTAGGAAGGAACAAACAATTGCACATAGAGAGAGAGAGTTAGGGTTTTCTTTACTTCTTGTATCTAAATAATTAATTGTAATTGTATTATTTATGAAATGGGAATTTTGTTTCATTATTTGTAATTGTAATTGTAATTGTTTACTTATTATAATAACATTTCATTAATATATATGCGATTACCAGGTCTTATAACATAAATATTAATATAAAACAATTTCAAATTTCAAAAATTGATTGAAAATGTACGTCGGTTATGGTAGAAAACGACGTTAAATCACTAAAATAAACATATTTCAACGTCGGTTACTAAAATAACCGACGTTATATAATAAAGTTTTAACGTCGGTTACTAAAAGAACCGACATTATATCATGAAGTTTCAACGTCGGTTACTACAATAACCGACGTTATATAATAAAGTTTCAACGTCGGTTATTTTAACAACCGACGTTAAATTTAACGTCGCCTGATTCAACGACACCACGTTAATCGACGTTAAATGTCCAATATAACCGACATAAAAAGACCTTTTTCTAGTAGTGTACACATTAAATCCTCTTAGTTAGATTTTTAGGTCACATATTTATTATTTAAATGTGTTAGGATTATTATTTAATTTGCCAAAATTATAAAGTGGTCTACTTAATATTAACTTTATGACTAAGGGTATAATTGTCATGAAAAATTAATTGTGTGGATACCAAAGAATATTTTGTTTTTGACAAGGGGCCGAATTCAGAATAATCATAATAATGTACGTAATTTCAAATAATAAATTACGTAGGGTTATGGTCTCCAAAGGAGAGAAAAAATACTCTATATAAAAAGTAGGATTTTCTATTTTTCAAGTCATTACCATCATATGAGAAAAACATAGAAAAAAAACATATAGCTCTCTTCTTTTAGAAGTCCATACACACTCACGATCACGATCATTTAATTATTTAAAATTATTTTATGATTATGCTGTATTTTTTGTTTATTTGACTAAGCATAATTATTGATTATAAAGAAAATTTCAACTCCTCCTGGTTAGAACTTTTCTCCAAAACTCTAGCAGAGCTCTTTTCAGAATTCACCCCCTTCTAACCTTTTTTGTGTTGTCCCATTTGATTTTCACAACAGTTCCAAGAATTAATTGTCCTCCAGCTTCCATAATTCTACTAGTATTATTCTTTACCTGCTATGAGAAGAAGCAATGTGAAACGTTGAATTTTTATGTGGTATTCACTATATAGAGTGAACAAGAGGAAATTAAGTAAATGACTCAACACCAATAATTTACTGTAGCAGTGTAAAGAACGTTAACTTTAGATGTAATTTTTGTGTATAGGTGTCTCCCGATTCCATGTAAACTATAGAGTGGGGCGAAACAAATTTGTGATGTAGTCTATACACTGAATTGAGGAACCACTCTGTCTACTTATGTGTGTACAAAATCATGGGTGTTTAGGTACTATTAGAAAAGCACGTCAATGCTAGGGAAACCTATTCGTTAAATTTTACAAAACCAGTTAAAGGGGTCCAACATCTGAATCGATAGCGACGTAAAAGAAGAGTAGAAATAAACATTTAACAAAATATTTTATTGCATATTTCAATACTAGAAATATTTTTTATTAAGATGAAACTCTAATTTTGATTGGAAAATAATATTTTTTATTATATTTAATTTTTTTTTCATAAGTTACGTGATTAGAAAGGATAAGAGAAATAAAAAGATGTTATACGAGCCAAGGAAATATATATCTATATTTTCTTCGTTGTTTCTCCAAATCGAAATCTTCAAAAGAAGACTCGTCAAAACATTGCGTTTAGATCGAAACATAGCGACTTTGATAACTTTTGACTTAAGTTACTATCATTTCCAACTTTTGGCGACATAAACATATAGACAAGTTTTATAGACACACGGATTTGAATGCAATGATTAAGTCTCGCGCATGATCTCTTTTGGTCCCCTTAGTTGTTTTTTCGTTTCTTTGCGACAAAAAATAGTGCCCAAAATTTTATTCATATTTTTTTACCAAAATAGCTTACACTTAATGTGAATATATAAGGACAGAGAAGAGAGGTATATTTGTGTTTATCTGTCAAGAGAAACGGATTCAAGTAAAACTATATATAATGGGATTCCCCAAGAATTCTACATATAATGATAACTTTTTATCATTATCTGAATCTTTTGACTTCTTGTGAAGTTTTTGTAATTTATCCAAGTTTATTTATGAGTGACTAAGCTTTTATTTTTTTTGGATAAGTTGTGTGTCAAGAGTGGTTAGAGTTCTGCAGAACAAGGACAGAGGTGGAGATGAAAAAAGGCACATAATTCAAAAGCATCATTATTGAACTTCAAAGGCATACCAAGGAATAATAGTCCCTATTTTGTAGGCTTCCTGTTTGTAGTTCAAGGGTGTGTCTTTACTACTGTATTTCAAACAAAAGTAAATTATTTAAACACTGGAAGCTAATTACTACACTAATTTGAGACCTCAAAAATTTGATTTCTTCTGGATTCAGAAAAGCCTGCAATGCTAGCTGGTTCAGGCTTATCATTTATGGGAAGCACGTTTACTCTCATCAGTATATACAAACACTAGGCAAAAAGCTATCACCCCTCAACATCAAAGGAATACCTCTGCAAGAAAAAAAAGACAAATTTATCTTCATGGCTAGCCTAGTCGCAGTTCCTCATCATCCTGAGTGCCAATTCTTGCAGCTCACCCAAGTCATTGTTATATGATGATCTTTGTCTAGAACAAGCTTGGAATGAGAAATCCTCTCCACTTTGTACATCTTGTATGCTCATTCCATCATTGATATTGCTGCTATAATCAATTGAATCAAGTGAGCTCTGAGGTGATATAGGTTTATTCATGGAAGTGGGACAAAATGGATTCAATGCTTGTCCAACATTCTCTGACCAATGATTCTCCAAGTTCCTCGACACCATCTGGCTCTGATCCAGCTGTGCCTTCATTTGCAATAGCTCTGCCTGCAAGCTTGCTACCTACACATAAACCAAGACAAACACTAATTCTGTAAGAGAAGAAAATTGAACCAAAAATAACCAATTAGTTAGATAACTGGGAAATTTGTTTCTATATTGATAATGAGAAATTTACTACCGTATACATATTTATAGTCAATAAGTAATTATATTTTTGTACTGGCTGTAGAATATTCCTAGAGGACTAAACTATTTACATATCAATTGTATGTATAACTGTCTTATCAATTATAAAGAAAATTGATTATAGTTTATCACTTTTCCTTCCAATTTTCACCATTTTCTTTGCTTTAATACTAAACATATTGAGTTCCTTGAAAAAAAAAAATTCTATTTCAAAAGTTTTTATCATCATCCCAAATCCTCATTTGTTGAATTTTATTTTTCTCTGAAAAACTAGAGTCTCACAAGTTTAATAATACTGAAAACAAAAAACTTTCAATATTTCTAAATATGAAAATGTATAAGGAAACATTACAATTTGCAAAAGTTTAAGTATTTTAGAGATTTTATGATGAATGTTGAATGTGCGATGAGGTCAATGTATGAGTGTACCTGACGTTGCAAGGCGAAAATATGAGAGACACAACCGTAAACAGGGTCTCTGATGCGAGCTTGGGCTTCATAAGCGATTGTGACCATTGCCTCAAAACGATCGTTATCTGGAATACGCAAGAGCAACTTGGAAACGTTGCTAGCCCCGAAAACCTTATGAATGGCGGCGAATCTAGCAGCTCCTTGTTGGGAGCAGAAGTAGGGTGCAAAGATGCAGTCTGCAGCACATTTTCTTCGCAGGAACTTGCATGCCCCACAGGGAGATCCAAAGGAAGAAGCAGACGCAGCGTCATTAGAAGTGGTTGCAGAAGCCATAGGGTACGTGGGAGTGGTTTTGGAATAGAATATGAAATTTATGGTGCATGAAATTTGAGAGGCACACGAGTAGACTAGGAAATGGTGCAGAAATGCGGGGTTTTATTTATGGTGAAGGAGGAGGAGGAGGAGGAGGAGGAGAAGGAAATGGTTATGGTGGTGGGGCATGAGTGGGAATAAGAGACAGAAAGGAAGGGAAGTGTCTTGTAACAAATGTGAATGGGCGACATGGGAGGCACATGTGTAGGGTTCCAAGGGGACATATATCAATCATACAACCAATTTTTCAAATCGCGTTTCGGATTCAGTGTTCAAACCTTTCCTTTAGCTGAGTTATTTTGACTCTTAGTTTCTCAAATGCTTCTTAGTTTACAACTCTCAAATATCAGTTTAGGATCAAATTATGAGAGTTTGTTTGTATTGCCATTACTTACAAGAAATAAAGGAATTAACAATAAGGGTAATTTAAAAAACAAAAAGGATATATTAAAAAAAATTTATTATTATAAACTGAATTAACCAATTTCTTTAATCCAAATTAATTAGGCACTTATCTCTTAGAAAAAATAAAATAATTCTTATTGTTAATTTATAAAAATTTAAAACATAAAAAATTTTGTAATATAAGAATTAAAATGTAAATTTTCTACGTATAAAATTTAAAACATAAGTCTGAACAATCATTAGAACCAAATGATTGAGTAAACTTTCATTTTTCTTTTATTAAAATTAAATTTCAGTAATTGATTAAGAAAGGTTGAAATTAATAATAAGGGTTGACCTTTTGTTATCTTACTTTAGATAGGTTAAAGAGATACTAAAGAAAGAAAATTAGGAAGTGAAAAAATAGAATGTGTTTAGTTATGATAAAATTAGCGACTTTTCATTTTAGTTTTTATAAAATATTTTTTTATTTTATTTTTTAAATTTTGAAATCATAAATTAAAATTTTAGTTTTCGTAAATGTGTGAAATTTTTGGGTTTACTTTTTTAAAATATTTTTTTATATCTAAAATTCAGATTACTGCTTTTAATTCACAATTTAAGATAAATAAATAAAATTTATTTTACAAATCTTTATAATTTATATCATAAAGAATGATGATTTCACCTTTTATTCAATAAATAAATAATTAAATAGTATTATATATTATTAGTATAAGAATTTGTAATTTTAAAGAAGCAAAACGAAAATTTATTTTTACAAAAATAAAAATCAAAGCTTACTTAATCTTAAGTAATATAAGGTGAGATTTTCAAAATAACAAAAATATTAACTCAATAACCGAATAATAAGAATAGAATAATTTTTTTCAACTTATAATATAATATGTGAGGAAGCTCATAAAATGAATAGATTAAGATAGAAAATTTAAGAAGAACGTGATTATATGAATATATGAGATAAAAAAATTTAATGTGAAAAATATTTCAATGTAAAAAGAAAATCATAACTTATTCAAATCACAGAAAAAAATTAATTGTCGTTAATAAAAAATATTATATAGTTTCTTATAAATATACAAACAATACATACATTCAGTTAATTAAATAAAAAAATAGTATTCATAAATAAGAAAAAGAAATAAAAAATTGCAAAAAAAAGTTATTACTACAAATATTCTCTACATCTCTATACTTTAAAGTCTTCCTTCCTCTCCAAACAACTAATTGAAAATTTAACCGTTGAAAAATAAGAATCACACATTTTAAATCTATTGTCCAAAAATAAGGTTGATTTAATAATAAATAAATTCTAATAATAATTTCAAACTTTATAAGTATGTGAAAATCATAATGATTTTTTTTTCTTTCTTAATTTGGTGTTATATTTTTATTAATAATTATTTCAAATACGATTTAATTTAAATTTTTTCCACCTTAATAAATAAGATAAATATCTTAATCATTACTAAGTTCATTATTATTAATATAAATTTTTTTCAACTCTAAAAAGTTAGCATTCAAAACATCTATATTCAATGATATTTCACATCAATCATTATAAAAATAAATTTATTTACTTATAAAATATTTTTTACAGATCTTTTTTTTAGAAAAAAATTAATTACTCATTAAATATTTTTCACAGATTTATTTTTATGAAAATTTTTTATAAATTTGTTTGTAGGAAATTTTTCATAAATTTGTTTATGAAAAATTTTTTATGAATTTGTTTGTGGGAAATTTCCCATAAATTTGTTTGTGGGAAATTTTTCATAAATTTTTTATGAAAAATAATTTCCTATTAATCTTTTACCTACAAATTTATAGTGGTAGGAAGTTTGTGATAGATTTGTAAAAAAATTATATTTTCTACTAATTTTGAATATTATTCACAAACTTGTTTCATAAGCAATAGAATTTTTTTGTAATGAATATACTTATATTTTAAATAAAAAATTGAATTTTTTCCAAGATGAATAATACTTAAACTATCTATCTAGAACTAATAGATATTTTTCTTAGATAAAACTAAGATTCTATAAGAATTTCTTCACTCATAATAACTCCTTACATATTTAATAATGATAATAATTTTATTTTATAGTACACAAAACTACACATCTTTATAGCCTAGATTGTCAAGTTATAATTCTTCCTACAAAATTAATCAAATAGATCAAGTGAACTTCCTAAAATCAATGTTTCCAATAGGTACGCATAGATTGAATTTTTAAATAGATTGAATTTTTAAAAATTCAATCCAAATCCAATTTATATCCAATAAGGTAGATTGAATCTAAAATTTAAATCTATTTAATTACATCAAACTAAATTGGATTTTTTCTAATCTAGTTTAAATTTGGATTTAAAGTATATTAAATCCAAATTCATTTAATTATTAAATTTAAATAGAATTTATATTAATGTTATAATTTATTTTTTTTGTATATAGAAAAAGTGGATATAGTGTCTAATTCATCTTACAAAATTAATTTAGAATATGAAATTTACACTACACTTATATACCCTTTCAAGAATTAGATACCAATCAATGTAATTAGACCTGACAAACTTTACTACTATGTGAGTCATGTCAGTTAAGAAAACATGTTCGTCATTTGTATAGTCCACGAGTCAATACAAGTGTTTTATCACCTTTTGATTTAGTTCATTCTAATATTTGGAGACCAAGTTAAGTAGGTTCAATTGTGAGACATTATTATTTTCTAATCACTTTGATATCATGTAGAAAGTAGATATGATGTCTAATTCACCCTATAAAATTGGATCTCTAACAATATGATTATTGTTATATGTGTAATTTCAACTCCTTTCATTTATAAACAAATTACAGAATTTTATACTTAAAAATTTTCATACAAATTTATTATAATATTTTAATAAATATAAATAAATTATATTTAAATAAAATAAGTCGTTTAATTTGGTATGATTTGATTTTTTATTTGTAGTAAAAATAAATGAACCAAGCATGGTTTAAAAAACTAAATAAAAATAATATCAATTTTGATCAATTTTTAATTTTTTGGATAGATTTTTTGTGTTTTTCTTTATCAATTCGATTTTGAACACTCCTATCTTCACCTAGGTTTGATATAAATCTACTAATTCTACTAATAATTATGTTATATCCGACCTTATGCATACCATTGAATACATCATACTACCCACTACAAATTTATAAGGAACATGTTACATATCTAATTTCTCAACTTCATTTTCTAGAATCTATTTATAACTTAACTAAAAATGATTAGTAAAAGGGGTGCTCACCACCCTTTTGTTATAGCTCTAAATCAAGAGTTGCAACTAAACTTAACATTAATTTAATGGATGAAATTTATATAATAAATAAGAAAATATCATTAAAATCAACATATTTTCTTTGACTAAAGTCATTCACCACTAATCTAGCTTTTAAGCTTGGAGACATAAAGTTACTCTCATGCTTCACTTTGGAAATCCACTTCTTATCTCAGTCCCTCTTTAGGTAAGGATTTCATGAATCATAAGTGTGATGTAAGGAATTCATCTCATCCTTTATAGCTTCAAACCACATTTCTTTTTCTTTTATTAAAATTATATTTCAGTAATTGATTAAGAAAGGTTGAAATTAATAATAAGGGTTGACCTTTTGTTATCTTACTTTAGATAGGTTAAAGAGATGATAAAGAAAAAACATTAGGAAGTGAAAAAAATAGAATGTTTTTAGTTATGATAAAATTAGTGACTTTTCATTTTAGTTTTTATAAAATAATTTTTTTTTTTTTTAAATTTTGAAATCATAAATCTAAATTTTTAGTTTCGTAAAATGTGTGAAAATTTTGGTTTTACTTTTTTAAAATATTTTTTATTTCTAAAATTCAGATTACTGCTTTTAATTCTTAATACTCAGTTTAAGATAAATAAATAAAATTTATTTTACAAATATTAATAATTTATATCATAAAGAAGGATGATTTCACTTTTTATTCAATAAATAGTATCTTATATTATTAGTATAACGATTTATAATTTTAAAGAAGAAAAAACAAAAGTTGCAAAAATATGAGGTTAGATTTTCAAAATAAAATAAAAAAATATTAACTCAATAATAGAATAATAAGAAGAGAATAATTTTTTTTCTATGAGCATCCGATATTAAATAAACCCTGAACCCACATATTTAGAAATGGGAGAAATTATAAATAGTTTATTTAATCCTAATCTTTTTATTTTTCTATTATTTTTAAAAAAACTTTAATTTTCCTTCTCTCTAATCTCTTTAAACTTCTCTCAAATTTCTCTCAATTCTTTTTAAAAATTCTCCTTCAATTCTTATCTCTTTAAAAATTCAAGAACACTAGGGGGAAAACATGAAGAGTAGATTAATTCTATTCAAATAAAATTTCATTTTAAGATCCTTTAAAGGTAAGGGAAGTTAATTAAACAAAATTGTTCATGATTGATAGAATGATTATATGTATTGATGTGTTATTATGTGAGATTGATGAAAATTACGTTGATTATTATATGTGAAAGTGTGATTTAGGTTTCTCTTGAGATTGCGATCCTATTTTGGCTTGTTTTTATTTCAAATTTCAAAAAATGATCTTCATGAAAGTTGTAGGCCTAGATGTTATCTAAATAATGACTTTTGTTTCATGTAAAAAGGATATGTATAACTCAAGATACGATTTTTTTTTCGTAATTAAAGATCAAGCTGTTTGGAAATTTATTCATTTTGAAATTACGAACCCCTTTTGAAATGTTTTGGTTACAAATTTGCGAAAGTTTTATTCATAAAAGTTTTAGCCCTAAATGTTAACTAATAAATGATTTTTATTTCACATTAAAATAATGGTAAAACATAAGATATGAATTTTTGAGTGATTAAAGGTCATGTTGTAAGGATGAGCGAAATGTTTTCGAAAGTATTTTTACTTGAGCGAAAGTTTATTATTTTTTATAATTATTGATGTACTAATTAATATTAAAAGAGTATATATATATATATATATATATATATATGTGTGTGTGTGTGTGTGTGTGTGTGTGTGAAATATGATAAAATGTTATTAAGATATTTGTTATGTAATTAAACTATTGAATTATACGATGTGCGATTTGATGATGTATTGTTATTGGAATTGGATTGTGAAATGAGATTGATGATGTGATGTTGTGAATTATGTTTGTGTTTGTGACTTAGGTCACAAGAAATTGTGATGACAAAAGTGCCAAGGAATTGTGATGGCAAAGTGACAAGGAACTGTGATGTCAAAGGTGTCAAGGAATTGTGTTACTGGTAGTGGTGCCAAGGAAATTGTGATGGTAGGGAGCCAATGTAACTAAAAACGAAATTGATTGATGTTAATGAGATTGGTTTAATATGTTGTATAATTATTAGATTAGTTGTGTGTTTTTTTTGTGTAAGACAGATAGTTATCACGGGGTACTATTTGGTATAATTTTAGTGTACATATGGAAATCTAGAGATATCAGATGGGGGATCCAGACTTCTAATGGTATTCTAGTCATATAGACAAAAGTACCATGTGGTGAGAGGTCGTTGGAGACTTCTACTACATTTATCACTGGGTGGATTCAGCTATCGATTATTTGATATGTGTATGTAGGGGTTACCCTGGTGTGTCGATATCAGAAAAAGGGAATAGGTAGGAAAATACAGAGGTGTAAAAGACTCTTAGGGTTCGTCTATGACTTGATAACCAAGGAAACATGTTCAGGTGCTAGTCTCAGAGGTCAAGAATTCTATATAATTATCTAAAAGAGTTTGTCTAGAATATTATGTGTATGTTAATGAGTGAGTGTGATGAATGCATGTGATTGAGAACGATTATGATGGTTTGAATATTTGAATATATTTAGATAAATGATTGTGAGGATGAACTTATGAATTATATATATTTTGATTGGTTTTATTTACATTAGCTTATCCTTTTTGTTTGTGTTTGTGGTTTTGTTGATATTGCGATGATCGTGTTTTAACACGGGAACCGATAACAATGTAGGTGAAAGCTAAATAGTAGTTTTAAGTTTTACTTAAAGAAAATCTAGTTTTGTGCTGATGAATCATTTTACAATTTTCAATTTATTATGAATTTTTGGAAAGATTTTTTATTTGAAGTGATAAATCTTATTTGGATAAAGCGAATATTTTATGTATTCAGACGTTTCATGTTTTATGATGTTTTGAAAATTATTAATAATGTATTGGTAGATTTTTATTTTATTATAGAAACAAAATAAATATATCTTTTGTTCGTTACATTTTTCAACTTATAATATGTGAGGAATCTCATAAAATGAATAGATTAAGATAGAAAATTTAAGAAAAACATCATTATATGAATATATGAGTAGGTTCAATACAAGTGTTTTATCACCTTTTCATTTAGTTCAGTCTAATATTTGGAGACCAAGTTGAGTAGGTTCAACCGTGAAACATTATTATTTTGTTATCACTTTGATATCATGTAAAAAATAAATATAGTGTCTAATTCATCCTACAAAATTATATTTCTACCAATATGATTATTGTTATATGTGTAATTTCAACTCCTCTCATTTATAAACAAATTACATAATTTTATACTTAAAAATTATCATACAAATTTATTATCATATTTTAATAAATATAAATAAATTATATTTAAATAAAATAAGTCATTAATTTGGTATGATTTGATTTTTTATTTGTAGTAAAAAAATGAAACAAGCATGATTTGAAAAACTAAATAAAAATAATATCAATTTTGATCCATTTTTAATTTTTTTGGATAATTTTTTGTTTTTTTTTTATCAATTTGATTATGAACACTCCTATCTTCACCTAGGTTTGATATAAATCTACTAATTGTACTAATAATTATGTTATATATGACCTTATGCACACCATTGAATACATCATACTACCTACTACAAATGCATAGGGAACATGTTACATATCTAATTTCTCAACTTCATTTTCTAGAATTTATTTATAACTTAACTAAAAATGATTAGTAAAAAGGGTGCTCACCATCCTTTTGTTATACCTCTAAATCAAGAGTTGCAACTAAACTTAACATAAATTTAACGGATGACATTTACACAATAGACAAGAAAATATCATTAAAATCAACATATTTTCTTTGATTAAAGTCATTCACCACTAATCTAGCTTTTAATCTTGGAAACATGAAGTTATTTTCATGCTTCACCCTGTAAATCCACTTCTTATCTAAGTCCCTCCTTAGGTAAGGATTTCATGAATCATAAGTGTGATGTAAGGATTTCATCTCATCCTTTATAGCTTCAAACCACATTTCCTTTTTTGCACTATTCATGGTGTCTATTTCACACTCTAGTTCTCCTCCATTTGTCACAATCACAAACTCATCAAGAGAATACTTTTTAGATGGTTTTCTATCCTTATTGAACCTTCAAGTTCAACTTGAGGTGGTTCAATAATATCACCAAGATTTTTATCATGTGACATTCATTATCGTCATCAATGGGAACATTTATCTCATCTATAATCATGTTGTTCATGATTACAAAAATCAATATTGAGACTCTGAAAAGCCTATTGAACTAGTTTAAAATTAGTTATACCATTATTTTATTTGAGTGTAGACTTATTCACATTATCAATGTCTTCAATGGTTTGGTCCTCCATAAATTGCACATAATAGTTTTTCATAAGTTTCTTCTACATAAGATCATAGAACCTATAACCAAATTCATCCTCAACACAATCAACGAAGATGCATTGTCTTGACTTTGTATCGAACTTAGATTTGTTATCCTTTAGAGCATGCTCAAACGACTTGCAAACAAAGACTCTTTAAGTTTTTTACTTTACATTCTTGTCAAACTAAATTATTTTTGGCACCTCATTATCCAAAATAACAACATGGCTAAGACTAATAACATGTCTACAATATACAATATCTTACCCGAAAAATGTTTGGGTAACTTAGCTTCAAAGAGCATACACCTCACTCTCTCTGTTAGTGTCTTATTCATTCTTTACATTGAACCATTTAAATGAGGAGTTTTAGGAATACTCATCTTATTACAATATCATGTTTCTTACAATAAACATCAAATGATCTACAATACTCACCATTATTTTCAATACGAATGTGCTTTAACTTCTTACTTGACTATCTCTAAACCAAAGTATAAAATTGTTTGAACTTCTTAAACAATTTGTCTATTATCTTCAAAGCCTAGACTCACATCTTTCTAGAACAATTATCAATAAAGGTAAAAATGTACCATTAAAGAATTTTACCTTAAATGGACTACATATGTTTGAATACACAAATTCAAACAACTTATTTTTTCTGAGAGAGATGCTTTTTAGAAGGATTTTTTTTTTTTACTTACCTAGCATGCAATGAGAATAATTCTCCAACTTTGCATTTTTCAATCTTGTAAGAAAATCATTTTTAGATAAACTTTTTCAACCATTTTTCACTAATATAACAAACCTTCAATGCCACCAATCATAGTCTTAGAATTTAGAAAAAGATATTCTCAAAGAATTTAGACAAATAAAATAGTTTTATTATAATAAACCTTGTTTAGATAGATGTATGTGCTAAACTCTCTTAGGATAGACTTATTTATCTTGATTAGTTTATTAAAGCCTTATTTGGATGTAAGGTATGGGAAGAGCCTTGTTTAACAAACACTTCCTAATACACCTCACTCCTTTCATAAGATGATAGTCTTTGTACTTATTTCCATAACTTTGAATGGAATGAGATTAGCTTCAGAAATTTTGAGAAGAGTGTGAATCTTCTTTATTCTTCTATTCTATGTATTCTTATCTTGTTAAGAAATTCAAGTGGCGAACTACACTCCACTAACTATATCTTATAGAGGAGTGCAAGTGCAACATTGAGTTACATAAAGTTAAGTTGATTCTTATATTTAAAATTTCAATTCAAATTTATTAATCTTCCTCGACTTATCAATTAGTTTAATTGTGCCTTTTTCTTCATCTTTTCATCATCATTCATATTTTCTTTTTATTTTTAATTAATTTAGTGAATTTTTTCAATTAAGACCATTTTTTTTATTTTAAAAAAAATATTACCATTAAAAATAATATTAATTGTAGAACCCCAAAATGTCTCCTAAAAATCAAGTTGAATTAATAATAACAATAATCAATAATAACAATAGTCACAACACACTATCATCAAATTTAATATCCAGAGTTAATTATTTATGAAATTTTGTTTGAAACTTAATTAAGTGAATTATAATTAAGATCTCTTCCTTGAACTCCCATTCTACAATTTTCTTTTAATAAATACAATTTTTTACTTTTAATTTAAAAGTATATAAGAATTCAAATTTCTCCCATGATAATTTTACACTAGTCTCATGAACAATAAAATTATATAAATTATCATCTACAAAATGTATAATAAAACTAATTGGTAGCTGAAATCCCATTTTTCATTAGATAAAAAAAATCTAACTTTTGAAAACTAAGGACTTGAAGATGAATATTCTTAAAAAAAGAAAATGACAAGTTCTTTATTTTTTATTCAGAAAAAGTTATTTTTATATGTAACTTCATTATTTAAACAACAAAAAAAATAAAATTAACCAAATTACTTTGATATTATTTTATAAAAGAGCAATATATAGTGAGATAAAATTCTCCAAACTTATAAGAATAGGTTAAGAGCACCACCAAAAATAAAACGCGACAGGAAATTAAAGAAAAACAAAATGTATATGAAGCACCCAAACTTTTATCATGAAAAATCCTTTTATGTAAGAAAAAAAAATAATGAACAATCAAGATCAAATAAACAAATCTATTATGATTAATAAAAATGTATAGATGAATCTAGTATAAATAATACATACAATAGTAATGTTCATAAATCAGAAAAAAAAATAGAACTGTTATTATGAATAATTTTTTTCTCTCTTCAAATTTCTAATTAATTATCTAATAATTGAAAATGAATAATCATTCTATTTGAATCTATTACAAAAGAATTAACTGAATTTAATGACGAGAAACAAATTTTCAATTATAATTCGAAAATTCTCATTTTGATAGAAATAAAAAATAACTATTTTTTACTCTTTTCTTTCTATTTGTTGTTTGTTATCATATTTTTAATAACGAAGTTTCTTAACTAAAAGAAATAAAGAAAATAAATTTGTAATATTTAGAACAATTCACCATATATAGAAAAAAAATCAACAAAAATAAATATATTTAATTCTCTTATTTGTTTAATTAGTTGTAAGTTCTTTAGATGTGATGTTATTTGTCTTTACATATATACGTTCGTGTGGCCGGTTTGTTGAATTTGAGAATTGTTTTTTGTTTATTTTTCCGCCGAACGCCGCACCTACAAAGAGGGGAAGTCTCTGTCGCTTTCTTTGCTGCCACCTGCCGGTAAAGTCTAACGACAACTTCCTACTCAATCCGTCATTCAATGTTTTTTATGTTTCATTTGTCGGTTCAAGATAACATTATTAAATAAAAATAAAAACAAAACTTACGTACGTGTACAAATTTATTTTATTTAGACTAAATAATATCCATAAATCATTTAAAATCAATAAAATTGTCGATTTCTTAAGCATATGCACACAGCTTTTTTTAATATCACACCATCTTCTTTTTATTTTATTTTGAGTATTTTTTAGTTTAATTTTATTTTAATTTAACTTGTTGATGTTAATAAGAATAAGAGCTTTTAGAATAAGTCAAATCTGATAAATCGTTGGAAAAA
This sequence comes from Macrotyloma uniflorum, assembly GCA_016859785.1. Classification (NCBI taxonomy): domain Eukaryota; kingdom Viridiplantae; phylum Streptophyta; class Magnoliopsida; order Fabales; family Fabaceae; genus Macrotyloma; species Macrotyloma uniflorum. The sequence continues at coordinate 982,660 of BDMB01000072.1, read as the reverse complement.
TAAAAAAGTAAATCAAGCTAAGTCAACAAATTTATAATCTAAATTAAATTACATCATCTCTAAATCGTGTTCTAAATAAGTTTGAGATGGATCCATCCATTTAATAAAATAATAATTATATTTTTAAAAATATATAGATAAAATCATTTTATGAATATATTATATATATATATATATATTAAATTATTATATCTAATATTAAATTAATTTTATTAATGTAACTTAAATTTTATAAATATATATTTTATTTTTATTATTATTTAAAAATATACATATTAAATTATTTTTTTAAAATAAATCGCCTATTTAGTCAATATAAAATGAAGTCAAACTTAAATTTATAACCCATAGATGAAAGTGGATGAGAATTGTTTTTTTCACTTAATAGTAAAAGTTTTCTACTTCCTCTCATTTAAAGTGTAAAATTTAAGACCTGAGAAAGAAAAGTAAGTATTATAAAATAGTAATTGATGATTGTTTGAAACTTTCTTCTTAAACTGTTACTGTTTCTTATATTTTATGCTTAGAAACCTGTACTGTGGGAAAGAAAATAGAAAGAAAACGTGAAACTTCCCCTTCAAAATATATAATTATATAATCATGAATGCCGCGTAGACTTATTGTTTTCAGTTTGGTACATGATTGGATGAATTCTTTTTCCTGTGTATAAAAAAGTTATAAAAAAACGAATTTAATTTTCATAATTATAATTAATTTATATATATTACAAGTTCAGAACTAAAAGTTTATATAAATTAAATTATGTATAAGTAAATTTTAATTTATGATGTATCGACATATAAATATCACATATCAGACGAACATATTAACTAATATAATTTCGGGTATATCTATTAAATCCCTTGATCTGAAGAATTGAAATACTTTTAATCCAATCGATAAATATTTGATTCTATCATTGATTTAATAATAATAGATTTAAAATTAATTATTAATATTGATCTAATATAATATTTGTAAATTTATAATTTAAATCTACTAAAATAATTGATTAATAGAATATATTATAACTATTTGATATAAAATTATCTTCAATAATATATTAAATTTTGTTTATATATTATTAAAATATAATTTCAACATAATTATAGATATAATTTTCTTTTTTTATATTAAAAAAAATGATAGATTAAAGAATATATTAAAATATTATTCCGTCTTATTATTATAATAGAAATAATTTTAGTTTTGTTTCTTTTAACTTGGTTATTATAATCAAGATTTATCTAAATTTTCTGATAGATCACGTATTAAAGTTTTTTTACAAATAGAATAATTTAATTTAATTAATTATTAACTACAGTACTATTTAACTCTTCTGACTAGAAGAAAACTGGATTCTCTAGACTATATGAGTACCGAAAACTAGAACCAGTCCATGTTTAACGGTTTCTTAGCTATATATATAATTATTTTGTTATACATTAAAATGATTTTATTATATTTTAATGAATAAAATTCATATAAAATAATATTTATTTAATTATAAAAAAAAAATATTTTAAAATAAAATATAATATAATTTAAATGCGAATATATGCATAATAAAAATAATAATACAATTTATATTAAAAAAGAAATTATTATCATTTGAAATATTTTTTACGAAATTTTTTTTATGAAAAAAAATTAATTATTTATTAAATATTTTCCATAAATTTATTTTTATAGAAATTTTTTATAAATTTATTTATGGGAAATTTTTCTATGAATTTGTTTGTGGGAAACTTTTCATGGATTTGTTTATGGAAAATTTTTCATAAATTTGTTTGTGAGAAATTTCTCATAAATTTTTTGTAAAGAATTTCCTACTAGCCTTTTACTTACAAATTTGTGGTGGTAAAAAATTTGTGGGGAATTCGTGGATAAAAAGGTAGTAGGAAATTTTTCACAAAAAATTCATGAAAAATTTCCTACAAACAAATTTATGGAAAATTTTCCACAAACAAATCCATGAAAAACTTTTTCATAAATAAATTTATAAAAAATTTTCCACAAATAAATTTATGAAAAATTTTCATAAAAATAAATCTGTAGAAAATATTCAATAGGTAATTAATTTTTTTTCCAAAAAAAATTTCGTGAAAAATATTTTATGGATAATAAATTTTTTTTTAATTTAAACTATAAATATATTAATTGTTGATTTAAAATAAAATGATGTAGTTTGAAATAATAAAATATCTTCAATAATAATAATAATAATAATAATTATTATTATTATTATTATTATTATTATTATTATTATTATTATTATTATTATTATTATTATTATTATTATTATTATTATTATTATTATTATTATTATTATTATTATTATTATTATTATTATTATTATTATTACTTAAATTTGGAAATATAAAATCTTAAACCAATCACTTTGTTATCATAAAAAGTTAGTTGATTAAAAGAAGTAGAGAAACTTTAAAATCGTACTTTTGAAAAGTGGCTATTAAAAATTTATGATATATGGATGAATTTAAATTAAAGTATGATTATATAATTTTTTTCTTGAAAGTTAGTTTAAAATTAAAATTTAAAATAATATATAGTTGAGAGAATACGACGGTCCTATTATCCCTCTTTATGTGAAGGATCCAAATGAAGTAAATCAATTAATGATTAGCAAAAGTGATATATGTTGAGAAATATCAATGTGGCACTAATTATTTCATCATGTGAGAGAAAAAAAAATAAAAATGAATGCTTCCCTCTTGACTGAGAGAAGAGAAGGGAGAGGAATGTAGTTTGAATATTGAAAAGTAAAAGCTAGCCATCACATATCACTTTAGATAAAAAATAACACTTCCACTTATCCCACTAATCAAAGTTTATGTTTTTAATTATTTCCTATGCTTTCTCCCCATAGGTTCCTTTTTTATGCACTTAACTAATGATTTTGTCTTGCTTTGTAACAACTAAAAATATTTTTCCTTCTCAAACAACCATTTTTTTTCACTCAAAATAATATATTATGCTAACCGAAGTTATGAATTCTTGTTAGGATCAAATATTTTTTATCAAGTTTTATTTTCTCAATCATATAATAACTTCTCTACCGTAAATATACCATAAATATACGAATGTTTCATAAATTTCACTAAAAAAATGTATTTATTAATTACATTATGACGTTTAAATTAAGTATATGGTTTCACAAAATAAATTACTTAGTTTAATAAAGAATATTTTATTTATTAATAATTAGTTATTTAACTAATTTGTTCATTAAATTTGTTAATTCTTATTAACAATTATCCAAAAAATCTTAAATAGTATGACTAAATTTATTAATTTATATAAATGTATATAGATAAATGATAAATTTGATTGAAATAACAAATTGTATAAAGATTATCATAATAATTTATTTTTATTTCAACAAAATTTTCAGTATAAATAGTTAAATATTAAACCATTGTCAATATACTAAAGTTTTCCTTTTTAATATTGAGACTAGAGAATTTGAAACATCCCGGGTTTCATAGGACCAATTCAGTACTTTTGTTTTAATTATTTCCTTCAGCACTGAAATGTAGTTGTTGATTCATCTTAATATGATCGACAGACACATTAATATTATATTGGAATTTTTTTTTAATTATAATAGAGTTGCACGTAATCACAAAAATAGGGTCATTTGACTTTTGTCTACGTTGATTATTAAAATCCTCAAAACAGTTTATTAAAAAATCATAGAGATGGAGTTTATGATCTGTTACTGATTCATGTTTGAGTTTTGAGTTTTGAACTCAAAGGATTAATAGCAACCATCACTTCCATATTGTTAAAGAAAAAAATTTAGTGGTCATTATAGAGTTCCACTAGCAATTTGAAACCTCTTGTTATCGACTTTAATAATATGAACTTTGATATACACATCAAAATATATCATAATTCGTCAAACCTTTTATTCATTAGATCAAATGTAAAATCTTATCGTTATATTATTTTTTAAAATTCAAGTTAAGAAATAAAATAGGAAATAAAAAAATAATTAAAGCTCCCATCGACCAACTATATCAAAACAACTTATAATATGATATTAAATACTTCAAATCCACTATAAGTCTTATTGTTCTTTTTATGAATTTACTATAGATGAAAAAAAAATTAATAAATATTGTATTAATACGAGATTGTTGAAGTAATTTATAATACAAATTAATAAGGATATTCTAGATAAAGGATAGTTGAATAATAATAAAAAATTGTTTTAAAAAAAAATATAAAGATGACCTTGATTAATTTTGATCGATAAATTAAAGTAATTCATGAGCAAAGAATGAAGTTTGAAAAATACTGGTAAATGAGATTAAAGAAGAATTTATAACATTTAAAATATCGAAACATAAGCTTTTTTTTGTTAAAAATTAAAGAGAAAGTTATTAGAAAAAAGACATGTAAAATGATTTAAGTAATTTTAAAGACATATTGTATAGAAGAAAATATATATATATCATGACACGACAAAAAATAGAGGAGATGTATAATTATTTTATGTTACTTTTTCAGATTAAATCACTATTAAATGAAGTTTATAACAGAAGATTATTATAAACAATTTGGTGGAAAAATACTCAAATTACTTTGCATTTTATATTGTATAGAGCAGTGACTATTGAGTTAATTATGTTTGTGTATTTTTTCATTAATTTTTTATATTTCTTTTACTCTCATATCAAATTTATGTGTTAGAGTCTATTTTTAGTATTTAATAGTTGAAACTAATTATTTGTTAACTAACTCTTTAAATAGTTAGTCTACACCTAAAAAAAAAAGATTTTTTAGAAAAAACAATTGTAATCTTCTTTTCGATTTTTTATTCCTATAATCAAGAAGTCTTAAAGTTTTTTCTTTCATAAAATTTCTTACAATTTTGGATCTTCAAACTCTAGTTCCTAACATATTGTAATTTTCATAGTTACTATAACAATTGATATCTAAATCCTCTCATTCTTATGACACACTTCTTTTGGTCATGATAGAATTTACACGTTTACAAGTTGTTTTAAGAGAAGTAGAAGAAATATTAGAAACTTGTATTTATGAGAAAATCGAAACAAAGATGATGGAGCTTGTGGGTGCGATGCAAAAGACATTACTATTCATTTATTAACAAGAATCGATTTTCCTAAATTCAATAGTCAAAATGTAAATCAATGGATTTATCAATATGACATGTATTTCAAATTGATCTAACTCTTGAAGAATTTAAAGTGTAGTTAGCAATAGTGCATTTTTGAAGGCAAGGCAATACAATGATATCATGCCTTTCTAAAATCCAATAAAAACAAAAAATTGGCCCACTTGGACTACATATGTTAAACTATTAAAAGAAAGATTTGGGAAAATTTGTGAAGATCCCATGGTTGAATTGATGAATTTCAAGCAACATTCTTCTATTACCAAATATCATAAAAAATTTGACGCCATAATCAATCATTTGGATCTACTAATAAAATATGTTTTTTGCTGTTTTTTTAGGAGATTAAAGCATGATATCCAAATTTTAGTGAGAATGTTCCAACTTACTACTATAATGAAAACATTTTTACTTACCAAACTTTATTAATCAACTAATCAAAGTGGTGGCCCAACTAAAGTGGTCCAACTAAGCCTAATCTTTTTCAGCGTAATTATAAACCTTTATTATCCAACTGTTAGCAATAAGTGGCATCAAGAGGGGGTGAATTGATGTTATAAAAATTAAAACTTTAATTCTTATTTAATTCAAATTTTATTCCTCTTGATATTAATTAGTCTAGCAGATTAATAATGCACAGCGGAAAATTAAAAGATAAGGGAAGAAAGATGAACACAGAGAATTTATACTGGTTCGGGTTAAACCTTAACCCTACATCCAGTTCCTAATCACCTCAACCTGAGATGATCCCACACTCTTATATCTTTAATTTATTACAATTTTTACAACCACTAATCCCAAGTGAAATATGTAAAAATACAAATTAAAGATTATACCTCACAATCTCTTGAAAACCCACAAGAGATTACCAACCATTCCTTGAGTCACACAGGGAATGATACATCTTCCTTGAATCACACAAGGAATGAAACGCTTTCCTTGAATCGCACAAGGAAAGACAAAACACCTCCTCTGAACAGCCTCAGAGGATGTATAGAATAAAAAAGATATCACCTGGAGTGACGCTTCCAAAATGCAGTACCGGCTCTGCTCAAGAGTATTCTCAAGATTTTTCTTAGAAAGATGAATGCACAGTAAAATATCTTTTCTTTCAAAACATTTAAAATATTGTGACTCAGGATACTCAAAGAAAAAGTATAAAGCTTTTCAAAAGAGAATATGTCAAAGAAAGCGTATGAATGTTGTATTCTGAAAAACCTGATACCCTTATTAAATAATCAAAATATTTCAAATAAAATATTCTTTATTTTATTTTAATTTGAAAACAAATATTTACTCTGTTCAGAGCCTCACAACGTTCAAAAATCTCAGTCAAAGATTCTCCTTTATTTTAGGAGGATTTTTAGCTACGTTTATTTTTCAAAAATATTCGAACATAATCGATTATATTATTAACATAATCGATTATCACCGAGAGAAATATCTTCATATTTAAAATAGATAATCGATTACATAATCGATTATTGCCGCATGCTTGTTATTTTCCAAAAAGGCATAATTGATTATCTAATCGATTATTGGCGCAAGCATTATTTTTCAAAATGGCTTAATCGATTATCTAATCGATTATTGCCGAGTAAATAAGAAACTTTTTAATTTCAAAACCCATAATCGATTATATAATCGATTATTATAGTGGTAAAATTATCCTTAATTATTTTCATAAACATAATCGATTATGTCCACAATATAATCGATTATGGCAGTGAATTTTATAGTTTCTTTTAAAAAATAATTATCTTGAGAAAAATACTCTGAGCTGAGTGATGATTACCTTTTGATATCATACACTCCTTACTATTAACTTAAGTCTCCTAAGTCTTTGAGCTTGCTTTCAGTCTTGAATTTTCTTGATATCCTTAATCTTGATTTTCTTGATGTCCTTATCCTGATTCTTGATTTTCTTGATCATTATTAAAACCCTTCAATTCTTGTGTAGAGTTGTCCAGTCTTCAAATATTGGTAACACCAACAACCTTGTTTCTACTGGGAAGATGGTAGAGGATTATGTGAGAAATAAAATTATTATTTTTAATATTATAATTTTCTTTAAATAATAAAACAAATAAATAATATTTCAAGATTTTTTTTTCAAGTCAATGATCAATTAAAAATAAAATAAATATAAAAGATCTATTTAACAAAATGAAATATTTAATGTACCAGATAGACATAAACCATTGGATTGAGAATTAATTAATGCCTTAGCCAACAAAGTAAGAAGTACTTGATAATTGCACTAAACGGACCAGTCGAGATATGCCCGATCCATTTAGAGAATATCCCGCCATATTCAATCTGAATCATGCATAATAATAATCTCTCTGAGATTCTCGAGGAAAGATAATTAATATCAGAAAATTCGGAACATCAAGGTTAAAAGATAAATAAGATATTACAAAATATTCGTAACAGTTCCAGTAAAGAAATAGATGATCATAATGGATCTCACATGTAAAAGTCCATGAAAGGTAATTTTGTATCATGGTATTATAAATAGACATGTCTAGCCAAGGTAACGCTCACTCTTAACCTAATTCTAAACCCTGCCTACATTATATACTGACTTGAATCTCAGAGTGTAAACGTAGGTATCCCCTACATGGTCTTGAAGGAGTCACGAGCAAATTGAGAAGGAAACAGAAGTAGACCGAGAAGAAGAGGAAGAGACACAATAGATCAGGTACTTAACCCTTGTAAGTACATTAATAAATTATTTAACTTAACTTAAAATTTATAAATAATAACTACAAAGATAAATAATAAATTTTAGAAATAAATTGAGCATTATTTATAAAATAATTATATGATATAAAATTAGATCATAATTATAGAAACTAAATATTTTATTTATTTATTTTAAGAAAAACAAAATAAATTTACATAATTTTATGATCATTTTATTATATCCAAGGAATAAAATATTTAAATATTATAAAATAATATTACAGTTAAGGAACCTATATTTCAAAAACAACAAAATAATCATATTTATTCTTATAGTTTAACAAAGTACATCATCAAATTAGAGTATAAAAACTTCAACTCATATATATATATATATATATATATATATATATATAATAACATAAATCTTTATACTTAGAACATGTTCCCTACCAATAAGAAGAAACAGGATTGTCCTACCAATCAAATCCTCATCTAAGAGATGAGTATCTCACGAATCTTTTTATATAATTCCCTGAAAAATTGGTTGTAAGGGTGAGTCTCTTCCTTACCATATTCTTTCAATAAATATAAAATATTTATGTTTAACAATCATACAAAAATAAACATTTCAATAGAGAAAATTATCAATATAGTTAGGAATTATATCTTAATAAAATTCTATAACAACTACTTTTCAAACTTTGTCAAATAAGTTTTTTTAATCTTATTACAACATTATTATTTAAATTCTCTCATATTTCCTTCTCTTTTTTTTTTTAATAGACAAAGACAAATATATTAATAAAAATTGGTACTAGAAGTATAAAAAACAATTACAAATACATAGTAGAAAAGTGAGCCAAAAGTGTGTAAAAAAGTAAATAGTTAACTAGATAATTATCCCTTCCCCTACTGAAAATTAGATTGTTAAATAGATAATCACAAAGTTGATTATACAACGCACAAGCAGCAGGACCAAGGGGACCAAGGATCCATACACTATTCTGCAAAAGATCCTAAAGTCATTGAAACCCTGGACTTGACCCACAACTAGGTGTTCAATTGAGTTAGAAACTTTTGCTTCTACCTTCTTATTATGAAACAACGCGTCATTCCTATGCTTCCAAAAACTCCACACCACCTTCTAATATATGTTTACCTTCTTGTTTTGGAACTGAATATAATGTTGTAACAAATTTTGCTTGAGAGTTTTAGTTCTACAAGTACTTATGCCAAACCACGCATAACATTTGTTCCACACCACATTGGTTATCATGCACTCCAAGAACAAGTGTGTGATGAATTCCTCCTCCACTCCACATAACTCAACTGGTGATGAAGGCCTAAAAACTAAAAACAAAGATGCATGATGTTTTGAAAAAATTCCAAACAAAATGCATAGTTAAGACACCACATTCCCATTACATTTAATCCTTTATTTAGTATTTCTTTTATTTCTTAGTTTAATTTCTAATGTTGATTTAATTTGCTTAATTTAGGGCTGCTGGACTTATAAATGGGCTTTGGTCTTTGTACCACACCTTGAATGAGTTTGCTCCCATCTCATTTTGGGCCTCGGAGGCACCAACACATGGAAGGCACACCCCCCATCTCTCCCTCCTTGCTGCCACGTTTTGGGCCTCCCTTGGAGCTACATCCAGCCCATTGTAGTGCTATTAGCACTCCTTGCAGCCAGCCCACATCCTTGGCCCTTTTGGAGGGTGTAAACCTAGTCTCTAGGTCCTTCTTGAGTGTGCATTTACATTACATTTCAACTGCATTTTTGTTGTCATTTGAGGGGCACCCAAGCCTATAAATAAAGGTCATATCGCACCTTGTAAGGGACTTTTGAATGATAGAAATATAGTGAGAATTTTCAGCTTGTGTTTGAGAGTGTTCTCCACCCTCTCTCTAACCTCATCTTGAGTGATCATCAAGTGGCGGCACCACCACTCATCTTAGGTCTCCATCACCCAAGTGGTGTGACTCTCCCCTTCCTTTCACACACCTTTCACTTCTTTCTTCCACTTTATTTTTATGCACCATTTCTTATGCCTTCCATATGTTTGTTTAATTTTCCAGCACTTTTATTCTTCATATTATCTTTATTTCTTCTCCTATCTTGAGCTCTTTGAAGTGAACCTTCACATTTAGATAACTCCTTATCTTAATGTCTAGTAGGGATCTTCCTTGAAGCTTTCTTTAATCAATCAATCTAATCTTTCATAAAAATTCTAAAATCTAAAATGAGCCTACATCATTTGGTATCTAGAGCTTTGGTTGTATATTATCTTGCTCCTAATTGATGCTATATTTTTCTATATTTGTGGTTGCCAAGTGTTTGATATTGTGCCCCCTTGAACCCTTAACAAGGCTGGACGTTTTCACCATTTATTGGTGCATCTAAGTGGTCCAACTTGGGTGAGGAGTTGCATTTTTTTATGCTGAAAAATTCTGGGCAATTTTTGTGCGAAAATCTGGGCAGCAAAGTGTTAAGAAAATCTGGGAAAAATCTAGGCTCATTTCCATCTTGATTCCATGTTCTTAATGTTCCTTTATGTTACTTAGAGTCTTCTTGTGTTTTCCTAACTTTGCTTGACTCATATGTCTTGTTTTCTTGGTTAATTTCTTGTTTAAATTCTAGTGCTGAAATATGTTTGATGAAACTCTTTAGTAAAAAACACATTAATTGAATTGATAGGGAATATAAAAATTAGGACTAAGAGCTTCATGATCTCCTTTTAAATTGTGTGTTTAAGTCTAGAAAATTTATGAGAAGTAAAATAAACAATGTGGCCTAATTATTGAATTATATTGTGCCTAACATTTTGATTTTCCAGCAAGATTTTGGATTGCTTTTGGAAGCTGGAATTCTGGCTGTTTTCACCTTAAAACTGGGCAGTATTCATGTTGAATATTAGACTGTTTTTGGACATCAAATTATAGCAACATTAAAGAAGCAATTGGCACTTCAAAATTGAATTTTTCCAGCACGCAACGTGAACTTTTGTGGGCTGCATTGGACTGGAAAATTAAAAAAAAAATCTGCACTATTTTGGACCTTAATTAGTGGCTGATTTGGACTTAAACATAAACACAAATTGGGATTGAATATGGCAAAGTTAGTTCCATTATTTAGTAGGATCCTAGTCTTCTTTTATGTGTTTAAACTAAACTTTTATTTGCATATTTTGGTACTTATTAGAGTCTTTATTGCTACTTTTTTCTTGTTTTAATATTTTTTTACAGTTTTGTCTAAAATCAATTCTATTACAATTGTCACCTTTTTTACTTTTACCTTTTCTTGTTTTAGTCTTTAAGAATCTTAAGTTTTGTCTTTAAGTTTTCTTCCTTTGCTTTCTTAAGTGTTGATTGTTGTTTTCTTTTTTTATATTTGATTCTTACTCTTGGTTTGTGTTAATTTGAGGGAGTTGAACACTTGATTACACAAGGAGTGTGAGTGAACAATTCCTTGCATTATTGGTGAGAAGGCCAAACACCTTGAGTGAGAGTGTTGTTTTACTAACTTTGAACTTTATTTCTTGTGTTTTTGTGACTATTTTTGTTTTTATTTTTAGGTACAATGTTTGAAGCTTCTTCATCTCCCATCTCACCTCCAAGAGCTTCAAAGCTTAGTGAGGAAATGGAGGCCAAAATCAAGAGGCAAGTTGAACTTCCTCTTGTAGAGTTTTTAAGAGAAATGGAGATCTCCAAGAAAGAAAATGAAAGAGAACTTAGGGAGGAGATCCAACAATTGAGGAGAGAAAGAGATGAGAGGAATAGGAGATCCTACTCTCCAAGGAGTTTCCATGAAGAAGAAGATTGGAGGGCAAGGAGAGGATGCCCCCCATTCCCCAAAGAAGACCTACCACCATATAAAGTTCCCAAAGTTTCATGGGGATAATGATCCAAACACCTATTTGAAGTGGGAGGTCAAGGTGGACCAAATCATCCCAGTTAATGCCATTAAGGAAATTTGAAAATTATGTCATGACTTGGTGGCTAAAATTTGTAAAGAATATGGACTGTACCAAAAGCCACCCGCAGCTTCTTGGATGAACTTAAAGTTTCATTTACACGCTAGATTTGTTCCTTCCTACTATAGGAGGGAGCTCCTTTTGAAGCTCCAATGGCTTCAATAAGGAAATTTATGTGTGAATGATTATTATAAATTGTTAGAGTCCTTTTTGTTTAAGGCCGATGTTGATGAGACAAATGAGGCCAAAGTAGCTAGGTTTGTGAGTAGTCTTAGGAGAGACATTTAAGATTTAGTAGAATTATATGAATACTCCTCAATAGAAAATATTTTACACCTTACACTTAAAATTAAAACTCAACTTCAAAGAAAAGAGAGTGCAAGGAGGAGTAATCATAATAGTGACTACTACAACTCTTCTTGGAAGGATAAAAACAAAGAAAAATATGAAAAGAAACCTTCCAAGTACCCTCTTGAAACCACTCTTAAGGAAGAAATGCCTAGAAACAAACCTTCCACTTCTTCACCTTCTCAAAGTGTAACATCCCAATTTTTTGAAAAAAATATAATATATATATATATATATATATATTTGTAACTTAATTATTTAGTTAAATAAAATATAGATTGGGTTTAGAAGATAAAATAAATATTTGGTGAGTGATTATAAATAAATATTGTGAAATTATTAATATTTTAAAAGATATTATGAGGTTATATGTAACATCTTATATTTCTTTAGAATATATATATATATATATAATATATATATATATATATAATCTTAAATAATATATTTAATTAGGTTTAGAGAAATAATATAAACTGAAGAATATTGTGAGATTATTGATATTTTAAAAAGATAATTTTGTTAATATTTTAAAAGATATTATTAATTGAATCTGTTCTTCAGAAACCCGACTCTACCTATATAAATAGGCATTAAACTCTTTCTATTCTTCATTCCAAAATTTCCCTAACATTTGGGAAAAACCTTAGAGGAGGCGATCGGAGGCGACACGTGAGGAGTAGGGCGCGTAACATCTAAAGACGTCGCGTAGCATCTAAAGACGTCGTGTAGCGTAATTCGAGGTAAGAGGTGAGTGAGGAATGTCTCATGTGTGAGATGCTTATGAGAATTTTGGGTAGAGAGGCAACCTCTAAGCCTCAATAGGATTTTGTTTGCGTTGAGGCAACCATAAGTGCTCATATTATGTTTAATCATGTTGATTTAGTAAAAAATTATTAACTCTATAAAAATATAATAAAATTATATTAATTAAATAATATTAATTCAATAATTATTATTGTAATAAATTAATAAAAAAACTAATTTGGGGTGAAAATAGGAAAAATAAGGTTATAAAAAGTAATAAAAAAATTTCATTTTTTTTAATTTTTTAATCCATTGAGTAGATTCGAGCTACGCTTAACATATTTTTATTTTTTTTACAAAAGCGCTCAGCAGATTGAAAATGTGCTAAGAGGATTTGCTCTAACGAAAAATTCAAATTTTTTTAATTCGTTCAACATATTTGGAAATCCATTAAGCAGATTGAATCCAGTGAACTTTGTTTTTTCATTTTTCTTACGATGTAAGGCGGTGTAACTCACCACCTTCGAAAATCATGTCATTTTGAATGTAAAACAACATATAAAATACCATAAATGGAAGATTAAAGTAAGAAATCAACTTCCCTTATCTTAAAAACTTGAAATAATCGAAAAGAGTGAAAATTGAGGAACACTAATTCTCAATTCTTCCTTAGTCAAGAAAATTATTATTAATTTAATATTTGAAACGATAACAATGAAATTGGAAGCTTAGATTTAAGAAAAATTATCTTAATTTAAAAAAAAATAAAAAAAATAAAATTGATTGAAGAAGAAAAAAAAAATAAGAAGAAATGTACGGTATAAGAGAGAGAATGATGGTGAGTGAGAGACGTCTTTCTTAAGAAGTCTCTTTTTTTAAAAAAAAAAATTAAATATAGTTTATTTTTTTTCTTTTTTCTTTAAATAAAATTAATTTTAAATATAAATATAAATAATAAAATTATATATTTATTAAGAAATCATAAATAGAACAAGGTTTCAAAATAAATTTGCTTAAAAAAGAATAAAGAAAAATAAATCTCTTAAGAAATGACTTTGAAAATAATAGTAAATTTAAAGGATAAGTGAAATTGAAAAGAAAGCATATAAAGGTAACAATTGAAATGTATAAAAGAAATTAAAAGAAATACTAAAAATAAATTATCAAGGATAAAACATAATTTTATAAAAAAAATTAATGCACGCAGTAACTATGATTTCAACCAACTTGATTAGATTTATCTATTTTCATCATTTCTCATAACCATTTCTCATAATATAGTTGACCATACAAATTTTGTCACTTCTTTTTACTTATTCTTCTCTTTATTTATACTTCTTCTTTACTAATAACTTATTTTATCATTTATTTATTTGTTATTATTATTATTATTATTATAAATAAATTTTTAATACTCTTTATTTCTTGTTTAACGTGTCATTATTTGTATAAAATAAAAATTATTTTTTTATTTAACCAATATTGAAAATTACAATTCCTCCATATTTGTATACATATCATATTCAAGCACCAAATCTTTTATGATTAAATTTTGACCTAACTTTAGTTAAACTATGACATATCTATTATCAGTATGTTATCAGTATAAGGGTTTCATCATATGTAATATAATATAACAGGAAAATATTGTAGCATATATCCTTTGACCACTGATTAACAAGATAAAAGACATACGAGGAAGCAACAGGTGACAAAACTTGTCATCTAAGTCAAACAAAGAATGTCAAAGCTAGAAAGCATGGAACCTCCACCTTTTCCAACTGGTATGTACACGTTGCTTCCAAATTACGAAACTCTGTTTTCATCTTCATTGTTTCCTTACCAATTCTTGCAGTTGTTGAACGAGGACTAGTGTCTCCTCAGAAATGGGAGCAAACAAAAGCATCCATGTTGGAAGATGTTCGATTTTCTTCAAACATCCTTTTTTGTTATTTCTCATTTTCTTTTAGTATCTAACTGGTTAATATTGCATATCATTAAATATTCATTACCAAGTAATTGTATTCACCATGAACTTTGTGCATGGCAGCAAAGCTCGACGTTGGAGTTGATTTCACTCGAAGACCATACACTTCTCACATGCACAGGTTTTTGACGATACTATATAATTAAACTAAGAACGTTTCATCTGCATTATTCTCTGATGGCGTTTTTCATGAACTCCAACAGGCTCTCTAAAGGTCTGGTTTCTATGGCTACTGGCAGGTACACACTTTGTTTTGGTTTCTCAATTTACTACTCACAATCAGATTGGGTAGGTGTAAGTGTATATATAACCAAGTATTTGAATTTCATTAATTGCAGCCTTCGCTTGAAGCACCCTGGCCTAGTTTATTACAGTGATTTGCTAGATATGTCGTGGCACAAGGGGCTGCATGATTCAGACCTATTGGTCACGTATAGGTACCATAGACCTCGAGATATTGGTCCCCCCTCCCTCACCATTAAGGTTTGTACTGTTGATTTTTTTTCATATTCAAAAAAACTTTTCTGTAAACTCACGTACAAGAAGAAAATAAGAAAAAAAAGTCATTAAAAAACTAAAGTATCTTATCAGAATTTTATATCAACAAACTTTGCTAAGAAATGAACGAACTTAACTATGGCATTGAAGTTTTTCCTTTATAGCACTCAGTTTCACCTGAGGTTGGAATCCATGGAATTCCCATAAACAACTTTTGCCATTCCCAAAGTCAAGGTGTAAGGCTGTCCAAGTTCTCCATTGGATTTGATTATCTTGAGCCTTCTGAATCTGATTCGAGCAAAGGCAAAGCAACCGGTGTATACTTTAAGGTTGGAGGAGTTTGTTAATGCTGGTTTTCATTCATTCCTATTCTTACCTTGCAACCTATGCATGCGTTTTCTGATGTGGACAATATTCTTGGTCATCTTTGTTGGGTTTGAACAATGATATATATATATATATACACGATCAATTGTGCAGCGTTCTCACTTTTCACACGATGGAGGCCGCTCTATAAGCACAGATCGAGATGGATTTCAACTGACTAGCAGGTTGATGAGATTTATCACAGTCCTCAGAAAATGGACCTGTTTGAATAATTTTGACTTACTACATCTTTTTAAATTGCACGTAGTGGAGGTCCATCTGATAACATGATAGTGGTTAGTCAAGAATCTCGATTTGAAGATGAAAATGATCAGGGTTTTACTAACGTAAGTAATTTACCTTCGTTGGTTATCCTAGATGAGAAATTTGATCTTCCTGATGCAAACTTGTAACCATTATTTGTGGGCAAAGTTTTATCCAGTTTATTAACTGCTTATTTGTATTCAGTTTAGTGTCCAGATGGAACTAGGGACTCCAATTCCACCAACCTTGTTGACCTACTCTCGGTTTGAAGTTTCTGCTGCAAGAGGAATCAAACTTGGACCTGCATTGTTCTTCTCACGGTGAGTTCTTTTTCCAGGTTCAGTATATCCATTCCTGCCTTAGAACTCCGTAACTGACTCGGAGAAGTTTTATTATATAATAGTTCTTATCCTCCAACATTCTTCAACATATGTCAAATACATATTGCTGAGGATCATGGTTCTAATTCACTGTAATATTGCTGATACGGTCCCTCGCGCAACCGCAATGCAATTACAGTGTTGTTAATCACACAATTTTCCGTAACGCAACCACTACATAGATGACAATGAAACTCTAATTTATGGGGAATAGGAAAAGTTTCCTTCTATCCGGCTAACTTAAAATAAGTTTAGGAAAAAAAAGAAAATAAAAACAGAAAATAATATAAAAACTCTATTATCAAAGTAAGATAAAAAAATATTTTTAAAAAAATAGTATATTAATTTATTTTTTTTATAATTTACCATAATCATGAAAATTCTCTTTTCTCTCTTAATATATATTTAATTTATTATTATTCTTCAATTTAATAATTTACTCTTTCTAAAATCTTACAAATTACAAGTTTTATTTCTTTACAATTATTATGTCTTCAACTTTATCAAGATTCTTATTTATAGTAAATTTTTTTTTTATGAAAAGTAACAATGGAAATTAAATGTACTTCACATTTTCAAATATAAATATACATATTTTTAAGATTTAAGAAAATAATTTTAAGACCTTAAAATAACCCTCTTCTTAGTTCTCATGCATAAAAGTTATATCCATTAATTAAGGAGTGATATTTTCAACATTCTCCTCCTTCTTGACTTAATTCAGGGCATTATTAGTTTTATTCTCTTGTAATAAATTGAGTATTTCTTGACTTGTATCATCTTGGTCAAAATGTCAAATCAATTATTATTTGTGTGAACTTTCTAATTATCAAATCCTAAATCCTAAATTTTCTCCAAGTGTAACAACTTATCATTCAAAGTTTTTCTTATCTAATAATAGCAAACATCAATATGATTTGAATGAGAATGACAATGATGAGTGAAATTTTTAACTAGATGAATTACACTTTTATTTTCACAATACACCATAGACTTTTCTTGATTGTGACTTAATTTACACCAAAAAAATTTCATCCTTAGAGCCTCCTTACAAGTTTTATATGAGTTTTTCATTACCAAAATAGAAGCACCTTTTGGTAGTTCTCTTTAGATATTTTAATATCCATTTCATAGCATTCTAGTACTCCTTATTAGGATTGGACAAGAACTGACTCAATTTCGACTACATACGTAGTGTTTGGTCTTGTATAGATCATGTTATACATAAGGCTACCTACTATAAATGAATAAGGTGCATTGTTTCATCTCTTACTTGTCTTCTTCACTTATTGAGTAATGCTATTTACACAACTTTATATGCCCAGCAAGTGAAATAATCATTAGCTTTGTTATGTTCACGTTAAACCTTTTAAGCATCTTTTCAATATATTTCTTGTGACAATCACAATAGCCTCTTGGAATTGTCTCTTATAATCTTTATTTCAAGGATTGGGTTTGCAGGTCCTAAATCCTTCATAACAAAAGACTTCCTTAAGGCTTTGTTTAGAGTCACAATCTTCTCCTTATCATGACTCACAATCATCAGTCATTAATATATAAAATAATATGATAAAATCATTAACTTTATACTTTTATATGAATACACAATGATCAAATGATGTCCTCAAAAATTTGTATTCAATCATAAAAGCTTCAAACTTCTTATACCACTACCTAGGGACCTACTTTTGTCCATAGAGGTTTTTCTTCAAATAACACGCCAAGTGTTCCTTACTTGATTCTTCAAATCCTTCTTGATGTAAATTTCTTCTTCTAGTTGTCCATGGAGAAATGTAATTTTTACATCAAGTTGTTCAATCTCTAAGTCTAGGCAAGTTGTCAAAAATAGGACTACCCTTATAAAGGGCATCTTCTCTACTGGTTAGAAAATCTCTTTGATATCTATGTATATTTTTCTTATTACTAACCTTTATAATGTTTTGGACCTTATATTGAGATTTTGATCTCCCTTCTTCAAA
Organism: Macrotyloma uniflorum; assembly: GCA_016859785.1. Taxonomy (NCBI): domain Eukaryota; kingdom Viridiplantae; phylum Streptophyta; class Magnoliopsida; order Fabales; family Fabaceae; genus Macrotyloma; species Macrotyloma uniflorum. The sequence goes on along the minus strand of BDMB01000072.1, from coordinate 964,256 downwards.
TTTTAGCTTGTATACCCACTTATTCTTAAATAGATGTCTTTTTTTTAGTAATTCCACAAGTTCATATGTTTGGTTCTCATGTAACAAGGTCATTTACTTATTCATGACTTTGATCCAATTTTCTTTAGCTTTCATCTTCATAGATTCATTAAAAATTTGTGGTTCACCATCAACAATGAATATAACATATTCATTTGATGAGTACTTATTAGAAGGATACCTATTTTTTGAAGAAAATCTTAACTTAAACTACATTTAATATTTTTCCATTAATCAGTGTTTTGGATCCGTCTGATCATCAAGATTTTTCTACTCTTTAGAATTTGTCTAAGAATGTGACAACTCAAGATTTGGAAGAACAATTTGAGTTTGAGAATTCTCTACTCTTGAAATTTTGCTTGTAGGAGAATTTATTCATCACCACCCCTCGTCTTGAATTTTTTCTATCCCTTTTGCTTAAGTTCCTTAATTAAATACTATATCTATATTTCTAATAATCTTCTTCTTTACAAGATACCTTTGGAGATCCAAAGTATATGCACTGATCTTGGATCTTTGGGTACGTGGACGAATGTTCTACATTTGAAGAATTTCAAGTGATTGTAAGAAGCCTTTTTTCCATACCATTCTTCCTCTGAAATAATTTCCTTTAGAGGTTGAGATAGTGCAAGATTTATCAGTGTCATTGTCATCTTCACAACTTCACCCCAAAAGGACTTAGTGTGTGTTTGTGTGTGTGTCTCTCTCTATCATTATTTGACCTTAGATATTTTAGTTTCTTTCTACTTTCACACTCCACCAAGGCATATAATTTCATGAAAGTATTAAAAACTTGGTCTCTGGTCTTCAATAGATATGCCCAAACTCTTCTAGAGCAATATCAATAAAGGTTACAAAATAATATGCACCTTTAAGAGATCTGTTTATGTGGAGAAACAAGTTCAAGAACTTTTTTACTCCTTGACGAATCATCTACTCTTTGAAAACTTACTCTACACTATTTTCCAACTAAAAAGTACTATATTTTAATTGTTGTCCACTTATTCTAGGAAAATTATCTTTGGCAAGGATCTATAGTCCTCTCTCAATCATATGACCTAGTCATTTATGTTAAAGATCTTTGGAATCATCTACTAGATTTGTTTCTCTAGTACAAATTCTTCCTTGAAAGGTATACAAGGATCCTTCCTTTGATAATGAACATACTTCCTTTTGTTAACTTCCAATTTTCAACACTAAAATAACTTACAAATCCAACATCATCTAACTTCTCAATTGAAATAAGGTTTAAATAAATATGTAGAATGACATTATCACATCTCCTTTATCAACGATTTTGCTCCTAACATGATTTCCCATTATCACATCTAAACAATGTTTCATTATCATATCTAAATGATTTCCCATTTTAACGGTATCAAAATTTCTCTTCCAATTATTAATGATTAAGATGAGTTAAAAAATTAATTTAATTAAAAAATAAATAAATTATGAGTTTTAAAAATAAATATCTAAAATTTTATTATTGAAGTAAATGAATTTTTTCATAAATAACTAGAATAATTACAAAATTATTATATTTTAGTTATACATAAAATAATTTCATGCCGCAAGTGTCACAATACTCAGCATCCGCAATAGTCACAACCATAACTACAATATCAACCGCAATTTTGAATCATATTCTGGATTATAAAACTTAGCAGTCCAAACCACTTAACAATTTCTGGTGATAAACAGAAACAATAGATGATGTACACAATGTGACAAATAAGCACTTGAGAGTTGAGACGGTATATATGCAGTTCGAGTGCCATGATCTTCTTAGTATATCCACTTTGTATCAACTTTGCAAAATATTCTGACAGGATGAGTGGCGGAACAGTTATGGGATCCTTTGCTCCATATCAAGCATTTGCAATCGGTGGTCCCAATAGTGTGCGAGGCTATGGTGAAGGTGCAATTGGCGTTGGACAATCATGTCTCGTCTCTACAACTGAATACTCAATCCCATTGGTATGATATTCATTGCTTGGCTTCTGTCACAAATAATACCATACCTTTTGTCTATATTTTTCACTTTGCTTCTCCACGTGATGATATTCATGCAAAGTATGCTCCTGAAGATGCTCAATGTTTTTCTACTAAGGTTCTATTTTATTGGTATTTTTCTAATAAATGATCTTTAAATTTTCTTTTTCCAACTTTCATTCTTCTTATATCAATTATACGTCAAATTAGAGAGGTCTTGTACTCCACTTCGGAGTTCTTATATTGATGTCTTGCAAGGGCAAGGATTACTAATCGAGGATAAGTGTAGTCCTTCGTAACGAATTATGATACCCTTTAGTTAAACTCTAATGTTAAATGTATACTCAGGAAAAGAGCGATACTCTCCTGATATGAAACACAAATAACCTGTGTTAAGTAAATTTTTTTGTAAAAATCACTTCTTTCATGCTTAATTTTATTTTGTTAAGCTGCTATACTTAATGATTTATGAGTGTTTTGGTGTCCTTAAAAACTTTTTGGATGTACGTGTATCAACACTCTTAGTTAAATATCAAAAATTTTAGTTCTAAAAAAGAATACCTATTAACAATGAACTTTAAACCTAACTCATCCTCATAAAACCGACATATGAAGTTAAGTATGTACTCACTTAATATACTCTAATTTGGTCATATTTCTAAGTAATATGAGATCTCCAACTCATCTCTTTCCTGAATTCGAATGTGGGATTAGACATTTTTGTAGGACTAAATATTTGTGGAATAAGACATTTGTGGGTAGTCTGATAGCAGCCTAATAGGGGATAATCGGATAGGCCCAATAACCTTATTAGGATAGATTTTGATATTATAATATAAGCGAACTTCAAAATTTACTTATTTTCATAAAACCGTTTTATAAGATGAGATTTATATTTATCTAATATATTTTAATTTGATCATATTTTTAAAAATGTAAATATAAAAAAAAAAAAAAAAAAAACGGGGCAAAGATTGTAGACATTGTTATTAATTACTGGTAATACTTGTCTACTTAATTGAGTATACTTGCCTTTTGCCAAGGTTCTGTTATGGTCAGGTGTAGGAATAATACTTCCTTTCTTTGCTGATACCCATGGCAAGATGTTATCATCTTTTGCAGTGATGCGTTCCGCAAGGGTTTAAACTTTTAGTCATTACCAAAATATAAGCTATACTCAATCCTTCATTTAATCATAATTTGACTTTCTCTTACATAATTCTTATAGGAATTCAAAATATTTTAAAGTTAAAATTATTGACACACTTTCTATTTATATTGACAACGTTGAAATATTAAAAAAATATTACTGAAAATTGATATCAATTTTATTCATCAATATCTAAAAATAAATAAAAAATGAAATTATTTATAAAAAAATTTAACAACCTATTAATACTTATAATAAAAATGTATAATAATATAGAAATTCTAATAATATTTTAAAATATCAAGTTTTATTATTGTAAATATTTTACGTAGTTATCAAAATATTTAAGAATGTTATTAATTTTCTTATATCATCTTCTTTACAAAGTTTCACTTTTCGAAACTTGAGAGTATTTATAGATTATAAATTCAATTTATCTTTCTTTAGGGAAGGTAAATACATCCAAACATTTTAAAAGTTTGAAAAAAAAATTATAATCATATCATGTTTAAAAGGAATTTTTTGTCGCACAACTTTTATAAGAAATTTGTTTAATAAAAAAATAGTCATATTTGTAGTTTTGACTTAAAGCTTCTTTAAAGTGTTTTCTCATACTTCAAGCATCTAGTTGTAGAGTGTATGGAATTCTCAATTGATTTTTCACCAAAGATATTAAATTGATTAGAGGTATACTCTTTTTCATTATGAAATCTTAAAACTTGAATTTTATAACTAGATTGGTTTTCAGTCCAAGTCTTTAATCTCAAAACTATTTTTATAACTTTAAATTTGAATATAACAAAAATAATCCATTACATTCTTGTAAATATCAATAACTGTAATGTAATATTTATTTTCCTTTAAGATATTTATGTTAAACTTGAATTTTATTCTCCAATTGATTTCAATCCAAACTTTGAATAAAAAAACTTCTATATCTTCTAACTTAAGTTATGAATTAACTTTAGTTTTTCTTTTAATGTTTTTCAATATTGAAATTTGTAATGCTTATTGGTAAACACTATAATTATTTAAATGATCTTTTAATGATGATAAATTTTTTACAATATTATATTTTATTTTATGTTTAATCGTGTGACATGATTAAAATTATCCATTTTTTCATGTCAAAGCTTAATGACATTAACTAAGCTTAAAATAATAATTCATACTTTTTCATTAGATTTAAAGAGAAGTTTTTTTCCCTCAATTTTGACCTTGAATAAGTTTTGCCTACTTGTGTTTTTGATCTATCTTTAAAAGAAATTTGTAATATCTTTCCAGCAACTTATCAACATTAATAAATTTTATTAATATTTAGTATATAAGCATATTAATGATTATTTTTTATTTCTGAGCAACTATCAATTGAAATAATGACCTTCATTTTTACAATTATACACTTTCTATTGTTAAATTTGATGCAATTGCGTTATCCAACTATTGAACAACTTTTCATTATAGATCACATTATATGTGTATCTATTATCAATAAACTAACTTTCACAATCACTATTATTGTAAGTGGTAAGACAAGTTGATGCAAATAATTATTTTTTTCTTCTTATTAATGAGCCACTTGAGCCTCAATTTGAGGCTATTTTCTGTTCTTACAATTTTTTTTTGTAATGTGAATAAACATGTTCCAATTATTACAACTTATATTGAACCTCTTTCAACAACTAAAATGAGCATGATTCTATCTTTCCTCTAATAAGAAGGATGATTTCATTTCTCATATTTTCTTTTACCATCTTTATTAAAAATATTTTCTTGAACAAATTTTTTTCCTTGAGTCTCCTTTTTTCTCCTTTATAATCATAATTGAGTTTTAATATGTCGTGTAAAGCACCTTCAATCATGTTTTTCTCCTGTTTTTTTTTTTTTCATGGGCTTCAAATCTCTCCAAATTAGTCACAAGAATATTTTGCACTATCCTTATTAGAAATTTTAATTTAAACAATCTCATTTTGTTGACCATGTTTTAAGTTCTATCAAAATATTTTTTTCATTATTTTTATTCATTCATTCACTGCATCTCAAATTTTCTTATCAAATTCAACAAATTACATCTCTTTCATTCTCTCATTTAGAAAATCCAAAATAATTTTTTGCTAACTTTAAAATCACAATCTCGATAAAGATTATTGTAAAAATAATAGAAAATATAAAAAAAAAATTGTGTTTTATTTTTCTACTTGATACTTGATTAATTAGATTTTTAATAATGAATAAACCTCATAATTCCTACTTTCTCAACAGTCTTCTAAATATCATTTACATAAAAAATAACCTCCATTTGAATTATTCATAAATGATAATTCTCATCCTAAAAAACTAATGTGTATTAGGACTATGTTATCAAATTATATTTTTAATTTTCAATTTTCAATGTAATTGTTTAGATATTTTGTAAATTTATCAATCTTACCATAAATATCCACCGTGACTCATTTCTAAGCATTGCTAATCTTTATGATTTCTACCTATCATTATTTGTTGATCACCTTTCTTACACTATTTACAGAACAAGAAACTAACAGGTGTTATCTTCCTCGACTGTGGGTCTGACCTGTGGAGTAGTGTTAAAGTTCCAAGTGAGTTTCATTTAATGATTCTAAGTAGTTTTTTTTTTTTTTTAAACATTTTTTCCTTTACATAATATTAAAGTTCTCACGTTACGATCAAATTAATATATATATATATATATATATAAATAAAAATGGAGACAAATTTCACATTTATGATAAGATTTGATGAAATTGAGTTAAGTTCAAAATCCATTTTTATTATATAACAATAAAAAAAGTTTATCAACAATTAAACATTTTTAATTTGTTATGGAATGATATTAATTGCAGACAATCCAGGAGAGAGGTATGGTAAGCCAGGAATTGGGTTTGGGATTGGGAGTGGCATTCGATTGAAAACCCCCTTCGCTCAAATACAAGTTCATTATGTCATTAATGCCTTTCACAAAGGAACTCTATATTTTGGGATTATGGGATTAACAGTCTGATGTCAATAAAATGAAATTAAAATATATTATAAATTTTATTTTATAAATTATTAGAATAACTTTAAATTTAAAGTTTGTTTATGATATAATAGGATTAAAGTTTTTTAAAATTTATTTATTTTTTAATGAAACTAATTAATATAAATTTACGCTCTATCCTCCCTACTTATAAAATATAAATTCAAGTTAGAAGTAGTTTCTTTTTTCTATCTTCAATATCTTTTTCATTATTTATTTTATTAAAAAGGAAGTTCTATTAAAAAGAGACTATTCTACAAAGAAACAAGAAAAAAAAGGTTAGAATTAATAATTAATCACTTTTTTAATCTTAATAAATTAAATAATAAAGTCTCACAAGAAAAGAAAATATATCATATTTATTGGTCTTCGCCTTCATTGATTATTTAAACAGCAAATACCATAAATTTTTAATAATTTTATTTTCTTTTATAAAACTTAATTAGCTATTCTTTAATATTAATTAAAATGATTAATTTAATTAATAATATCAAATATTTATTATATATAATACTCAATTAAGTACTTTTTTCTTAACTCAGCAACTAGATGGTAATGTTAAGTGTTTAAAAAAAAGTAATATAAAAAGCATATTTAATTGATTCTCACAATAAAAATTTCAAACACCACTTCTAATTACATCTTATAAAAATAATTGAAGATATTAAATTATTGTACAAATACTTTTTCACTACTAAATTGAAGATATTAAATATTTGAGAATTCTTAAATAGGTAGTTAAATTCAAAAATGAAAATAAAGTTTTTTTTCTTAATTCATCTTTGGAGTTAGTTAATTATCACGAATTATTTTTCTTTTTTAAAATAAATGTAACAAATACAAATAATTAGTTATAAAAAATGCATTTCCTTCTCAAATTATTATTATAAATAATTCTTAAAAGAAATTATTAATCCTTTTCATAAAATAGTATTTTATAATTTTTAAATAATTTTAGATTTAATTTCTTTGTTTATTCTCTTGAATATTACTAGTAATATTAACAATAAAAATCACTAAAATATACATGTTAATAATGAATTTTTCAATATTTTGAATTTATAAAAATAAAACATTTTTTTATAATATGCTTACTCTAAAAGTACAAATAAATATATTCATTATTAATATTATTATCTTTTAATATAATGATTAAAATGAATTAAAAGATTAGATTATTCCATTATAAAAAATTAGTGATGAACGAATAAATTTTTAATTTTTAATTTTAAAATAAATGGATCCTTCTTTATATATATATTAACCGGATTTATTAAAGATGTGTTTTTCTTTTAACTAAACCATTTTATTTATAGGAGTTTAAGTTAGTTAATAGGTATATTTCAAAGAGTTAGCTTGAAAATTTCAAAAATTTAACCAGATGAGTTAAAAAAATAGTAATTTAAATTGAATTAAATCATTTTTCGGTTAGTACGTTTGACCCTTGACCTAAATAAATGGTTTAGATTGGACTGGTCTAAATAAACTTATGGGTAGACTTATTTTAAGAAATAATAATTATATTTAAAAAAAGTATATTATTTTAAAAAAAAAATATATATATATATATATATAAATTATATAGTTCATATATTAAAATATTATATTTAAATTTAAAATTAATATTAAATTTATTAATAAAACTTGAAATTTAAAATATATATTCTTTATTTAAAATTAATTTTTATTTATTTATTTATTTTAAAATGGGTCAAAATAATCTATTGGTCCCACATAAGGTCAAACCAAACCTTAAAAATGTTTTATTTAAAAATATAATGATTAACCATATTTTTAAAACCAAAACGATAATTAAATTAGGACAGACATAGATTTAGGATTTAAAGATTGAATTGGAGTTGAACTAATTGCGTAAAATAATAATTTTTAATAATATAATAATTACAAAATAAATTTATCAATAAGATATGTTTTTGATCCATGTTCTTTCTAAAAAAAAGAATCTCTAGTCATTATATTTTTATATTGATAAACTGAGTCCCCAACCTCAAAATATATATTTTTAATCATTCTTTTATATCTAAATTTAATATTTAATAATAATTTATTTTATCATAACAAAGTTAATAAAAGTAATTATTTATACCAAAATATAATACTTAGTAATAAAAATATTAAATTACATATTTTTAAAAGTTGGAGAACTTATTTTACATATTTTTAAAAGTTGATGAATTATTTGATTAATTTAAAACTATAAGAATAAAAAATAATTTTCAAAAAAGTAGAAAGACCAAAAATATATTTATCCCTTTAACAGGATCTACGATTTTCTTAATTACAATAAAGACTTTAATTACATTAAAAAAAATTATTACCTATGGAATATTTTTTATAGAATTTTTTTTTTCTTAGAAAAAAAAATAATTACCCATTAAATATTTTTCACAGATTTATTTTTATAAATTTATTTGTAGGAAATTTTTTATAAATTTGTTTATGAAGAAGTTTTCCATGGATTTGTTTGTGGGAAATTTCCCATGAATTTATTTGTGAGAAATTTTCCATGGATTTTTTGTGATTTTTTGTGAGAAATTTCCTACTAGCCTTTTATATACAATTTGTGGTGGTGGGAAATTTGTAGGTAAAAAGCTAGTAGGAAATTTTTCACAAAAAATCTATGGGAAATTTCTCACAAACAAATCCATGGGAAATTTCCCACAAACAAATTCATGGAAAACTTTTTCATAAACAAATTTATAAAAAATTTCCCACAAATAAATTTATGAGAAATTTTCATAAAAATAAATATGTGGGAAATATTTAATGGGTAATTATTTTTTTTTCCACAAAAAAATTCCGTGAGAAATATTTTATGGATAATAATTTTTTTAGTGTAATTTTAATTAAAAATTTAAAAATAATTATTTAATTTATAAATCTAGTAATAATCGTAATTAATAAGAGTATTTCTGTCAAATTCAAACTTGTTAGTATATTCATTATTTGAACAACCATGATTACACTACAAAAAAAAATTATTACCCATGAAATATTTTTCACAGAAATTTTTTTGTGAAAAAAAAAATTAATTACCCATTGAATATTTCTCACAGATGGAAATTTTTTATAAATTTATTTGTAGGAAATTTTTTATAAATTTGTTTATGAAAAAGTTTCTCATGGATTTGTTAGTGGGAAATTTCCCATGGATTTGTTTGTGGAAAATTTCCCATGGATTTCTTTTGGTTTTTTATGGAAAATTTCCTACTAGCTTTTTACCCACAAATTTCCCACTACCAAAAATTTGTAGGTAAAAGGCTAATAGGAAATCCACAAAAAATTCATGAAAAATTTTCCACAAACAAATTCATGAAAAATTTTCCACAAACAAATCTATGAAGAACTTTTTCATAAACAAATTTATAAAAAATTTTCCACAGATAAATTTATAAAAAATTTCTATAAAAATAAATCTGTGAAAAATATTTAATGGATAATTAATTTTTTTTCAAAAAAAAATTTCGTAGGAAATATTCCATAAATAATAAAAACTTTTTTTGTAGTGTTATTACAACTTTGCAATTCAAACTCCAAAAATTTAATATTCTCACCACTTATTTAGATAAAAAATATCATATTCAACTCCAAAAGAATATTTAACATGTAATAAAACAAGTACAAGTATAAAATATTCACTTTCATATTTTTTTAATGGTTCGATTGAAAATTCATTATAATAATATAAAACATATTCTTTATAATACATCCAATAAGTTATATATCCTTGCACCATAAATAAATAAAAAAAGTGTGAAGAACACAAATAAATATATATATATATAATATATCAACATTACATTTGCTTCAATATTAAAAATAATTAGTCATACTATAAAAAAAGACAAAGAAAAAGAAGAATGATGGTTTGATAATATCTACTTATCAGTTTTTTTACTTCCATGAATGGTTACGAAGGCAATAAGGGACAATGATGATGACAATGACAAGGGACAATAATGTGGTGAGGGTAAGGGCTCAAAATGATAATGCATAAAAAATTGAACCCAACAATGGTGGAGAGAATTAAGGTAGTGGTGTCAAACTAATGGGGAAGAAGAAAAAATAAACACAAAATAAAACAACATTGTTTTGCCCTTTAAAGTTTTACCCTTTAAAATAAAGTGAATTAAGGTGAATTGAGTAACTTGTTATTCATCCAATTCATCAATTCTATTGATCTTGATATGATTTTTTCTAGTTTGATTTGGTTAATTGTTTCTAGTTTGATTTGGTTAATTGTATATCCATTTTTTTTTAATTCCAAACCAATTTCTTTACCAATTCTAAATTGAACTAGTCAATTTGGTCCAATTTTAATAAGATTGAGATTAATATATTTTTTTTGGGTGACCTAACCCATCTAATTGTAACTTAAACCCAACTAGTTCTCTCAAAACTCTTAATAACCCTATTCTTGTAAACTTCATAAACTTTTTCCAAACTTACAAAAATCCTTTTCCAAATCATCCAATACTTTTAAAACTCATAAACTCTCTTGAGCTCACAAAAGCCCTTTTTATAAACCTTCACAAAATCCCTCTTTGTTGCTCCCTTCCCACAACTACCACACTATGTATATTTTTTCCTAACATCAAATTTGATGAGCCTTTTTTCCCTTCTTAAACAATGATCTCTTTTCCCTTCTTATTCAATAATCCTTTCACACTTCCTCTTATGACCCCTTAGTGTTTTTTCTGATGATCCCTTCCTCCACCCATTGTGTCACCCTTTCCTTTTCCTAACAAACCTTATTATTTATAGCAATGTCATTTCCTCACCTTATCACTCATGTCACAACCCCTTCCCCTCTAATAGACCCTATCATTCTACCCAGCTAACAACTTATTATTAATTACTATGTTCTAATTTTTGCTTAGAGAGACTCTTAATTAATTCTTACTTGAATCTTGGAACTTTCTTGAAGTATCTTAGTGGTATAACTCATGAAATTTTATGACATGATATCTTGAATGATTTATTGATGAATTTGACTAAGGGAAGACTTAATCATGAACCAAGAAGAAAGAAAGGAAGGAAAAGAAACCAAAAGAACAAAGAAAGAAGAAGGAATGAAAGATTAGAATGAAGGTTGATGAAAGGAAGAAGACTTAACTTCTCTTCTACTATATGACTCACATAGTGGAAAATTATAATTTTGGATTAAGCTAAGATTGGTTAAACTTCTTTGGATGTAAAACATTAAAAAAGGGCTTTGGAGGATCACAACTTGAGATATGACAAATCTAAATAAGAACACATCAAGAATGAAGAAAAACTCACTTTTTCAAGCAAAATCACTCTTGGATTTAATATTCTAAAATTTATTATAAAAAGGTGACTCTTATTTCTTATATAGGAGTTAAACTCATGTAAGTCAAGAATTCCTTATCATGTAATTCTAAGATAGCTATCTTATTCTTATAACCAAATAAAAGATAATCATAATTATCTCATATGAATTTATGTATTTTTTTTCTTATTTACATGTGAATATTTACAAACAACTTTATTTTTTATTTTTTTGAATTTATCTTTTTATTTTTTTTCTAATTTCACTTCTAATAAATCTCTCTTTAAAATATTTTTGAAGTGAGTCCAATAAATACTTTCTAATTAGAATGACGTCATTAAAAAAATCCTCCTTATCTCATGATAGATAATTATGCTTTTCTTTATCAACTTTTTTTTAAATAATTAATAAATTACAATTTATTGTAGGATTTTAACATTTTTTTTTGTTCAAATAAGTGAGGAGTTATTATATGAGTTATTTGTTTATATTATATGAATTATTTATTCACATTGTTATTGTTCTTAGGCTCCATTAGGTATGTTATATTATTATTTTGAGTATTGTTATAATTTATTCATTTTGTAAATTAATACTTGTTGCAACCCCTTTCACTTGATCATGCAAATAAGTACAAGGAACAAAGTTTATAAAAGAAAATCACGTCTTTCTTTTCTTTTAGGGTATGTTTGGTTTAAAGAATGGATTTGAGGGAGTGAAAAAAAAAAGAAATGAAGAGAAAGAAAGAAGAAATTGAAGTTGTTTGGATTAAGAGAAGGGAGTGGAAATGAATAGAAAGTAAATAATATTTTTTATTATTTATTTATTTTTAATTATTTTTAATATTTTTTAAAAATTATTATTATTATTATTATAAAATAAAAATTTATTATTATTATTATTATATTTTAAATTATTTTTAATTTATTATAATAAAAGAAATAAGAAAAGAAATATATTATTTTAATATTATTACTATTTTGAAATTATTTTTATTAAAATAAAAATAAATAATTATTAATAATTTTATTTAATATTTATTATTAATAATTATTTATTATTTTAATATTATATTAATTTATTATTATTATTATTATTATAATATATTTAACTCATTACATCAAAACTTAACACCTGTCTTTCTTCGACTTTCTTCACAAATTGCTGGGAGTAAACAGTTGAACAAATTTTTTTCAAAAATTGTGTTTTCCTGCATCGATTAACACACTTTCTTCGCACATCTTAACCTCCTCTATTTCCGTTGTGTAATCCAAACAAAAGCTTAATCCAATAGAAATATTTCCTTGGATGTGTTATTTCATTCTTAGGGAATTTACTTCCTATCATTAATTAATTTATGATCACTTTCTATCATGAGAAAATCATTATCATGAATGATTAAACTACTAACTTTAGATATAATACAACTTTACTTGAACATTTGAAAATTCCAAAATCTTAAAAAAGGATAACTTATCTTATTATATCTAAGTTAAAAAAATTTGTTTAAAACCATATAAGACCTTTCTCAATTCGTAAGTTCTCCTTTGATATGGAACCTATCAATAAATCTCCTTTTAGAAGTAATCATTTAGAAAAATATATTTTATATCTAAATGATAAACTTTTCATCCTTTATGTTGGGGAAATTCCATATTAACTAAAAATGAGGCCAAACTATAGTATATAAATGAGGTGTAAACCTCATCTTTTGAACCGGTTTTAAGGGTGAGTTAGACCCATAATCACTTTCTACATAATATCAGAGTCTGGTTAACAAGATTATTGGGCTTAGATTCGGCCACTTGTTAATATACTAAACCTTGGTTGGCAGGTTGTTGGGCCTAGATTGGGCCACCTGTTAATAGATTATGATCCCCTTCTACATGGTTTGAGAAGCCTTGATTGTTAACAAAGTTGTTAACGGGCCGCTATGTAGAGCCTTGATTCTTAGCAAGGTTCACTAGTGGAAAAAATGCTTTTAAAATCGGTTGTTTTTTACTTTTAAAGCCGGATATTGTGATGATTTTGATCCAGCATATTTTAAAAGGTATGAGTTTTAAAATCAGAAAACAACCGATTTTAAAAGTTTGGTTTTAAAATCGGTTTTTTTTAACCGATTTTAAAAGTCTACTTTTTAAATCGGTTATTTTTAAACCGATTTTAAAAGTATGACTTTTCATTTGCCACAGATTCAGGGCATTTGCATTATCAAGAGGAGAACGTTCAGGTAGAAGAATCTTCAAGAAATCCTCACTGCAACTAATATTAGACTCATTCACATTTAGAAACCCTCCTAATATCCCATCCACAGTTGCATTAACAGCCTGCTCACACAAGATAAAAACAGAAAACAAAATCAAAACAAAAAAACAAACTTTACAACATCATATTACGATAAAAACAAAAAACAAAATCAAAACAAAAAACAAAAAACAAACTTTACAACATCATATTGCATGTAACCCCAGAAAAGAAAATCCAATTTTTTTTGTCTTTTGATAAAAAGAGAAATATAGAGGTGGAAATACCTCCTAGTACGAGACGTCGTCGCGATACCATTGAGTCTTCTTGTTAGAGTCACCCGCGAACTCCCTCCACATGTCGTTTTCAACATTTTAGGGTTTGAATGAATGAATGAGAATTGAAAACTTGAAAAAGCAAAGAGTGTACAATACCGTATTGATGAAGTGAAAGCAAGGGAGATTACGAAATTTTTGGGGCTGTTTGAAGGAAGCACAACGGTGCCCAAATGAGAGAACGATTTGATGCTCAATACTTAAGAGAAAGTGCAGTTTGAGAGGATGAAAGTGTTTGAAAGAGTGAAAGCATTTGAGAGAGTGAGTGAGAGGAAGGCTGAGTTATATGATTTTAAATCGGTCATAAAAGACCTAATTTTAAAACTATTGTAAATATTTACAACTTTGCCACTGTGCAAATTTTTAAAATCGTATATTAAACAACCGATTTTAAAACTATTGTAAATATTTACAACTTTGTCATCATGCAAATTTTTAAAATTGTATATTAAACAACCAATTTTAAAACTATTGTAAATATTTACAATTTTGCCACCGTGCAAATTTTTAAAATCGTATATTAAACAACTGATTTTAAAATTATTGTAAATATTTACAACTTTGCCACCGTGCAACTTTTTAAAATCGTATATTAAATAACTGATTTTAAAACTATTGTAATTATTTACGAAATTGTCACCGCTTAATTTTTAATATCATATATTAAGCAACCGATTTTAAAAGTACGATTTTAAATCCAATTTTTCCACTAGTGGTTGTTGGACCTAGATTGGGTCACCTGTTAACAGGTCACGTTCGAGTTGAGAATGTCTCCTCGACGTGAGGGGAGGGTGTTGGGAAAATCCCACATTGATTAAAAATGAGATCGAACTATAGTATATAAGTGAGGTGTAAACTTCACCTTCTAAGCCGGTTTTGAGAGTGAGTTAGATCCATATCACTTTCTACACTTTATGTATAATTAAGGCAAGTAACATTCTAACTATATCAAGACATGCAACTAGAGCAAATATATATGAAAAATCCACTCCAAACACCTTATCATAGTCTTTCAACACTAAGTTGACCTTGTATTTATTTATAGTCATATGAATTGAGTTTGGTTGAATAAACTCATTTGATTCTTATAGGTTATTGTTGAGATTTGACTTCTATTGTATTGGTATTTTTATAATGAATGTTCTTTAAATTTTATTTTCCCAACTTTGATTCTTATTATATCAGTTATAGTCAAGTTGGAAAGGTCTTGTCCTTTAGCTTGGAGTTCTTATATTGATGTCTGGCAACCTTAATATAAATATGGAGCAAGAATTACCAAACGAAGATAAGTGTATTCCTTCATAACACGCGAACTATGATACCCTTTGATTAAATGTCGAAAATTTTAGCTTTAAAAGAGGATTAAACCCAGCAACGGTGGAAAGAATTAGGGTAGTTGTGTTTGTGTCTTGCATGCTTCACTAATGGGGAAGATGAAAAAATAAACACAGAATAAAACAACATTGTTTTGCCCTCTAAGAAAAAGGTGAACCGAGTAACTTGTTGTTCACCCAATTTCACCAATTTTATTGATTTTGATATGATTTTTTCTAGTTTGATTTGGTTCATTGTATGTAATGAACCCAAAAATAACTATTTCTCATTTATATCGAAATAAATGTCAAATTAAATTTTGAAAAAATATCATAAATTACGAAATTAATAACATGCTTAGAAAATAACAATTATCACTTTAAACAACAAAATATCTCAAGTCATATTATATAATATTTCCCAATAAATTTACAACATAATTTCATCACAATACAAAATAAAATATCTTTTCTCCAAAAGTATAAACTACTACTTAGTTTTACTTGTAGTATTATCTACTCTTGTGTCAAAACATGATAATTGTTTTATTAACTAAAAATCCACAAACATAATCAATAAGAGTAAGTTAATGTAAATAAAATTAATCATAATATAGTACAACTCATGATTTTAACCTCACAACAATTTATTCTAACATATCCAAAAATTTCATATATTCAATTTCATATCCAAACACAAGCATTCATCACACTTACACATTTACATGTACCTAATATTTTAGACAAACTCTTTTGGAAATTATATGAAACCTTTTACCTCTAGGATTAGCACTTGATCATTTACCTGGTTACCGAGACATAGACAATCCTAAGGATCTTTTTTCCCTCCAAATTTTTCTATCTATTACCTAAGGTACATACATGTCAGGGTGGTGTCCCACTTATTCATTGTTGGCTCCTCCCAATTAGTTGTAAACGTGTAGAGCAAGGAATATAGTCTTCTTAGTAGGGCACTTTGAAGCTATATGCCCTCTTTCCAAGTACTTGAAACATCTTATCTCACTATTTCTATTTTTCTTTGATTTCTCATTAAACGTAGAATAAATCTTTTGAAATATAGTAATAGAATTATTAGAAAAATCATCTCTCTCCTTCTTATTCATTTCCTTCTAACTTGAAGAATTAAAATTAGAAGAACCCTTCTTCACACCTTTTATTTTAAGTTGTTGTTCTATCTTAATGGCTAAATGTACCACTTCCTCCATCTCTATAAGCGGTGCAATTCCACCACATATTTAATGTTAGGACTCGTCCCTTGCACAAAATGTGCCATAGTTATTCATTCGCATTGGCTCTAATAATGTACATCTCCATCTCTTTAAAATACTTATTAACACTCTTTCCTCCTTGGGTGAGATGAACCAATTTTTCTCACACATCACTATCATAATGTCAAGGAATAGTCTCCTCATAGTCCTTTTCATCTCCACCAAAGTATCTACCTCAATTTCTTTATACCTTATTTTATCTATATCAGTTCTATGTGTACTAAACTATTTTCTAGAATAACGACTAGTAGATGCATAGTATTAGATAGTTCAAATCAGTTGACAGAGCTTGTATTGTCTAGTTAGTAAGTACCTGTTTGGGTAGTTTCTTGTGTATCCCAAACTATTGTTGGTATACTAATAATAATTTCATTATTCTTATATATACATTTTTTTTATGTTTTTGTTAAGTTAGTTAGATGCTTTGAGTGTTTTAAGTAACTTGTGCCAATCTTTTGCCTATTAAGGTCATGTATATTAACACTTAAAGTGGGAATTTTGTTTCAAGACATAATAAATGAGACTTGTATCTTTTAACTTCTCTTCGTATCTTGCTTTGTGACATATTGGTTCTTGCCTCTTGAAGTTTCGTTCTCTTCCATTTTTTTGGACCAATCTTCCTCTATATGTGCACTCTAGTTTGTGATCTAAAATTGGTATTAGAGCTTGATTTTTTTCATTGCTTGGTTGTTAGTGGTCTAAATTTATGCTAGATAGAATGTGTATCACTTCCAAGATCGAAAAGTTTAATGGGAAGAACAACTTTAACCTTTAAAGGATCAAGATGAGAGCTTGGGTGTAGGTGCCTCTTTCTTGTAGAATGTTACACAAACGAATTGGCATTAGAGTTAATAGTAGAAAAGGCACATTCGATGATCATTCTTTTTCTTTCTAATGAGGTTCTTTATGAGTTTGTGGAGGAGAAGACCTTGACAACATTGTGGCTAAAGTTGGAGAAGCTTCTTATGAAAAAGTCTATTTGTAAAAGCTCTTGTTGAAGAAAAGGTTGTATGGCTATGTATGAAGGAGGGCATTTCGTTGAAGGCTCATCTTGATGAACTTAATTCGATTTTGATGGAACTTCAAGACATCGATGTCAAGAAGATGAAGATGGAACATTGAGGTGAAGATTTGGTCAGTTCATTTAGTGTAGGGAAAGATTACATCATGTTAGATGAGGTGAAGTCAAGCATCTATACATAGGAACTTCGCATGAGGGCATTTGAAATAGTAAAGGATGAATCATCTTCTAGGTTGTTAGTCTTCAAGAAAGACAAGAAATTCAACAAGAAGGAAAGTAAGGTTAATTAAAAGGATCTATGCAAATAGTGTAAGTATATAGTACATTGGAAGAAGGATTTCCATGACTAGGGAATCAAAGTGTGATGGCTATATTTTAAAAGGTTAATCCATCAGATGATTAGACAGTTCTATCTATTGTCATGAGACAACAAGCATTTGTTAGGTACGTGTTGGATTTTAGTTACTCCTTTCATATGTGACCAAGAATGGATTGATTTACCATGTTGGATTCATTAGAATAGGGTAACATTTTGATAGGAAATAATGGTTCTTGTAAGATGGTTGGTATTGGTTCTATACAAATTCATATGCATGATGGTGTGATTTGTATGTTGACCAATATCAGGTTTATCATGAAGCTTAGAAAGAACTTTATATCCATTGGAGCTTTGGATATGAAGGGCTTTAGATACAAAGGAGAGAAAAGGTGTCTACTAATGCATGGGACCAGGGAAGGGAATTTGCATTTTCTTTAACGTCAGATTATTGAAGTGTATAGTGTTGTAAGTGTCTTTACATCATCTAGTACCTCATCTAATGCAATAGTTTGACATTTACGTCTAGGGCACATGTTTGCCAAAGGGTTGAAAGCCTTAACCAAATGGGGTTGTTGGGCAATCAAAAGATGGATAATTTATTGTTTTATGAACATTGTGTGTTTGGAAAGCTCAAGAGGAGTTTTCACGTAGTGTTGCATAATTGGACTATGCCCATGTAGATTGTTGGGTGTTAGTAAAAGTTCCATTATTTGGTGGTGTTAGGTACTTTCTCTCAATCATTGATAATTACTAAAGGTTTACATGGATATTCTTGATGAAGAAAAAATAAGAGTTCTTAGAGAAGTTTAAGCATTGGATGCTCTTAATGCTTAACCAAGCCAGGAAAATAGTCAAGCATTTGAGGAATGATGATGGTTTGGAATTCTACTCTAAAGAATTTAACAACTTCTATAGAGATAAATGCATTGTGAGGCATTTGACTATTTGTCATACTTCACATTAGACATCCAACCCTTTGGCACAAGGAGTGTGCTATCTCATTCTAGTTTAGACAGGTGTTATTAGGGAGAGGCTCTAAGCACAACATGCTATTTGATGAATCATCAACCATAGAATGTAGAACTCTAGTTGAGGTATGGTTAGGGGAGTTAGTGGAGTACTCAACATTGAGGGTATGCATGCTTACTATCACATGAATGATGGTAAGTTGGAATCAAGGTTTAGAAAGGGGGTGTTTGTGGGTTATGAGAGTAGAGTGAAGGGTTTCAAGATTTAGACACCATCTAAAGGACGAACGATAATCGGTAGAGATGTTATTATTGATGAAGGCTCTATTAATAAAAAAAAGTCTAAGGAGACACGTGGAAGTATGGTTGGTAATTCAAAGGGAGAAAATGAACAAGTGGAGTTCTCTCTAGATTCGTATGATAGACTTATGGTGTTTATAGAGGATGTGTCAGACTATTTGAAAGGATTACTACGACAATCATCTGATCATCAACCCATTGTACAACATAATGAGACTTAGGAGTTGGTAAAACTACCTTGTGGAAAGAGTATTGTTAGGTGTAAATGGATCTTCTGGAAGAAGATTTTTAGATGGAAGTGGAAAACTAGAAGACACTTCTACCTTGCTAAGGAAAGATGGTGGTGGAGCTTACGGAAGTGTGTCTAAACTAAGAGTAACATCTAGTGGTAAAGCACATGAAGAAGCATCTACATCAAGGTCATCTTGTAGCCAAGGTTTATAGTTAGAAGGAAGATGTTGACTACAATGAAATATTCTCACCAATGGTCTAGCACACATCCATTAGGATCTTACTAGCTTTGGTGGCAAGTGAAGACATGAAACTTGAACAGTTGGATGTGAAGATGACCTTTCTCCATGGCTACTTAGAGGAAGATATTATAATGTGTCAATTAGAAGGTTTCAAGGTTAAACCTAAAGGAGGATTAGATATGCTAGTTGAAGAGGCCGTTGTACAAACTAAAAGAATCTCTTAGATATTAGTATAAGAGATTTGATCAATTCATCATTTCTTAAAGGGTATAATTAAAATTCTTATGATCCCTACATCTATCATAAAAAGTTGGACAATGATGAGTTCATCTAACTATTATTGTATGTAGACGATATAATGATTTTGTCTCAAAAATGGTTGAGATTAGACACTTGAAGTCATTACTTGGAAGTGAACTTGAAATGAAGGATATTAATGTATTTGAGATGATTTTAGGATCTTGAAAGATCGAACCCTAAAGAAGCTCTTTTTACGTTAGACTTTTTCTTTTTTTAATCGACAAAGACAAATATATTAATAAAAATTGGTACCAGAAGTACCGAAAACAACTACAAAATATAATAGAAAAATGAGAAAAAGTGTGTAGAAAATTAAATAGTTAACTAGATAATTATTTCTCTCCGTATTAAAAATTAGATTGGTAAACAGGTAATCACCAAGTTGATTATCCAACCCACAAGGAACAGGACCAATGATCCATACACCATTTTGCAAAAGACCCTACAATCTTTGAAACTCTGAACTTGACCCACAACCAGGTGTTCAATTAAGTCAGAAAGAAAATCTCTTCTGCATCTACTTTCTTATTGCGAAACAACGCGTCATTCTATGCTTCCACAAACTTCACACCACTCCAACCGACATCACCTTCCAATATATGTTTACCTTCTTGTTTTAGAAGTAAATGTAGTGTTATAACAAATGTTGTTTGAGAGTATTAGTTCTACCAGTACTTATGCCAAACCTCGCATAACATTTGTTCCACACCACATTGGCTATCTTGCACTCCAAAAATAAGTGTATGATGGATTCCTCCTCTATACCACATAACCCGCAACTAGTCATAACCACCTACACCCCCCTACCCCTCAACTTATCCCTCGTAGCTATTCCTTCTATTGTTGCTCTCCACACCAAATGTAATGCCTTAGGGATGACTTTAATCTTCCAAAACCCATTTATCTTCTCCTTCAATAGTAGGTTGTTTCAATATAATGAAGTTCATGAGTTATTTTTTTACCAAATCTTCTTCCCACCTGAACTAAGGTCTTCTCCACGCCAAATTTCATACCCATCGACCATCTTGCCAAGTGTCGATATTACTAACAAAACCTTGTTGATCACTAGAATTCATAATCAACCTACTAAATTTTACACCTAATATTTTTTCCTCAACTTACTTATTTTGTCAAAACAATGTAATTTTACCGTCACCTACCTTAGAAGTAATACATTAAAAAATATCGAGATATTTTGGAATGAATACCTTTCATTAATTTTAATTACATAAAACCTTATATAGACGCAAGATATCTTTTATTTATTTATTTATATGTATAAAAACTAATTAAAATTAGATAAATGATAAAGGTATAAATAATAAAATAATAATTATAAAGATAATATAAGAAGTAATATGATTAAGTATGTTAGAAATTTCTTATACTCTTTTTATTTTTTTATTTTTATGATTAAGAAAAATAATTAATTCATCAAATTTTATCAATTTTTATTCGTATCTTTATTAATTATTTTTAAATCAATTAATAACCAATCATAAAAAAATAATAATTTTTTTTTCAAAATTCTGCCTTATAGCAAAGGCAGTATTAAAGATAAAGAGTATATAACATTAAAAAGTTGTTTACATACTTTTTATCAATAAAATATTATTCACCTACTTATCAATAAAACCTACTAAATTTCAATGCATGCTTTATGACAATATTAAAGTTTAATTAATAATAAGAATTTCACGTTTTTATTGTGAGGCTCGTAATTGCTTTCAAAAACAAGACTAATTTGAGAGCCAAACAAAAGAACAAGATCCACCTCTTCCATTTTTTAAGCCTGTAAATAAGAAGAAGAAATAAAAAACAAATAAATAAATAAATAAATAAAAGAAGTATAGAACAGAACACGCATAGGGTTTCTGAAGACTAGAAGGAAGGGACCCGTTGTAGATATTGCCACTTCAATAGTCTTATTAATAACAAATGGAATTAATTACATTACAGTGTTACTGTCACACTTACACTCGTAATCCTCGCATTGTATATAAACTTCTCATTCACGCTTTTTCTTCTACCTCTCTTTCTCTGCTATACACCAAGTTTTTCTTTCAACACACAAAGGTTCGTCTCTACCTTCTCTAATCTTCTTACTCCTCCTAATCCTCTTCCCTTCCTCTTCAGATCTGAATTTTCTTCATCTATTTTCTTATGATTTTCCTTTAATTAATCGTGGTTTCGTTTTATTATACTTTTTCGCTAGGAAACGGATCGGAGGACTTGTGAAACGGTTTTAGGAATTTGTGATCTGGTCAGCCATGAATGCTAGAAGGTTAGTGTGGACTAAATTCATGTTCTCTCTCGTTGATATGTTCTGGAATAAAAGTGTCGGTCGTTACTAGATTCGGATACGCGGGGAAATTGTTGTTAGATCCGTGGATACGGCGTTGTAGGAGGCTTTGGATTTTCTATCTCGTGATGCTTTGAATCGATTGATAAGTGTGATTTATTGGTGAATTGCTGTTTCGTGGCTTTAGTTTTTGTTACATTTTGGAATTACTCTTCTGCGAAATGGTGTTGTGTGGGAGGAGGATGGTGGACTGGTGAATTGAGGATGACTTCGGTGTCCTTTATTTTATTGGTCTCAAATTCCACTTGAATAATTCCTTGCACCTTCCAATTGGAATAAGAATAGCTTTGATCCTAGGATCAGTGATGACTATCACTGGCATGTAGATTCCTGTAACAAATATGAGGGAGATGATTGATAATTTGACTTGGTTGAAGTGTATTCATTAGATGATTAAACAATGTCTTTTTTTTCCTTGCTTCGTGTATCTCAGCATATACTTCCCTGAACGAGTTACCAATGCTATGAAGTATTTTATTCGTGTTAGATCAACCCCTTTTCGTTTTTATTTTCTATTTATGTCATTATATGTACTGGAGCCTTCGAGTGGTCATTTTGTTTGAGTCGAGTTGAATGTGAGAAAAGTTTGGACTGGGTAACATATCTGTTACCATGGAAACTGAAATGACGATGGGTTGATGCTCACAGGGAAACGAGTTTTATGTATGTTTTCCTGCGTAATCAGAAGGCTATGATGAAGTTGTTGTTGGATAATGAATATGAGTGTGTAACATAATAAAGCATGGCATTTTTCTGTTATATTTGTTTAGTAAATTTCGAGTGACCTTTTACTGCTCAGGTGAGGTGATAATAGATTTTGTACAAAAATCGAAAGTTTCATTTCTCTCTCTTATTTTGTAGACAATGGCTTCTGCTGCACTAGTCGTAGTTTTTATTTGTTCAGTTGTTAGGGTTATTTAGTCTCTGTTTATAATTTTATTTTTTAGAAATGCTCATGCGTATGATATGTTTTTCCCCCCTGATATGAGCAAAGAAGAGACATCCTTTCTTTCTATTTCCTTATGATTTATTTGGTATCTAGAATCTTTGATAGTTTATGTGCTTATGGAAACATCAAATGTCTAGAAGTGAAAATTATCTTGCTTGTTTTTATTATCTGATCATTTTGGCTCATATTACCGTTTGGTATATTATTATCTGTCTGTTTCAGAGATGGCCGTAACAACAGAGTTGCACTTTTCGATGGTATTGAGGAAGGTGGCATCAGAGCATCGTCTCTTTACTCAACTTCTTCCCATGAAATTGATGAACATGATAATGAACAAGCATTGGATGGATTGCAAGATAGAGTGAATCTACTGAAAAGAGTAAGCTTACTATTACTTGTAAAATGCCGTAGATTCCTAGTTATCTCCTGTATACTAACAAGTGATGCACCCTATGATCAAATTATTCGTTTTATTTCAACTATTGGTAAACATCTCAATGTTTACAATCTAATTTTTCTCTGATTTTATGTTATAATTTCTGTTGGGGAGTGAAAGGTAAATTATACTGCAGGAATTGCATATCTTCCGGACTTTGGAATGGGAACTTTTTCTTTAGTATATGCATAATGTGTTCCTGTTTTTTCCTTGCTTTTAATAATTTTAATTTTTCAAGTTTTGCTATCTCCCACTCTTTCACCGTATCACTGTTGACCCAAATTATTTATTACATCTTATTCTGTTATGCTGTGAAACCCTTTATCAGAGTGCTTAATGGCCTTGAATACATGTGAATGTATCCTGTAAATATGTTAACCATGTGCAATTTTGTAATAGTTTAAAATCTTTCTCTTTATCAATTATAATTAATAATTAATGTTTTAACGAGCATAATTTCAACAGCTGTCAGGTGATATAAATGAGGAAGTGGATAGTCATAACCGGATGCTAGATCGTATGGTGCGTACTCTCTAGCAATTATTCAAAATATTTGTATTTTCTCTGCTATATCACGTTATGCACTGTGGGTATTTTTTATAGGGAAACGATATGGATTCTTCGAGAGGAGTCCTGTCAGGCACTATGGATAAATTCAAAGTGGTATGTGGACTCTCTTAGTTTAGTTTTTGCTCTATATATGTGGTCTTTTCCTTTTCTTCTGATTCGGGAGAATGTCAATGGATGTGGTAGGGGTATACTGTTTGTCTTAACCTCTTAGGATCAAGTATTTATTTTTCGATGTCCTTTTTAATGATCTGGTGTCATCTTTCAGGTATTTGAAACAAAATCCAGCCGAAGAATGTTTTCACTTGTAGCATCCTTTGTTGTGCTTTTTCTTATAATATACTATCTGACTAGGTAATTGGGCTTTCGCTCAGTTGTCAGCTATATGTTACTAGATCGAAAGGAGGCTACATGCTCAACTCCTGTAATTAGCGAAACTGCGTGTAAGATGTTCCTTTATGTTTGTATAAAGATTTTGACGTTTCATTTTATCCAACGAGTAATGTTCATATTTTTAGTTTGTACACAAAAAAATATCCTTTTTCTCTTGTATTTAGATTAGATATGCTTCATCTATTCTATAGAAGATTCATACTTTATTGGCTCAACATAATATTTCGATCATTGTTTAGTCTGCAGACAACTCAGAATGAATTAATCTGTTGAATAAATTGAACGAACTGACCATATTGATAACTTTCATATTTAAATAGTTTATATATTTTATATTTTATACTGTTGTATGTGAATTAATTTATTACTTTTTTTGCTTTGATTAATTTATTCAAGTGGTTGAATCTGAATTGGAAGTCTAGCAGTTCAAGATCTCCATTTAGGTAAGGTTTTCAACATTATTTTTGGCACATCGAATTTAGATAATCCATTTAGGTAAGGTCTTCCTACACCTCATGTTTTCTATCGCTGCCTTTGTGTACTCATGGTCACCTTCATTTCCGATTCAGAATTAGTTTACAAACCTTCCCAAGTAGGGGTGCTAGAAGATTCAAACAATTCGAAAGATTAAACAAAAAATTGTATTTCGGAGTGACCAATCTGAATAGAGATGGATAAAATCTTAAAACATTCTGAACAAAACTATCCGGAAACCTATTATAAAATAGGTAATCTGAAAAGATATTTTGGAGGCTCCTATTTGTAAACTAATGAAAACAAAAGTTTCATCTTTTTTTCATATTAGCCCATCCCAAATGATTTAGTAGGTTGTTCAATCCAAAAACATCATTGAATGATGACAAGTCCGCCACATAAAATAAATGTATCAGACACTTGCATGTTGGCCCATAATCAAAAAGCCAATAATAGCCTCGGCATGACCATAAGTAACATAATATTCCAATGCATTATCCTTCACCTATCAACCAACAAGTAATAGAAGCTGAGATCATCCTATGGCCTGAAGAAGCTCAAGAGACAATATCCTGATCTTGGTTGTCACTTCATCATTATCTTCCATCATTCTCATTTGAAAAAATTGAAGTACAAAATATATTTTACAAGAAATTAATAACTTACCGATGAAAAAATTTATTAATAAAAACATATTATCAATAGTTATATTCGTTGATAAATTAATAAGTTGAGTAATGGTTAAAAAATAAATATTTTAGTTTATTATACTCATTCTATATAAATTTATCATTAGTATTCACTAAATTACATAAAAAATTCTGAAACGTACATTAATAACATATTTATATGTAACTAGATTGATTAGGGATTTGACAAAACTGGTGTCATAACATGAGTAACTTTTGACCTAACATTATTAATGAATATACTTGTTAGTATCACAGTACGAAAAGCTTTGGAACTAACATTATTAATGGATATACTCGGTAGTATGTTAAAAAATGTTGTGAGAATAATATTTATTGAAAAATTATGCATCCAAACAAGTCAAATTTTAAAATACACATTAACAATGGATATATCAGTCGCTAAATTGAAAAATAATCTAAGACTTATATTTATAGGTAATGTTGGAGCCATATTAGGAGGATAGTTATTACTTAAGAATATATCCATCAATAATTTTGAAAGGATATTATCAACAAATGTACTCATTGGTAATAGCATTTGAAGGTATATAAAAAATTTCCATCCATAAATGTGGTGTTTGAAGGTATATAAAAAATTTTCATCCATAAATGTGGTGTATGAAATTAACTGGCTTGTCTTAAAAAACACTTTCTTAATTGTTTTTATCCTTCTCTCTTCTGCCCTAAATGGAGAATTCAGAAAAAACCCCAAATCTATCTACCATTGTCTCTTTCTATTGTCCTAACCTTACCTCTCGCTTTCCCTACCACTATCCCTCTCTCACTTTTCTTAACACCATCCCTCTCTCACTTTCCCTACCACCATCCCTCTTGTCCTACCCTTTCTCAATGTCAGAAACCCTAAATCAAGCATAAGCATTTGGTTGGTGTGTAAGAACACAAATGTGAGCCCTAACTCAAACGACGTCACACATCATATTTGTTGGTTTAACATTTTATTTTCATTTTTTAAATTCTATTGTAATCTTTGTTGTGAAATTCCACTCTTCACCATCTTAATGTATTTTGTGCTAGGTTTTTATTATTTAACATTTTTTTTTCCTTGAACGAATGTTGATAAATATGCACAAAGATTACGAAGGTCTTAGTTGTAATGGAATGAGAATGAGTTCACACTATGCAAAAAAAACCCTAAGCTAAATGTTTGAAACATTTAGTATAGTTTTTTTATGTAGTTATACTTTTTGTTAGTGATCAATGTGTTTTGTGTTAACATTTAAAATCACCATGGTGAGAAAGTAATAGTAGATTCGTTGTTTAAGTGAGAAAATTTTGTTCTTTACATGAATTACCAAATATTGTGCAGCGAAGAAAATTGACCAATCTAGTGGTCAATATATTTATCTTTTATTTAAAAGTTAGGTGTGATTATTTAAATAAAAAAAGTCATAAAATTCTAGAAATACTAAACTAATAAATCTTAAAGAAAAGAGTTTCTTTAAAGGAAAGACATAATAACTAATATTTTTGGTCAAGTCTAATTAAGTCTATGTTGATTATTTGATTTTTTTTGTCAACTTTTCTAGACCATCTTTGTGTAAGCATATTCTTTGGTTATGAGTTAGAAAAAAATAACTTATCTCGTAAAAAATAATGGCCTTTGAAATTTTTACAAGAAAAATAACAATAAAATTTAAGAATATTAATTATCACTATAATTAATACAAATTCAAATTTTAAATTAGAAAATATAATAAAGAATATTTACAATTAGCATAATTCAAATTTAAAATCTAAGAAGAAATAATAAAATAATACAATATTTAGATTAAAAATAAAAATATTTCCATAATAAAATATTTATATAAAAATATTTATTTTATAATTAATACAAACTTTCAATAATAATAAATTATTTAGATGTCCCATCTCAATTATTTAAGTGTGTTTAACGTACAACTAGAAGTAAATACTTTAATTTAGCATAAATATTTATCATAATAATTAAGTTGACTTTGATGTTCCGTTATATTTAAAAAGAACTATATATAACGTATTGTAAAAAAATTAATTATTAATGAATGAATAAATAAATTACATTATAGATATCATTATTTTAGTAATTTAATTCTCTATTTATTAATAAATAATTTGTATTATAAATATTATTACTTTACTAATTTAATTCTCATGTTAACTTCAACTAAACTCTAATTGTTATAATAAATTTAAGTCTCGTTCACATATAAAATATATAAATCTAAGTTAAATATGTTAAAGTATTATAAAACTTTATTTATAATTCAAAATGAATATTCATAAATAAATATTTAATTTTAAATATTTTTTTCTGGCTTAAAATAATTTTTTAGTGAATATAAAAATTTGGATTGAATTTAAAGAGATTTATATGTTTATATTTTCAAATTAATATAAAAAAACATAATTAATATCATATTTATATAAAACTAATTTCAAATTACATTTTATTATAATAATAAATTATTTCTATATAATTATATATATATATATATATATATATATATATATAAATGCATAAGTGTGAATAAGTATTTTTTTTTTTTTAATTTTGTGATAGATTTTATAATGTATTTGTAATGTAGAGTTTGCAACCAATTTAAGTTCATCCTAATTTAAGTTCATCCTAATAGTGTTGTCTCATAAAGTGAGTCACTTATTAAGGGACATATGTTTTATGGATTGTGGTGAAAAAAAATATAAAAGAAAAAAGTTGTATAAATTTTCACTTAAGATAATAGTTATTTATTTTAAGGTTACATTATTTTCTAATATCATATTTAAAATAAAGTCATGGTTAAGCAACATATTGAATTATTGAGTTTGTGACAAAACTCTTAGTAGTAGATAAATTTTGATAAAAAATTCATTATTAACACATTTCTAATAAATTTTCATCACAAAATTTATTTAAAGAAAGTTTGCCACAAATTTAATATGTATGTTATAGAATTTATCATCCCATCACAATATCCATCACAAAAATAAATTTTTAGTAATGAAACATGTCTTCATTAAAAGTGTCTCGATGTTTAAAGATAGGTTGATTGATTGTATGTTTGCAAATAAGAGAGATAATAGGTAAGGCTATCTAAATTTATGACTCATTTTATATCAAGTCTAGACCAAACCAAATTTTTTTAGAAAGTAGATCAAACCTCAAAACTTTTATAAAAATCTATTTTCCTAAAAAAATATATCATAGGAAATTAGGTTTAACAGGTCATCCTTTTTAAGTAAATAATTATTTTTTTAGTATTATTATTGTTAATTTTTTTTGTTAAACCATCATTATATTAAATTTATTTAGATTTAATTATGTATTTAGTTTTTGAAATTTGAAGTAAATCCTTTTTAGATTTTCTAAAAAAAAAATTAACACCTTCACATTTAGTAAAGATGGTTTCAATACCTAAATACTAAATTTGAAGAAAAAAATATAATTTCAAAAACTCATTTTTTTTATCTCAAATTTAATGTTTGGGTATTACAATTTTTCAATTTTAAGGGATTAAAATATTTTTTTAAAATTTGGAAACTTCCCTAAATGTCAGGGAGTAAAAATATAATTAAAACTTCAATTTTTTATTATGTATTAAACTCATTATTCATTTAGCTTAATTATTAAGTATGTTAACCTATATAACATGTAACTTATAAGTTTATTGAAAGAAAAATATATAAGTTGTTTAAAGGTTTCAAAAATAAATTTTAATTAACTAGTTTGTTATGTTACATTGCATATACATAATTATATATAATATAAATACATATATTACATAATAATATAAGAAACTTATAACTACTATAGGCTTATTTATATTAATAATACACTAAGTTTGGCAGTATATTAAAGTTTTTATAATAAAAAAAAATTAAATGGTAAGTCAAACATGCATGTAGGATAAATGGTTAAAAAAAACTTTTATCAAAGCCAATGACTTAGTCTATTCCACCTTTACTTGTCAATATGATAAACCAATGAAAAAAATCATTTCCTTAAACAATTTGGAGAGTAAATCAAAAGTTGTATCTATTATGTAGAAATTTTGGGTTTCATTAGGCGCTATTACCTCTAAATGGAAATAAATATATTTTTATATTTATTGATAATTATACTACATTTTATTGAATTTATTTATTTAGATTTAAGTATAAGATTGTTAATATTATTTGGAAATATAAAGCAATCATGAAAAATTAAAGGGGTTACAAATTATAAATAATAAGGTCAGTTAATTGAAAAAAATAATAAATAATATATTTTATAAATTTTGTGAAGAATTGGATATTAAGCACCAGGTCTTATTTTATATAATAAAATAAAGTTAATAAAATAAAAATAAGAAGTATCACAAAAAGAAGTTATTAAAGAAGTTGTTGGGGATACTTCAAACATTGCGATATTCTTTTTTATAGATCACTTATAAGATTTTTCGAATAAAAGATTCATTTAAAAAAAAATTTTGTTATAAAACAATAATTACAAATTTTTTTAAAAAAAATAATTATCTTTTATTTTCCTTTTTACCACGTTAAACAAGAGAAATTTGAAAAAGGAAAGAACTAGGAAACAATACTTTCAAATGTTATAAGATTTTTCAAAAAATAAATGAAACATATCTTACAAATAAGGATGTCATATTTGCGAAAGATTAGAGATTAAAAATAAAATTAGGAGAAATTATAAAAAAAAACAACAAATAGAATCATTGCAATTTTTTGGTGATGGTGTACATAACAGGTTTGTTGATGTAAAATATCTTTAATTGTTCAACTAAGTAATAATGTAGTTGAAGAAGCTTAGAAAGATGAAAAATGGATAAATGCAATAAAGGAAAAGTAAAAAATGATTAGAAAAATGAACTTTGAAGTTAGTGAACAAATCTTAATACAATAACATAAAGAATCAAACTCAACTTAAATGGTTCTATAAATAAATGTAAGGTAAAGTTGGTGATGAAAGATTATGATAAGATGTGTGACAGTGGATTTTTTAAATACCTTTTTTCTAGTTGTATGTCTTAATACAATTAGAATGTTACTTGTCTTAATTGTATTACTTGTCTTAATTGTATATAAAAGGATGTAAATTTTATCATTTAGATGTAAAATTTGTTTTTCTAAATGGTTAGTTGTAAGAGAAGATTTATGTAGAGAAAATAGAAGGGTTTCAAATCAAAGGTGAAATTAAAAATTAAGAAATACCTTATATGATCTTAAAATATATATATATATATATATATATATATATATATATATAAAACTTTCTAAACTTGGTACAATAAGATAATTGATCCTCTTTAAGATTTTGGATCTGTGAAATGTCCAAATAAAGTGTATTATATCTAAATTTGATAGATTAATCTATATTTTTGTTCATACTAATAATTTACTTATGATAGAGAGTGATGAGAAATTCAAAAAGGAGTTTAAAGATAAAATGTTAAGTATTTGAAAAGAAAAAACTTTTCTTAATGAGTTTTTTCTTGGGAATGGATGTGAAACAAGATCATGATGAAATCATCATTTTCTAAAAAAGTATGCAATGTAAATACTAAAAGACCTACCTATGGAGGACTATAAAAACATTATAAATCTAATGAAACAAAAGTATAAGTTTATCTAAAATGTTTTAATGGATAAAGTTGATGAAAAACATTATAGAAGACTAATTGGTTGCTCAATTTAGAACAACCTAACCTAACATCTTGCTTAGTTAGTATACTTTCAAAGTTCATGTATTGTGTTAGTGAATCACATTTAGCTTCCAAAAAAGTTTTTAGACTATGGTGTGATATAGTCTCATTCTCATAATCTAAAGTTTCATGGATACTTAATAATGACTTGGCAAGTTGTGTTAATTATATTAGAAAAACCTTTCCCTACTACTTTTATTTTTGTTTTAGATTTTTTCTTGGTTTTGTAATATACAAGAAATTATAAATCAATTAATCATAGAAATAGAGTATTTAGTTATTATATATGCTATCGTAAATCAATATTTCTATATCAGAAAAAATTATGACAAATTTGCATATGGAACAAGAAAAAATGCCACATGTTTTTATGGACAACTAGGTTGCAGTCTTAATTGTTAATGATCCTATATTTCATGAAAACAGAGTATTTCTAGATAAGAAAGAAAAATATTTTAAAAGAGTTTCAAAAGAAATGAGAATTAAAATTATTATACTATAAAATAAAGAATTAGAATGTTGACATCTTCATCAAAGTCTTCCAAAAGCAATATTTGAATGTTTGAGAAATAAATGTAGAGTTTATAGTTTCTAAGTTAAGGAGGAATGTCGACGATGTGATTGTTGGAATAACTTCACAAACTATATGATATAAAACTAAAATGATTCATGGTTAAAATAAAAATAAAGAATTACAATTTAATTGATTTAATACCCTAAAAGAAACATACTAGTTATATATATTTGATTCTAATAAAAGTATATTAGGAAATTCTTTCAGTGATGATTATGAGGGGACAAAATAGAAAATAGTAGTCTTTGTAAAGGTTGACTGAAAAAAACATGTTATCCAAAAAAACATAGCAAAAATGATTTTAGTCTAATTTTAAATGTCATAATAAGAAAAACATAATGATGTTGGAGTTGCATGAGAAAAAAAAGGTACAAGACTTTGATAGAAAAAAAACTAGACTAAGCTAAAAAGGTTTATCAGGGGATACAATTTAAATATGATATCAAACTATGTATACTAGACACAGTATATTTTAGCTATGCAAAAACAAAATCAGATGAAATAAAAATACTATCAAATGAAGAAAAATAATTTTTTTTTTTTTTACATTTTGAAATTTTACAATATGATGTTTTATTATACAAAACTATGAAACTTTTCATTAGACATAACAAAAAGTAAATCCCTATATACCAAATATAAAGGCATAATTGATATGCAACCACAACCCAAGTTTTCTTGATACAAACAACATTTCACCAGTCTATAAAAGAAAAATACATAAACATTTAATATTTTATAATGACAATTTGATAAAAGTCTTAATTACCTAATTAATAATTAGATAAGTAATTGTAAGGCAGAAAATTAATAAATATAGGGACATACAATAAAGTACAATTTAAAAGGGATAATTGTAATTTTTGTTTCTCCTTCCACTCCATCAAAGACCTTTCCATTATGGTTGACCGAAGCACATACTTGGCAACGAGATATCTTTTGGCCTAACTTCTATTCCTTCAAGATAGAAACGAGTAGGATTATGCACATGATTTTCCCCCTCTGACTCAATAATCACCAACACTTCATCTTCTTTAGCTAAGCCAGAATTGAAGCTCCCTATTTCAATCTCTAACCATCCATCCTTTCTCAAATTAGCATTAGTTCGTTCTAATAGTAGGAATCTGTCATTTGTCTCATTCATAATGCCAGCACCTCCAAAAAAATTGATAGATACCTGAGGATGATTTTCAATTATGTTGTCATCGATAAACTTGAATACAAGAAAACCTTCATACTCTGTATTTGGCGATAACATGTTGAGGTCTATCCACCTCAAAATGTAAATAGGGGATATAGGGGAAAGCAGAACAACTTCTTCGAACCTGACAACACAATAATAACAAACAAACACACACAATGCAAAATATGTATCAAATAGTACATCACCATTGAGGTTATAAAAATTAGGGTGTTTACCATTTCTTTATCTCTACATTGATTCGATTAATTATTTGAGAAATAATATCCTTATAATCTCTTAATTGGTATAAACAATAAGGAATAATCTTGTAATAGTTTACTTTACTCAACAACAAAAGGAAAGGGGAATAAAAACATACTTAGATTCTGATAAGTTTGTCCAAGTTGACCAGGTCTCATCTACGGGAGGTTCATCATCACCCAATTCAATGGCAAGATCTCTAGCAGAAAACATGAAACACTTCTTTCCAGTTCTTTTGTCCAATTGAAAACTCTACATTAATACATTTCAACGACACAATTCATTTGAGGTATTCAATTAAAAGTATTCACTCTAAAACATTTACCAATAATTAATTTTGAATAAATTATAACACCATCGCAAGAAAAAATAAAACACATTTAATTAAGGACAATAGTACTGAAAATTTCTTTGGTGTTTATTTTCTAATTGAATTTTGAGTTTTACTTCACTATTTTGCTACATAATATCAATGTGAAATTTAATTCTAATAGAAGCACAAAATAGATAATACATATAAATTTTATCTTCTAAGTAGTTACCTTTGAACCCTGGTCAATGATGGTTGGGTGGTCACAAAGAGCAAAATAGAGAGCCTTCTTAGAGTTAGAGGAAGGTAAAGAGGTAGGTTTTATTATGGAAGACAAATCAGAAGGGAAAAAACGATCCCACAAAATATCATAATCAATGGCACAATGAAAGGCCTTGGAAACAAAGGAGAGTGAGCATGTATCTACTGGAGTGGTAGCGACATGTTGTAGTATTTCTACTATGAAGTGTTCTGGCAAATCTTGAAACTTGCTCATACTTCCTTCCATTAGAGATACCAACTTTCAAGAATGTGAAATTGAGGCTTAAAGTTTCTATGTAGGATGCTTATGTTTAGGTTAGTAGAAAGGGGTAACTTATTTATACTATATAAATTAATTAAATATATTAAAATATATAAATGAATTTAAATATAAAAATATATAAAATAAATGCTATTTATTATATAATTTATAACGGTGTGTGCAAAATATATATGCTGACGTATTACAATAAATGAACATAAAAGAAATAAATTAATGGTCACTAATTTATTAAATATATGTGTTGATGTAAGACCATTAAAGTTTTAAAAAAACGACAACACTAATTTAATGATTATTAAATATAAATGTTTTATCATTTGACTAGAATAATTATTAAAAAAAATTTGAAACTATATCATTTTCTTACACATTTTTTAAAATAATATGATTCTAATATCCGCTTTCTTTTTAATTTTTTTGTGACATTTCAACATATTGTCGCACATGCAATAGATATTGTATTGGAAAAGCTCAATTTTACCAATCCAATAACTTGAACTCAACAAGTTTTACCCCACAAGATAAACATATTAATTAATATCTATTAAAGCTACTGCATTTGTCCGTTAATATCTACTAGATAGTCAAATCTATGAAATATACTAAGTTAATATGTTGTTAAATCATATTATAAATAAGTGTTACTCCACTACAAGAATAAGCTTATTTACCTATGGAATATTTTTTACGAACTTTTTATCGTAGAAAAAAATTAATTACAAATTGAATATTTCCCACAAATTTATTTTTTATGAAAAATTTTCATAAATTTGTTTGTGAGAAATTTTTTATAAATTTGTTTATGAAAAAAAATTTCATTGATTTGTTTGTGGGAAATTTCCTACCAAATTTCCCATGTATTTTTCGTGGAAAATAATTTTCTATTAGTCTTTTACCTACAAATTTGTGGTGGTAGGAAGTTTGTGGTAGATTTATGGGAAAAATTGTATTTCCCACTGATTTTAAGTATTATCCACAAACTTGTCTCATGAGAAATAAGACTTTTTTTTGTACCAAATATAAAAATTATCTCTCCAATCACATACAAAACCTACATATACTATTTGTTGACTTAAACATCAAAATATAATTGCAGATACACCTCCTAATATGGTCTGAAGGAGTCACGAGTAACAAATGATACTAAAAAGATTAAATATTATCTTGAGGTACTCAATTCATTTAAATACAAGTAGATAAAATATGCGGAAAAATGTTAATAAATGTGTTAAAAAATAATTGATGATCCCATTTGTGATATAATAAATAAAAGTAAAACATATAATTAAGCCTTATATTAATTATGTTTTCTTTTTCTTTAAAACAAACTAGTTTTTGGTGAATTTTGTTGGAGTTCAAGGTGAGTTGGAATCCCGCATTGGGTAGAAATAGGAAGGTTGAATAGTATATAAGGGAAAAAGACACACAAACCTGTAGCCTTAAGGTTTTGGGTAAGAAGTGGAGTCGTATTCATTTATATAGTTGTGGTTTGCCCCCATTTGTGAAAATCTCCCTATGTTAAACCCCTCCTTGGATACCTAACAATGGTATCAGAGGTAGGTTCAACCGGCACATTGGATAGAAATGAGAAAGTTGAATAGTATATAAGAGAGAAAGACACACAAACCTGTAGCCTTAAGGTTTTGAGTAAGAAATGAAGTCGTATTTACTTATATAGTTGTGGTTTACCCCATTTGTGAAAATCTTCCAATGTTACCCCTCTTGATACCTAACAAATCTTTTGCTGAGAAAAAAATTTTGATACTTTGAAACTAAATTTTTTTATAAATATCTTTATTATTCTTTTGTGTGTAATTGTAAATTTTCCTTAAACATTTTTAGAAAAAGAAAATAAATTATTAATAGATATTTGTGATGAAAAAATCTTAATTTGTAAGTGATTAATATTTTTCAATATCAAAAAATTTTGTTTTGTAAATTTAGTTATAAAATTAGTGATAAAAAAATTTATTATTAATTTTCATAAAAATTCATTTTTAATAATTATTAATATTTTTATAATAAATAAATATTTATCCCAAATATTCTATCATAAAATCTGAAAAAAAAAAAAAAACTTTGTTTCTATCTATGCCTATCACAAATTTTCACCATGTTACACTTTAGTTGTGTGATCAATGCTTAGGTCAATTTTAGAGAAGTGTAATTAATTTTACATGTAAAAAAAAAGGCATCAAGCACTTGACTACCCACAGCTTAATCCTCATCACATGAAATTAACATGAAGCTTTTATTCCATTTGAAAATTTCATAGACCCAATTCTAAATTTGTACCATATAAAAAAAAACAAAAAAATGTTTCCATATTTTACATCCAAGCTAAAAAACAGATACTTTTACTAATTTAACTTTTTTTTTCAAATATTCTTTTTCTGAAAAGTAGTTTATGGAATATTAATTTTTTTTAAATATTATTAAAAGTATTCTCTAAAACTTCTAAAAAAATTAACCTTTCGAAGAGTGTTTTTAGAAATATGAAACCTTTTTAACACTTTCAATAGTATTTTATGTATTTTTTTTATAGAAATTTTACATCCTTTAAAGGATTATTAAAAAAATTTAACATTTGATAAATGCATTTTAGAATTTTAAAAACACTTCCGAAAATTATGTTGAAAATAATTTCAAAATTTAATTTTTAAAAATATTAGGTTTTAAGTTGTTATAGGTTTGAAATCTCTAAATTTACACTTTTTTTTATTTGAAAGTGGATATTAAGGTTGAAAGAGAATGTGTGTTCTATAAGTAACTTTTTGCATAAAAAATATTATAAGAAAAATTAAAATGTGCTTGATTTGAATTGGTTTTAATTCAAATTATTTAACATTTTAATTTTTTTTAATAAGAAATTTAAATTTAGAGGATAATAATTTTTTAATTTTTATAAAATATTTAATTGGTGATGTTTTTTAATCAATGTTGAATAAATTTATTTTTTGATAAAAAAAATTAAGATATTTTTAATTTAAATTTTTATTTGTGATTACAATTATTTCAATTCAGATTGGTCAAATCTATTTTTTTCAATATCATTACTCTAGATTATTTTTTGCACTAACT
The DNA here is from genome assembly GCA_016859785.1 of Macrotyloma uniflorum. Lineage (NCBI taxonomy): Eukaryota > Viridiplantae > Streptophyta > Magnoliopsida > Fabales > Fabaceae > Macrotyloma > Macrotyloma uniflorum. Next base: position 926,637 of record BDMB01000072.1, on the reverse strand, counting down.
TCTTCACTTATATTAACTATTCTTCCGTGAAAAACAATTTTAATCAAAATTCACTAAAAATATTTCATGTAGACATTAATAAAAAAAATACTTGATTGAAAAAATTCTACTAATATAATAAAGAAATAACACTCATGTAAAAGAAAACTTCGGGTCAACATTGACTAAAAATATTCCAATCTACATCAACTCAGATTAAACTAAATTAGCATTAAAAAAAAAACTTAACTTATGTCTATTGATAAATAATATTAACTAATATTGAAAAAAATATAATTATAATAATATTAACTGAAAAATAATCACAGTCAATTTCAGGGTAAAAGAAATTTTTACTAACATTATAACAATCAAGCCAACAAGAAATTAATATATATATATACATATATATATATATATATGTATATATAATATAATATAATTTTGATAAAAACGAAAGTTTCAAAAATATGAAAAAATTTATATTACTACATTTTAAATTGAATTTGAAATTATGTAATTTTAAATAATCAAAATATTTTTATATGTGTCTAATTTTTTTAAAATTTTTCATCTAAACAATATATTTTATTATAAAATATTTAAAAATTATTCTACATCCAAACAAAAATAATCATAAAAAGTAAAAAATAAAAAATGAGGTTTTCTGAATAAACTATCCAAAAAATTATTTCAAAATTAGAAAAAACAGAAGGATATATTAAGGAAGAATCTTGAGAAAAGAAAAAAAAAAGAGACATATCTACAAATTACGGAACTGTAACTAGCAATTCAGTGTTATAATAAGATACAAGCCCAGGCCCATACAGAAAAAAAAAAAACAAGTGCAATCTTTTGCAACAGTTAAGAATTTAAATGAAACAAGACTAAATTTATTTCGTTTCATTACTAATTTTGTTATGTTCAATACACATAACTTTATTAATAAATTTTAAATTAATATTACTAAAAAATCATATATATTAATTAATATAAGTATTATAAACATTATATATCTAATATATTTAATATATATATAGGTAGAAAGATGATAAAAAAATAGCAAAGTATTCCTTAAAATTTATCTTATTACTTATAAAATGAGATAAATGTTTTTTATATATTTTACTATAATTGTGTAAAAAAAATATTCTACGTGTAAAAAAAACAATATTATTTTATGTATGATATATTAAGATTTTATATTTTATGTAAAAAAATAATTTTTTAATTGAATTTCAATTTCTTTTATTTAATTAAATCTAAATTTATTACTTAAAATAAAGTTAAAATTTGCTTACATATATTGAAACATAGAGGATAAAAATTGATATTAAAATTATTATCAATAAGAAAACTTTATGTAATTTTTTTTATTTATATTTTTATTTATAACTAACAATGATTTTCTATTGATTTTAAAAATTATTTTATACGAAAAATATTTAAATTTTTTTATATAATTAAAAATATTAATTCACTAAAAGAAATTAAAATTTTATTAGACACAATTTAAGTGAAAATTTTATCCCATGAATTAAAAAAAAATCATTTATTTTTATAAATAAAATTATTAAACAGCTTACACAAATATTTTATTGATTTTAAAAAATAATTTTATACGGAAAATATTTTTTTACGAATATAAATTAAATAATTAAAATAATATTAAATTTTATAAAAGATAAAAAAAATAGTAAAAAATTTCTTTCAATAAATAAATTTGTTTTTCTTTTATAAAAATTTGTTAAATCTCGTACAGTTATATTTTACTAATTTTAAATATTAATTTTATAAGATATTTTATTAATTCTAAATGTAACACCCTTCTACCCAAAACATTTTTCATTAATAAATATAAAATTTAAAAAAAAATAATTATAATATATTCTTTTTAAGAATAAAATATTATAAAAATAAGGAAATAAGATTTCAAAATAAAACTTTTACGGTGTCATATTGCCTACTAGAACAACGGCGGTAGACCGTGAATTAGTACACCTAGTAAGTTTCTAGGAAAGAGAGGTGGGTCACTAACGGACACTCTTAAATACCAAGTCTTTCCTAGACAGAACTTTCCTAGCTATACACTCTCACACCACCACTGTATATCCAGTAACGATGATAACTCTTTCAAGATATAAAAAATCAAATAAAATATTATTAGGCGTTGACATAGCCTTTATAAGTTTTTACTAACAAAAATATAATAAACTAGGCTTAAGAGACTTAGCTTTATCACTCAACTCTTCTTTGTTCTTTCTCAAATATATGTTCACCTATAAAAGTATACAACACTAACAAAATACCAAAAACAAAACAGAAGAGTGAGGAATATATCTCACATATGTTATAATTGAATGGAAGGTGGGGAATGGTAGGAAGATTAAGTTCTGACATGACAAATGGGTAGGCGATGAAACACTTAAATCCAAATTCCATAGGTTGTTTCTCAATTCTAATAATCAGAATGGGACTATCGAGGAAATAGGTTGCTGGAAGGAAGGTGAATGGGAGTGGAATATGAGGTGGAGGAGGGGGTGGTTTCGGTGGGAAGAACTTCTATTGGAAAGATTAATAAATATTATAAATTCTAAGCAACCAAAAGAGGGTGACAAAGATAAATGGTTATGGAAGAGTGGTGAACTGGGAAGTTACTCTGTACATTCTGCATATAATCTTATATGGGAGAGTTTTCAACAGAATCAAGACTTGCAGGAGGAGGATAGAGAATTCTTCACAAGGCTATGGAAGATTAAAGCAATTCCTAAAGCAGTACATTTGGTTTGGAGAGCGGCAATTGGAGGAATAGCAACAAAGGACAACTTACAAAAAAGAGGAATCCAATTGGCAAATCTTAATTGTGATTTATGTGGACTGCAAAGTGAAAACGTTGAACATTTATTCTTTGAATGTAAGGTAGTTAGTGCTGTTTGGGATAAATGTTATTTGTGATTTGGAATAAATACATGTAGGGCAAGTAATCTAAAAAGGCATTTACTTCAACATTGTTGGATGACGGGAAATAAAGATCTTAAGAGTGTATGGAATATACTCTGGGTTGGAGTAGTATGGTCTATTTGACTACATAGAAATGAGGTATTATTTTGGAATGAAAAGGTAAGTGCTGAAGAGATTTTTGGTTTAATTCAAGTCAGAACTTGGTCGTGGATAATCAATAGAGTTAACAAGAATTTTGGGACTTTTGCTCAATGGTGTATAAATCCTTTATCTTGTGTTGGGTAGGTTAAGTCATTGAATAGTAATGGGAGGGATAATTATCTTGTTAATTGCTGAATTTTTAGCACATCTTTTTACAATTATGTACTTGTAATTGTTTTAGGTACTTCTGGTACCAATTTTATGAATATATTTATTTTTGCCGATAAAAAAAAAACGCATCACACACATCAATACATACTCAATCACAAACTCAATTAACTCAAATGCATTAATGCTCTTATGCTCTTATCTCTAAATGCATGTGGTACCATCACAACACAAACGCATATGAGTAGTCCAGGAGGACATGGACTGGATCTAAGGACCCTATCAATCCACTCTCACCAGAACGAGTCTAACAGGAGTCAGTCGGGATAGTATAGCGTGGCCGTGGTCGCCCCTCATTTCAACTCTCAAATGAGAGGTCCCCTGCTCTAAAATCCCCCAGATCAAGTTAGAAGACAATAGAGACCCTCCTTCATAGATCGCATCTATCCCCAAGGAAAATATGAATGAATGAATGAAATATGTACAAACAAATGCATAACACACAAATGCATAACTCATCACACATCTCGAATGACCAAGCATAACTTGGATTTTAACGCTGCTAAACCTCTGCTTAGACTTCACAAATGACCAAGCATAACTTGGATTTTAACGCTGCTAAGCCTCTGCTTAGATTTCACAAATGACCAAGCATAACTTGGATTTTACCCTGCTAAGCCAAAGCTTAGACTTCTCAAAAGACACAACTAACTTACAAACACATCGCAACGCATCATAATTATGAGGGCTTATGATTGTCTCAACACACACAAAAACCTATCGAGGCTTAGGGGTTACCTCTCCACCCAAAATTCTCATAAGCATCTCATATGTAAGACATTCCCCATTCCCCCTCTTATCTCGAATTACGCTACATGACGCTTTTAGATGCTACGCGACGTCTTCCTCACGTGTCGCCTCCGATCGCCTCCTCTAAGGTTTTCCCAAATGTTAGGGAAATTTTGGAATGAAAAATAAAAAGGGTTTAACGCCTATTTATATAGATAGAGTCGGATCTCTGAAAAACAGATTCAATTAATAATATTTTACAAAATATTAACAAAATTATCTTTTTAAAATATAAATATTTCACAATATCTTTAATATATTAATAATCTCCCGATATATATATTTTAAAATAATTTCACATATTTTAAAATACTAATAATCTCACAATATTTTAACCACTCATCAAATATTTTATTTTATAAGATATTTTATTTTATCTTTTAAACGCAATTATATTTTATTTAACTAAATAATTAAGTTATATATATATATTATACATTTTTTTTTCTAAAAAATTGGAATGTTACATGTTTGGAGTCTATATAATTCGGAAACAAGGAGCATGAAAAAGTATATAAACTAATTTTAAAATAAAACTTATTTATACAAAAGAATAAATTATGTTGGGATGGACATAAATCAATAGGATGGAGATAAATCAATTTGATGTGTTCTTTTTGTAAATATTGGTATATTACGATAAAAAATGATTAACTAATTTTAAAAGAAAACTTATTTATGCAAAAGAATAAATTATGTTGTCATAAATTATAAATTATTTGTTAAGGATAGAGATGGACTTTTTTTTTTAAATATTTATATATTACAATACAAGAATATTAGGTAACTAGTTAAGAGTACAAGTTTTAATATGATATAAATATTTTTAAAAATTAAGTTAAAAATGCTTATAAAATAGAAAATTTATCTATTTAGACATCATTTTGAAAGAAACTAAAATCTTTATAAAATTAAATTTTTTCTCTTCTTTCTAAGATTGTGACTCAATTTCTTATACTTTTCAAGATTCAATTTTGTCAAGACTAATGGAAAATAGAGTATATCTTACCGATCAAATTTTGGTTTAGAGTAAATGCTTTTCCCCCTAAGTTTTCTCTTGGTATTTTAGAATTTTATTGTATATTGGCTTGTGCATATGGTGTTTTCAGTTTCAAAACAAATCTCTATTAGTTTAAGTCTTTATTAATATAGTTGTTTATAAAACAGGTATTTTAAGAGTAAATTAGAATCTCTTTAACTCATCTATTAGTTTAAAATTAAAGGAATTAAACAAGTAAGATAAGAGAAGGTAATTTAAATTTAAATATCATTATAAAATCTCAAATTAGAAGACCTACTGAGATTAGAAAATAAGAAAAGAAAAAATTAATAAAAATAAAATAAAAAATAAAAATGTTTAAATTAAAAGAAAAAAATAGAAAAAAAATAAATAATAAAATAATTTATTTATTATTTATAATTTTTTTTTTTTTTTTTATTTTAATATATTTTGTTATTATTATTTATTATTATTATAATAAAAAAATGTTATTTTAATAATATTATTAATAATTTATTTATTATTGATAATTATTTATTATTTTAATATTTTTTAATTATTTTTATCATTATAAACATTAAAACACATTCTCAAAAATGATATAGATAATTTTTCTCCTTTTTTTTTTCTCACTTTTGTAAAGAAATTTTTTCTCTTTTTTTTTTCTCTTAAATACACATATAGAAATAAAAATAATATTCTTAATTTTCTTTTTTCAATCCGCATGCACATTAAACAAAGGAAACATTAGAGTTTTCTATTGTGTAGGAAGAACTAATAATGTGATATATAAATGTTGATAGGTAGATTTATTGTGTTTAAACCCTAATAATAATAATAATAATAATAATAATAATAATAATAATAATAATAATAATAATAATAATAATAATAATAATAATTAGTGTTTTATTGAGAAGTGAATTTTGGAAGTTAGGTAGAAGTAGTGCACTAACCAAAATACCTCAAACGTTTGTATTTGCTGTTAACAATCAAAATTAAATATGTACTGTTTTCAATTATTTTTTTATGGCATGACATTTAATTTCAATAAATATTAAAATATAAAATTAAATATAATAAAAAAAATTAATAAAATGTATAGAGAAGAAAATTAAGAACTTTTATATTTTCTTCTCTTATCTGTTCAATTTATTCTCGTTTTAATAATAAAATGTAAATTCATTATTTTTATTTATTATTAACATGTTTTGATCCATTTCTTAGAAAAAAAATAATTCTTTCTTACTCCAATTAACTTTTTATAATATAATATTTTTTATATATAAGTTTTTACTTTTTTTTTCATAAATATATATATATATATATATATATATTATCTACAGAAGATATTTAGAATATAAAATTTGAATAGTTATATCTTGTTTTTTTTTTTTTTTTTTAAATTCTTACTCTCTAATTTTAGTATTCTTATTTTTTTCAAAATATTTTTGTATAAAAATTCTTTTAAAAAACATAAAATGAAATCTTAACTGTTTATTTTTTATAATTAAATTCTAACTGTGATTTATTTATTATAGATTTTCTTTTTTATAAATATGATAAAAGAGAAGTGAGATATAAAAATGAAAATAATATAAATTCAACTTTTCCACCTCTACTAAAACATGCTTTTAATATTTAATTATGGTCCCTTTTCAAAATTTAAAAAATTAGAAATGATAAATTTTATATTAATTCTTTGAAATATGATTTTAAAATATAAAATATCTAATTAATTAAAAAAATAAAATTAGAAAAGTTTATTTAAAATGTGTTTTATATCCATACAACTTTAAAATTATTATTTTTAAGAAGAAACATCCGATTTTAATTTTTTATTTATTTAAAATGTTTCCTTTTTTTTCTTTAGAGTATTTTTCATAGTGATAGAATTTATTGTTTATCATGTTATCCATTAAATATATTTTTTAATTAATTCATCGCTTAATTCATCTTATCATTTTATTTTTATTATTATAATAAAAAATTATTTTCTACAATAAAGATTATAAAATTAAGATTGTAAATTAGAATGAAAGATGGATTTATTGTAAATAATATAATTATTTATATTAAAAAAATAGTTAAAAAATTTAATTCTGATTTAATTATTCATAATTTAAGATTATAAATTTGTATGTCTTTTTTCTTTTCTTTATATGGTATTCAACTATAAAATTTCAACTTAACTTAAATTTAAACACCATTAAATTAAAGAATTAGATATATATAAATAAAAAATTTCAACTCAATTTAAATTTAAATACGATCAATTAATGAATTAAAAATTTGTAAATCGAGTTCACGTTTAGTTGTTGAAAACTAACATTTAAAAATTAATAAACAATTCATTTAAGAAATTTCATGTTATTTTATATTAAATTATGTTACAAGATCAAACAGATATAATTTGAAATTTTATATTAAAAATTAATCTTTTATATATTGATCTAGAAATAAGAGTTACTCTTAATCATTTTTCCTAAAGGGTATGTGGCCAACTTAATACCTCAATTTGATAATGATTAAAAATATAGTTTATAAAGTAATTACACGTGAGTTGACTGAAAAATGATAATGAAAAGAAACTTAGGAACAGAAACTAATCAAATTTTGATTAAGGACTATTTTTGTTTTAAAAAAATGAAGTACAAAAAGAACTTAATTTAAAGAATTTAATGATTAAGGACTATTATTGGATTGTTTTCTATTATTAAAGCAATAATCGAAAAAGAGGGTAGACTTAAGCATGTTGCTTAGGTTGATGGGAATTAAGTTACGTCATTTGGTAGTGATACAGTAGTGGTACTGGTATACTAACCCAACCACTCACATCTTCATTTTCATCTTCATCTTCTTCCCCATTACAAACTCACTCATTGTTTAAATAAATAAATAATATTTCTCTTAATTCACCCACTTTTCTTCCAAAATCTGATTCACTGTAGAAGGAAAAAAAAAACAAAAACCAAAAACCATTAACATTGCACCAGCCGGGAATCGAACCCGGGTCTGTACCGTGGCAGGGTACTATTCTACCACTAGACCACTGGTGCTGCTTTGAATGCTTAACGATTTTAACTGTATATTATCGAAAGTACTAACATATGCATGGCATAACTTCAAGTTTAGGAGAGTAATTTAGATAAAGCATTTTCTTACCTTTTGGATTAGGTAATTCAGGAGAATAATTTATTTATTTATTTATTTATTTATTTGGTGAGTTTAAAGTTTTTAGAATAAAATGAGTTGTTTAGATAAAATAATTAAAAAAAATTGAAATTTTAAATTTTTTTATAGGTCATTTAAAATAAGTAAAACACTAGAATTTGAAATTTATTTTAAAAAGAAAAAAAAATTCGACACCACTTGGAAGTTCACTCTCTCTACTATTTTTTTATTTAATATTTTATATTATACTATATATATAATCTATTGTATTATTTGAATATTTAAAATTGACTAATATTTGTTTTTGATAAAATTTAATATCTTAAAATGAAATTTTGTCTTAGAAGAGAAATTAAATTATTTTATCCAAATAAAAAAAATTGAAATATAAGATAGAATTAGTTGAAATGTGATGAATTTGAGAAGTGTGGATCATGCATTTGGGAAAGATAGTTTAAAGGTTGGGGTAATGATGAATGAAAAAAAAGTGAAAAAGAAAGATAAAAGGTGGAGTGAGAATAGTTGAAATAAGAAACGAGGCATGTGCAAGAAGATGACTAAGGGGAGTGTGACATACATTTAAAAACAAGTTAGCAAGGAACGTTGAAGTCCAAGTCAAGGGAAGATCCGTCCATCGCCTGCTCTCAAAATTTTCAAAGATATATATGCAATGCATTTGTTCCCTTTTCTTCTCTTCATACTTCATTTCTTCTCTCTTTCTTCTTTTCCATCTATTCTTTCTAACTTTCGTTAATCACCACACAACTTTTTTCATCAATTCGCCTTATATTTCAACCACACCTCTAACCATATTCCATAATAATAATAATAATAATTATTTATTATTAAATATCTCACATTACTTATAAATAAAATAAAATAAAAATATATTAAATAAGTATAAATCTTATTTTATAAACTAATTTTATAGGATAAGATATGCTTAAAGTTTATATATAATTTATTTTAATAAAATTGTTTATTCTATCAAATTATTCATTATTAAGTCTCTATCAGATTATTCATAAATGTTTAATTTTACATTTGAATCGAGGATGTGAATATAATCTCACTTTATAAATTGATTTTATATAAACTAACGAGAGAGGTTACTGATATTCGAATTGAGAACATGAATACAAATTTTATCTTATAAATTAATTTTATGCAAATTAACGGAGAGATTTAAAATAGATTACTCACTTATTTATTTTATCTTATAGGTTCAATTCGGAAACGCCAACCATAAAACAAATTCTAAATTGTATTATGTCAATTTTTTTATTATTGAGAGTCTATTTTACTTGCGACTTAATAATTAATTTTATTTTATATTTTTTATTTATTTTTTTGTGATTCGGAATTATAAAATATTATTAATTTTGTAAGAATGGGTAAGAAATAATAAAAGAGTTTTGATAGAAAAACACAGTCTGAAGCATAATTATTATTGTTGTGTATGCGATGATAATTTTCAAATCAATAATACAGATGAAAAAAAAAAGAAAAAAAAAAGGTGAAGGCTTTAAGGGAAAAAACATCTAGTAACTTTTGGTTAGGTTAGATTGGAGAAAACAAGATATTTTTTTAGGTTAGATTAGATCATAGTTGCGTTTGTTTGAGTAGAATAGCCTAATTAGAACAAATTATGTTGTTAAATATCATTATATATATATATATATATATATATATATATATATAAAAGATATATAAAATTAAAATTTATGGTGATTAAGTTCATTTAAGTAGATTTTGTTGAAATAGTTGAAGTTATTCACCAAATTGATTAAAATTAACTCGGTTTAGGTTTAAAAAAATTACTGCTTAATTAAATCCATATTTTATAATTGGTAAGATCGAATTAGTCGCGTCATGGAGGCTTTTTAGATACCAGCTAAAATAAACAATAAAATATCAACCTAGATTCAAATACTATAATTTATGACAAAAAAATAAAAATAAAAAAATCCAAGAAAAAAAAGGCATAAATATCACTTTTATGAGAATAGAGATTGATTGAAAAAGATCGAGATATTATTTTTTATCGTAAAGCACGTTGTTCAAGTCAAGAATATGTTCTGTCATAATTTTTGAAGAGGAGAATTGAAACACTTTTGGACCAATATGTACAACTTTGTGTTGCTAACTTCTAAATCTAAATATACAGCAAAAATGCACTTTTTAAAGTATTTTTTCATCAGTTAAAATTTATTGGAAATTAAAAAATCATGTGTCTCATATCATATTTAATAAATATTTATTTTATTTTATAGTTTTTAATAAATTTTACTTAATAAATAAAAGTATATGGGGGAGTGTATTTTCAAAATTTATCGTTCTGCAGATACATGTTCTGTGTATAAAAACATGGAGAACATTTTCTAGAAGTATATGTTCACTATGAAGTTTTTGCATACATAAACGATATTTTTGTATAAACTTAAACATTATTTCAATTTCTTGTTTCATATAAGGTTGTGAAAAAAAAATGAATTTTGAGATCTTATACAAATTATTTGAATTTTGATTACTAGTGTTAATTCTACTCTAGTAATTAAATTATGCGTATCACATTAATATTATATATGCACTACTATCTTTTTATGTTAAGCAATTTTTATACAATCAATTTAATTACACATTTATTCAATAACAACTTATACCTGGGAGCTTATAACTTTTTGGGTAAGTTTTATTATAAAATCAATAAAAATACGATTAAAAAAATGTATACTACCTTTATAAACTTAAACAAACACTGATATAAGTTCTTGTATAGAAAAATAAATTTAATAAAAAACCCTTTAGAAACCTGGAAATAGCAACAGCCACATTAGGGGATACAAATTATATTCACTCCTATTTTTTTATTAAAAAATAAAAAACATAAGTTCACATAACTAAACAAAAGAAAAAGAAAGTAAATGATAAAGAAATAAAGCAAAACTAGAAAGAGATAGAAAAGGGTTGGTATTGGAAAACCCGAATCAAAGTAAAGTTATAGATGAAGTATAAATTCCAAATTGATTTTGAAAGATAAATTAGATTTATAATTATTTTTTATATTTGAATAAAATTAAAAAGAATATTAAATATCTATAATCTCAATTAAGGTTTAAAATAATATAGATTTTCAAAACTATAAAATGTTTATGATCCAAATAATATTTATGTAACATATATTTAACTTCTACAATTTAAAACAACAATAATACTTTATATATCACATAATTTATTAGGTTTAATATGGTTGAATAGGATTTGGGTTCGAAAATATGAAGAACATGTCTAAAAAGCTACATTCTCATCTTCCCCCACCTCAGAAAAATAAAATTACTTCACAAAATTTTGTGTTTGGGATATACAGAAACCAAATTTCTTGCAGCTACTTATACATTAACACAAATAGAACATTCAACTCATGGTTGTACACATAATCTTATTTATCTATTATACTTCACATGACATAAGAAATTTATATATTCCTAAGACATTTTCATACCTTTGTAGATGAAGAGAATGGTTCCAAGAAGCATTTCTATTGATGCAATTTCCATAACCAAGTAAGATTAATATTTTTCTTTATTCCTTCGCTTCCAAGTAAACACAGAAATACGTTCATATCCAAACGGCTGAAATCAAAAACAGCTTCACACACACTCATGACTCACTGAACTGTTTGAGCAATTATGCAGTCCTCTCTATAGTACTGTGAGTTTATACGTATACTGATGATTGTTACTCTCTCCTAACTAAGTTACATCATTATCTATCTTTGAATTTGTAACATATGCTTCAAACAATGCAAACAGGAGGAACAAGAAACAATAGAGTTCCATATCATGGAAACGGATGGCTTCGGATCAGAGTGCATAGAGATAGAGACTTTTATTTTATTAAAAATTGAACAGCACACGCATAATTAAGTAATTAACCTAATTTCCATTGCCACAAGCATGTAGATGTGCATACATAAATTAAGTAAATTAAAGAGTAGCAAAAGAAACATTCACATAGTTAGGAACTTCTGATAGAACCCTAGATATATAGTAGAGGTAGATAGATAGCTTCTATAGATTGAAAACGTATATATCTTGAGTACCTTCCCTCATCAGAAGCCCGAACTTGCAACCTTCCTTGAAGAAGCTAGCTTCCATGGTATAGAAATCTTGCTTCTTTCTGCTTCCAACTTGCAACCCATCTCTCTATACAATTGCACGCCATAAAAGTATATATAGGCCCAAAAGGCATAGATTTAATTCTCATAGTTATATATTTAGATATATTTATATATACTTGATAGCTAGGTAGAATATATATACTCTATATATTATGCTATGGATGATGACCAAGTCTAAGCTCCAAATCCAGATCGTCGTCTTCGCAGTTGTTTTCTATCTTGTCTTTATTTTCATGTACACATAATGGATTGGTGTACAAACTCAAACCCCTTTGCCTCCAATCTTGTCCAAACAGAAGCTGAGGATCCCTTTGGTTCTCTACACACAAAACCTCACTATACTGTACATGGGAAGGTGATTTGGCACCACAAGTGTGTGAGGGAAAATATAATTGATGGTAGTAGTTGTAATTTGTGTCTACCTCTCGATCAGGAAGAGTGGAATAGTAGCTCCCTCTTGCAAGATAGCTTGGATTTGATGCTGAGTATAACCCGAGATCTGCATAGCTATTAGTGTCATCAACCTTGCTTGAACTGGAAGGAGGAAAACTGGGTTTGGCCTTGTTGGCCCTATCTTTTCTGTGTATGTTCATGTGGCCACCCAAAGCCTGTGCAGTGGTGAAGCCTCTCTTGCAAAAGACACACTCGTAGGATCTGCCAGTGCCCATCTCATCATTCTGTTCCGATGATCGATCAATTTCTTCGCTGGAGCTTTTGGAATCTTCTTGGTAGCTGAAATCCATGGAAAACAAAGGAGATGAATGAATTGTTAATTGGGGTGAATATGAGGAAAAAAAAGTGTAAGAGGGAAGAGTATTATAGAAAGGAGAAGGTGGAGAAGGTTTGAGAAAGAGACAAATGAAGGACATAGGCATTGCCTAAAGATGGTCAAGTGAATGTGGTGTAAAGTGGAAAAGTCTTAGAAGTTTGCTTGGAGATGTATTCTGTTAGCCGGCTGTGGATTCATCTCAATAACATGATAGGAATATAATTTTTAAAATTGTGGGTTAATTTTTTGAATTCTTTAATCTTCATTATGTTTTGTTATCATTTATTTGTCTCTCTTTTGGAGTCTTGTGCTTTTCATCTAGCTAAGCACCTCTTTAATTGCAAACGACTTTGATTACCATTCGAGCTCTTGTTTCTACACGTATATAGGGATGAACATATATGGATGAATCATGAATCTTTTCCATCAAAAGCTGTGGGTCGTATGAATTTGATTAATTCTTTTATCATCTATCTATGTAATAATGTCTAACTCCTTATTATCAAACAAAAACATTTTTCATCAAAATATTTGGCCACTTCCTCATCTTTATCAATACTCTATCTATGCACTTTGTATTGTACATGCATCAAAACAACCTAACCTTGTTGCCTGGGAGCTGGAAGCAGGTGGAGGCATTGTTTATTATATACACACACACACACACTTTCTAATTCCATCTAAATTCTCTTGGTGAAATCTTTTGAGAATAAACCAAAAACATTTTCATAGATTTTACTGCTTTTCGTAAATCGATCACGTTTGAAAGAAGTTTGTGCCCAACTACAAGGCTTTAAAATAACTATATTGTATAGTTTTGTTATTTCATTAATATAATATTACTGTTAAATACAAATGGTTAAATTATATAATCAACCCGTAATTTTTTTTAGTCCTTATAAATTTTTTTTATAATTATTCCTTTACTTTTGAAACTTTTTGGGTTTCATTCTCCTCCATTATATGTGTATCATTTTATAGGTTGGAGCCTTTTTAGTTTTATTTCTATTTATAAATTTATTGGTTCTTGTTTTCTATAAATTATTCATTACATTTTTAAATTATTACGATATATATTGGTCCTTGAGGAACCAAAATTTATATGAATAACACCATAAAAGTAATTATTAGGATAAATTGTATTTGATTCCTTTATAGTTTTACCTTTTCACAATTTATACTTGTATTTTTTATATTACTAAACATTTTAATAATTTTTTTCTCTTGTCACTTGGCTTTCTAGTCTTATCTTTTATTATATTTTTATATTACTAAACTCTTTAATAACATTTTTTATTTATACATATACTTTATCAAAACATTTACAAGGAAAAGCAACTTGGTTATGATTTAATTAAATTAATATAATTCATAATAATTTTTTTCAATAGATATTTATTTGAAAATTGAATTCATAACATTATTTGGATGGAAAGTTTCTCACTATATTAATATCTATGATTTATAATTAAGATGTAATTTATTTAAGAATGTAATAGTTTAAGTATCACGAGTCAATTGTAATTTAATTTATTCTATCTCTATCAAGAAATAACTAATACACTTACAACAATATAAATATAATTTATCAAAACTATTATAAAAAAAAAAAAATCAATAGGGACCAAAACCCAACTGAAAGAATTACTAAAGACTAATCATTTTACCTAATACTATTCAAAAGTTTTCACATAAAAATTTAAGTTTCAAGTTTTTATAATTTAGTGGTTAGTGATCAATAACTTTCAAAACATTTAAATGTTAATTTGATTATATATCTCAAACATATCTATGCTTAAATTTAACCTTTGATTAAGAAAAATAGAATGATAAGGATATATCACACATCTAATTAACTTTTTGGTTAACTTAATGTTTTGATGTCATGAGACATCAGGTAAATGCTAAAGAATAGTTGCATCATTAACAATGATCTCCTTTAGATTTCAATTTGTATTTTTTTATAATTCATTCGGCTGCATGTGAGGAAAAGAATGTTGTACTTAAATTTTAGGACAAAATAATTATTCCTGTGCTCCTTTTGAGATTCAACAAAGTTTCTCTTAATCTCACTCTTTTTTCACCTTAATTACAAAACCTCTCTTAATTTATATAATAACATAATGTCGTAGGCTCGATTGTTTTTGTAGTTATATAGATGGAAAGACTTAAAGTAAGGTAGAAAGAATATTGAGTTTAATTTCATTAAATCCATATATTTATAGGTTTTATATTAAAAAATATTACTTTTGATATGATATAAAAAAATATTATTTAGTGATATTTTAAAATTAATATATATAAGATGTTACAAACTGATTTTATGAATTTGAATTAAATTTAAAATCTATTTTTTATTTATTTTAATAAAATTGTTAAGTTTATCCTACTATTCTATTATAATATTAGATTCTATTATAATATTAGAATCTATTTTAATAAAATGGTTGAATCTATGTATATTTTATTATAATATTAAAATCTATTTTAACCAAATTGTTTTGTGTATGACACTATTTTACGTTTCACATTCAAGTCCATGAATGAATAATTATGGTAATTAAGATGATAAGTGATTCTATCATTTTGAACAAAGTAAATGTATCTGTCAAAGAGTAACAGCCCCAACATGAAGCGAAAGGATTACGTTCAAAGGCCCCTCAGAAAGCAGGAAAAATTGAAGCATGAGAGTAAATTTTACAGGTCCAATCTCTGTTTGGTACACGAAGCAATTCATACGTTGAATTTTTTTTCTTCTTCTTTTGGCTCTTGTGGAGTCAAATAACTCACACTCTAAAAGGATATGCCACATAGATATATCCTAGGTATGACACAGCAAAACCCTGCTCATTGAGATGACACTTAATTGGTTTACTATGATCCTGTGCTGAAACAGATTCTACAGTATTCGAAATAATTTGGTATGAGGAAGAGAAGAGCTTCAGCCTCCATTGTTGTATTTGCGTGGAAATATTGTTAACATGGAGCAGAATGAAGTTCATATAAAAATGGAAGAGAACATGCCATGTGTATGGCTTGTTCTTGTCTGTTTGTTCTCGGAATTAGTGGCGGCACATTGTGAAATCATTATGTCATCACAATCAACATCGTTAATGTGGAAGAAAACAACCCATTTATTTAGCCTAAGCTACTTCCTCTTACACATTCTATGCCTACATTTCCAATTTGATTAGGTAATTAACATTCCCCTTTTCATTTTAATAACAAACAAGGCCTAGCTCCTACCATGCATATTATATATATAGTTTGTTTGTGCTTTTCTGTAAAACAAAATAAAAATTATTTATGAAAATATAAAGAATAATCTTATATTCTCGTAATTTTTTTTTTCAAATACTAACTATATCGTTACATATGAAAAGTAAATTTTAAGTGTAAGTTATTTTTATAAAATAATTTATAAAATGAGATTTGTAATTATTTTATATAAGATATCATATTATATATATTATATATGAAATTTAAACCTAATTCATTTTTAAAATTGATTTATAGAATAAAATTTACATTTATTTATATCTATTAATTTGATCTTCTTTATGGTAAAATATAAAATGATTCAATAAATTTAACAAACTTTATTAAAATAAATTTTAATTTCATATAAAAGATGAAATTTAACCTAACTCATCCTTTAAATTAACGCATAAAATGAAATTTATATATTAATTTAATCTTATCTATAATTAATATAAAATATCTAATATTAATTACTATCAAATTAATTATAAATTAATAATATCTAAACATAAATATATAATTTCACATTTAAGAATATTAATTTAGTTTATTTAATTTTTTTTATAAAAAAATAAATTATCTTTAATTATGTTTATTGTAATTGGTATTTAAATTTAAACATAAAAGTGTTTTTAAAATAATGATATCGAATAGGTTAAATTATTCCAAATTTGTTTGTATATAATTAATTTTATTTAATTAAATAAACTAATGACATTATAAAGATTAAGAATATTAATTAAGTTTGTTTAGTTTTCTTGTTTTCATAAAGAAATAATTTTTTAAACTATCCTTAATTATATTTATTAGAGATCGAGTTTATGTTTAAACGTAAGAGTATTATTAAAATAACATCTAATAGGTTAGATTAGTTAGAATTTGTTTAAGTTTACCAAACATAAGTAGTATCTTTTACTTTCTGTAAAAACAATGTGTCTTTTATTTATACTTGAGTTTAGAAGAAATGAATGCCAACATGCTTTAATAATTTTATTATCAACTAAATTTAGCAGATGTCTTTTGCATAACATGTATTGTTTAATTAATAAATTAATAATAATTGGTTACCATTTTATTAGTCAAAGTTATTAAATACAAATTCATACATTACTAATTAACAAGAAAAAAAGAATAACATAATAAAAGTGCAATGTAACAATAGGTACCTACGAGGTATATACATAATTTATTTTTTCCATTTCTTCATGCAAGCAATTGTTTGTAACAAAAAAACTACTCTGTCGGTTTATCAATCTGAATTCTCCGGCAACGTTTATTGTTCCAATTTCAGGGATGAATACTTACTTAGGTCAAGATACCAAAACTAATGCTTGGATAAGAATTTTTTACAGGATAATTTATTTTTCTTAAAAAAATTAATTTTTTTATAAAATTTATGTTATTTATGTAGATTTTTTTTAAAATTAAACTTTTAAGAATTTACAAGAATATGATTATTTAAAATTAAATAATTTTAAATTTTACTTAAATAAATAAGAACTAAAAAAAATCGTTTTATTCTCTCAATCTATTTCTCTTTTTTATATTTTTTTATTTGATTAAGATTTCATTGATTTGGTTTTAATTTAACATTATTTTTTAAATTATATTACTGAGTATTTCTTTGATGTTAATTATTTTTCTATCATTTTTTTAAAGTATTTTTTTATTAATATAGATTAATTTTAGTTCTTTAATTTTTTTTTCCAGCTCATATCAAATATGATTTTTTTTAATAAATATTAATTGAGATTATTTTTAAATTGATAATACTCAGAATTATTTCTTAATTATCAATCAAAATATAAGTTAATATTTATAAAGATTAGAGATTAAGTAAAGTCTAAACTCACTTGTTAGAAAGAAAAGATATTATAGATAGTCTAATTTTCTTTAATCTTCTTATTTTTATATTATTTATAAAAAATTATATATCTCTTCCCAAATCTTTCTTAATTCTCTTTAAAAAAATTTATTCAATTTTTATCTCTTTGAAAATATGAAAATACTGAGAAAAAAAAATGTGAAGAGTAGATTAATCTTATCCGAATAGAATTTTGTTATAAATCTTTAATATCAAGATAAAACATCTTTCATCCATTTCAATTCGGGAGAAGGTAAGAGAAGTTAATTAAATATTTTTCTTATTTTGATAAAATAATTATTATATGTGAAAGTATGAATTAAGTGAATTAATGAATTAATTGTGAAAACTATATTAGATGGAGTCAGGAATTATTTCGCTCCAATATTGTGATCTCATTTTAACATGTTTTTATTTTGAATTCAGAAAGTGACTTTCATAAAATTTGTAGCCATATATGCTAGCTAATTAGTGGGTTTTTATTTTACATAAAATTAATATGTATAACTCAAGATATAATTTTTTTTGTAATTAAATGTCTCAAATTGCTAGAAAATTAATTCTCTTTGAACTTATGAACTCATTTTGACATGTTTTTGTTACTAATTTGAAAAATTGACCTTCACCAAAGTTATAGTCCTGGATATTAGCTAATCAATTCTTTTTATTTCACACAAAAATAATGTGTATAACTTAATATATGATTTTTTTTAGTGATTAAAGGTCATGTTGTCTAGATGAACAAGATGTTTTCGGTATTATTTTTACTTGAGCGAAAATATACTATTTTTGGAAAATTATTTAAATTTTAAATTTAATTAAAAGAGTTTATATTTGTGGATTACGGTGGAAATATGATGAAATGTGATAAGATATTTGTTGTATAATTAAATTATTTAGTATTGTGATGTGAGATTTGGTGATGTATTATTATTAGAATTAAATTATGAAATAAGGATTGTGATAGTGATGTGAATTATAATTATGAGTTGTGATTGAGGTTATAAGGAGTTATGATGATAGTGGTGCTAATGAGTTTGTAATGGTAGTGGTGCTAATGAGATTGAGATGATAGTGGTGTCAATGAAATAAAATGATTGTGTGCTTGAGATGGAGGTGTGTGTATGAGATTGTGATAAACTATGAACTGAATTATGTGTTTGTGAAATTGGATTGTATGATTTGTTATATATGAATGATTATGTGTTATTTATGTGAGTTAGATAGTTATCACGGAATATTATTTGGTATAACTTTAGTGTACATATGAAATTCTAAATGTTTCTGAATGAGGTAATCAGATTTCAATGATATTCAATAACGTAGATAGGAAAACCATGTGGTGAGAGTTCGATGGAGGTTTCAACTACAGTTATTACTAGGTGGGAGGAGTCATTAGTTATTTGATAGGTGTGTCAGAATCACCTTGATATGTGGTTGCCAAAATAGGGATAGATGTGTAATCTTGAAGTGAAAAATACTTTGGAGGAATTACAAATCTTGAGGTGAAAAAGACTTTGAAAGGGTTGTGTCTATGATTTGAAAACAGTATGCATGAGCGAGTGTTAGCCTCTGAGATTAAGAAGTTTATATAATTTTTTGGAAGAGTCTATTTAATACTTTAGGTGCATGTGAAAAAATGTGTGTAATGAATGTAGGAGACTGAATTGATTTATTGTGATTATTTAAATACTTTATAATAATATAGAATATATAAAATTATTATTATTATTATTATTATTATTATTTTGATTGATTTTTTTTTGACATTAGTTTATTTTTATTATTTGTGTTTTTGATTTTTTTGACACAAATACGAGAATAAATAACAATGCAGGTAAAAATTAAATAATAATTTAAAATTTAGTTTAGAGAAGAATTAATTTTATGTTAATGAATAATTTCGTAATTTTTTATTTATTATAAAATTTTTAAATATTTTTTATTTTCAAAGTTATAAATATTTTATGTGTTTAGATATTTTATATTTTATAATGTTTTAAAATTATTAATAATAGATTAATAGATTATTATTATATTATAATTGTAAAATATGTATATTTTTATTTTGTTACATTATTAAATATTTATTTGATATTAAAATTGATTATAATTATTTTTTGATATTTTTTGTAATTTTTTTTTATCATTATAGATTAATTTTAGTTCTTTATCTTTTTCAGCTGATATTAAATATGATTTTTTCAAATAAATATTAACTAAGATTATTTTTAATTGATATTTATCATAGTTATTTCTTCATTAATATCAATCAAAGTTAATATTATTTGTTATATTAATCATATTTTTCTCCACACAAAATCATAAAACTATTTTAGAATTGAAACCAACTGATATTTTATATTAACGATAGTAAAATTATTTTTAATTAATATAATAGTTAGGATTTTTCGGTCAATGTTGATAAGATTTATTTTTTATTAACGTAATTAATATTATTTGGTGATTAGTTTTTGTTTATATTTTGTTAGTATTTTCTTGAAAATGTTATTGAAAATATTTTTCAATGAATGTCAAGCATATTTTATATTTTGAAATCTTGAAGTTGCTATTTTTTGTATCGACGATTATGGAAATTGAAATAATTCTATTTAATAAAATTAAAATTCACTAAATTTTTATTATCTTTTTAAAATATTATAAAATTAAATAATTTTAAGTAAAATAAATTTAAATTTAATATATTTGAATTTTTTTAAAATTTTAAAATTGTCCATCCAATCATAAATTATATCATCAAAGAATCCCAATCTCCTGATCTCCTAAGTAATGTTTATTTATTTATTTATTTACATACATATACTTAATTTGAGGAGGAAAAATAATATAGTTATAACAGAAAAATGTTAGAAGTTTTTCTGGCGATCCCATTTGATTGCAACGTAAAATGATATAGATTAGGAATATTTAAATTTAATAATGAATTTCACACCCTTATGTTAAGCAACCCTAACAAATTCAATTGTGTTATCTTCTCTTTTATTTTCTGTTGCTAAATCAGATTCCTCATTCTCTTTATCAATGCCAAGAGACAATCCTTTCTTATCAAGCAAAACCGACAAGATTCGTATGTTGGCCTGCCATTTATTTACTAACATCACCATTACTTCCAATCATACATTAAATAACAAATATAGTAACAAAACCATTTAAATCGACGGTAACTTGCACCTACTTCCAACCCATTCATTTTAAGAATTCAATTCACCACATATTAAAATTCTTAAAGCAATCAATAATGCTTAGGTTAATTATTAGTTGCAGTTATTTAGTATATTAGTTTATATTTTAACCTAAAATTAATTAATATTCGATAAAATTATTGAATATATACAACAAATTGAGATATGTAAATTTTCTCTCAACAACGATTTTATTTTAATAGGGTTTACAGAATTGAAATATATGATATAAGATTTCTTTAATACATTATATTTATATTTTTTGTATGGATAAATTATCCGATAACTTTCTTTTTAAATAACATTAATTTTAATTAAAAATTATTTAAATATAAATAATGGATTAACTGGAAACCTAATGATTGAACTAAGTATCATTTTAACCCATTACTCCATTCTACGAGGTTATAATAATAGGTAATAAATGACAAGATAAATTAAAATTTTCTTTTATGATTTAACTGTAGTATATATACTATCTTTGGAATATATATTTATTTAAGCATCGGAGTGTTATCAACATATATTCTCCCATTCGATAGAAAAAATAAGTTGTGTTAGAAAGAAGAATGACATGAAAGCTTCTTAAAAACACTCAACCTCAATATTAACTTTTTCCTTAAGAATATTTTTGTTAACTAAATATAGTTACATACACACATGTATGAGTATGAGTAAGTGTAGTGAGTTAATTTGATTGAGTTTCAATTAGATACCATAGTCTTGAGACTTAATCAGCAAGAAACTTACAAGAAGTGATGAGAGACAGAAGACAAGGACAATGACGAAAATGAAAGACAACAACGCAAGTGTCATGGATTTTCCTACCAAATTTGCCTCTTTCGTTTTAATATATTTTTTACAATTTTTGTTTGTTTGGCGTTGTTAATTAGCTAAAAAGCAGGTTAAGTAGGGATTGGGATGGTATATTCCTCAATCTTTCCCATAAAGTTGTATTATATGTATGAATATATATTACTTCACTTGCATAATTAACTGATGCTACAGCAAGAACATGATTGTAGTAACAAATTCTACAGTTATGATGAACTTACTTTAATGTCTTTTCTTTTTGGCAATAACAAGTAAATGATGTTTCATAGGTCACCATTTTTTTTAAGGCAACAAGATCTAGAATAGATTGGTCATCATCAGCAGTCAATACCCTTCTGGCTTCAATGTCCAACATTGAATCAATCAACCATGCATTTGTTTATACTTTTTTCACTGGTGAGAACAAAAAAAAATGATCTTTTTATATTTCCGTGTTGAAGAAGGACGAAACACAAGTCTAAAAACAAAACATTAAAAAAAGCATGAGAATGTCAAGAGGGTGGTCCCACAATTGTTTATTTAATTTCAAGCATACATACGTACTAAACAGAATTTTTGATGCGTAAATTCTTGTCCATGGATGGGGATATTCTTTGTGTTCTATTTAATAAATTGTCCGCTATATAAAAAAAATGTTTACTTCGAAGCATCTTACAATTACAATATAAATAATATGTTTACAAATATACTAGAATTAATATGCATATATGATTTGATTTATTAAAAATAAAGTATGGTAAATATATTATACCGGATAAGTACCTAAGATCCATAAATATATCAACTTACATGATTTCACTTATATTTAACTGTTAAACAGTTCGATTTCAAGAATTGAGGTATTTTTGATTTTAGTCGACAAATATTCAATCTCATAACTGATTAAACAATAATAAATTTTAAATTAGTTACTAATATAGAACTAATATGATTTTCCGCAAAACTCATTAGAAATATCATATATCATTTAAAGAATATAATAGTTTAAATCTATTAAAATAATTGATTATTGGAGTACATAAATAAGTTAACTTATCAATGTATGAAATCATTTTTAATTATAATTTAAATTATGTTTATATTTTTATTAACTTAAGCGCTAAACTGTAATTATATATATATATATATTGTAAAAGAATAAGGAAAGTAAAAGATAATAAGAGAGAATGAAGGTATTTAAGATATCACATAGCATTCTAATTAAATTTTGAAGGGTGATCTTGGATTTTTTTTCCCTTGACAAAGTGTTTTTCATGTGTGATATTTTGAAATGACTAGATGGACTTAAAGTATGATCCAAAATGTGAAGAAGCCCATAGAGGGAGAGAAGGTTGAATAGTGAAAGGTTTTGTGTGAAGTGTAGAAGGATTTGAAAGGAGAGAAAAGGTAGTTGAATATTTTTGTTGTTTGTTGTTTAGGGAAAGGTAGTTTGGGTGAAGGAAAAGTAATGGAAGAGGATAGTGACGTGCGCCGACTAGCTTACTTTATCCCATTCTTCTTTCTTTCACTAAAACTGCACTTTAGCAGCATTTGTTGTACACATACATCTCCATCTTCCCCCACCTTCATTCCTCATTCATATACTTTTCTGACATCATTGCACTATCCACACTTCAATTCAATTCTTCTAAGCTAACTAAGCCCTTCAATTACCTTACCCTCCTCTCAACTTTCAAACCTTTCCTTACTCATACAATCCCATTAATTAACTTCATATTACCTTACAAAACTATATTTCTCAAACATTCTTTCAAGATCATATTATGTTTTATCTACACATCAAACTTACTGATACTATAACACACACAAAATGTATAAAAAAGTTGAGAATCCAATATTACAAATCTCAATTCAAACACTTTAATGAATTAGATGAAAGTTAAAAGTGTAACATGTAACATAATCTACTCAATGTTGGGTACTGAATTTAACACACCAATAAGAGAGAGAAAAGGGTTTCTTGTTTTGTTTGGTACTGTAAAAAACTAGGAGTTTCTGTTTAGGGAAAGGTGATGATGGTATGGAGCCACATCACATAGGGAACATGCGAAACATCTAATGCTGGGAAACACCATGGTCTCGTTATACACCAAAGGAACCATTTTGATTTTGAATAAATTGGAGAAGGGAAAAAAGAGTTGAGTTTTGCAGGTATCAATGGATGAATTGCTACATTATTTATACTACTATGCACCAGTGCATTCATCTCTCTCGCCTTGCTTTCTCTGTCCTCTTTGTTCTGTTCAACAGTTCAATCTGAAAAAGACTTCTAATTCGTAACATGTTGAATGTCCCTCCTTCTGACATCATTTCTGGGGTCTTCCTTTTCATTCTACTCCTATAGTCGCATTTATATTATGCTTACGTAATCCAAAACATGATTGTTTCTTGTTCCTATATTTTTTTTGGTCTCCTATCATCACGTACCAAAAGCAGCAGCATTAAATACATATGTGTGTGTCAAAATTATGGAGAAGGTTCAACTGCTTATTTTATATTTTATGATGTCCAAAATATATGAACATATTTGGTGTGCACAATAAAGTTTATGGAAATTTTATTCCTTACAAATTTTTATAAGAAAATTCGTGAAAAACTTCATATAAAATATGGACAATTTTAGTAATAGTTAACATGCTGAATATTCTAAGCATTCAATTACTTAATACGAATTTTAGATTCAAGCGAAAATGTTCTGTCAAATAATTACATCTGGTTTTGTTTATTTATATGTAAACACATACAGTCAAACTTATAGAAAATTTCATGATAGTTGAATATATTTTTTACTCTATATATGTGATTCCAATAAAGAACATCATAAACGTAAAGACTACGGGTGCATATACCCAGGAAAACGCATGGTTATGTTGTTGTTAAGAATACTTTTTTTTTTTTTTTTTTTCAGAGTATGTTCATGTTCATCTATCTATAGAGACTGGGAGAGAATATATAGGAAATAATATTCAGTCAAACTAAACAAGAATGCTGATTGGCTTTTAGACTCTTGATGTGAAGAATGAAGAGCCAGAAGAGGGAAATTTGACTGCCAATTCATGAGATCGATTGCAACATTGTGATAATTTGACATCTTAATTAATTGAAGATTCAATTCATTTATGATTTCTATTTCTATCACTTGTCCATTGCTCTCCAAATTGGTGTTCTAGGTACCTTGGATCGATGGCTAGAATATAGTATCAAGCTAGAAGATAGAGCTATATCCAGCTTTAATTAACCCCAAATTACTAAATCAAAGCACACAAAATGATTAAGACCTTGAAATGTAGAATTAACATTTATAATGTAAAAGTGCAGCTTGAATAGATTCCTGAATTACTGGTGCAAGAAATTTAAGCAAATCTGAAGTTGCAAATTACTTGCAATGTTGGCCATACATTAATTAGTTTGGTAAGATTGCACCTGGCTAGAAATGCCCGAGTCGAAGCTCCAAATCTAACTTCTCCTCTTGGTGTTTAAGCAACCCTATTCCTAATTCCAACGTAATGTTTTGCTCATTGTCCTTGATGAAACCCTTGTGCTCCTCCTCCTCTACACAACCCTTCATTTCCTCATCAGCACTGAAATCACTCTTTGTGTTGTTGTTGTTATTCATCATCATCATCTTAATTTCGCAGCTTTGAGGGCTCAAAAGAGGTAACTGAGAATGAGAAGGTGTCAGTCTTGGTTTCTTGTCTCCACTGGTAGAAGCTGGGAAGGGTGAAGAAGACAAAGTGAGACAAGGACTGCAAAGTGGAGAAGGATGTGCGTAGTTCAAAGGCTCATCAGATAAAGTAGATGGTGAAGAAGAGGGTGGAAAAAGAGTTGGATTATTAGGCTTAGTGCTAGGGTTAGGTTTAGGGCATTCAGAAACCCATGAAGATAAGGATGATCTCAATCTAGCCCTATCCCTTCTGTGAACATTCATGTGTCCACCCAATGCTTGAGCAGATCTAAACTCTCTCTTGCAAAAGCTACAAGCATAGTTTCTAGCAGGCCATGAAGTTCCCCATGTATGCTCCTCAAAGCCGAAGCTATCTTCTCTCTGTGGAGTACTACTGTTTCTGTTCAGATAGTTTCCTTCCATGGAGCTTTCTTTATCTGATCTAATTTTCAGTCCAAATCTGTAACCTGTAGAGAGAACAAAGGAGAACCATGCATTGATTATTGAAAAAGAAAAGAAAAATATTTGACTTTGCTCCTATAGAATAAATAATCATGAAGACTTATAGATCTCTTACAATTAAGAAGAGAGTTCACAAATGAGTGAGTGAGAGAAAGTGATCCAAGAATGGCTTCATATTGAAGCTTAACATCATGTACTGGGGCAGAAAGTGAAGATCTCTATCTGCAGGTGTACTTCATCTGGCACTGCCTGCAGCTACTGTATTTGGATATTGCTTAGCACATAAAATGGAGGAACTGTGTGAAAGTGGTATTTCCCTTTTGCCTGATCCTGGAAACCTCTGGCATATGGCAGGTTATGCTGATCCTATTGCACTTGAGTGACTTTGAACAGAATTTCAGTATTTGACTTCAAAAGGTAACTAAACCAATTTAATCACTACAAAAATATCTCTTCCACACATTTTCTTCTGTTCACATTACATTGAAAGTGAATTAAGTAATATGAAATTATGTGTATGAGTAACACTATTAACAAATATATATACTTAAATTTACCTTTTTATGTGTCATGAAAACCAGAAAAAACATGGTATATATATGAAAACAATATTAGTACTAATAACTAATTGATTCATAAGATTGTGAAGTGAATATTAGTTCTGCATCAACGCTGTTAAGGGTTTAAACTTTCCAAATACTACATTGGAAAAAGTAACACGTACTTCAAGTGAAGATTAATTTTACACTTTAAAAGTGTTAAAGTGACTAAGAGACTCTAATTCAATTGATGGAGTAATGTGCGGTGTAAATTATTTGAAATTTTAGTATTTTTTTTTTTTCAATTCCTATAAATAAAAAAGTGTGTTAACTAGCATGACATGTAATTTTTATCAAATTTAATCATGTTATCCTATAACTAATCATAGTGAGTTTATTTTATGATCTTGGAGCTTTCTTCTTCAACATAATGCTGCTGTGAGGAAATTTGTTTGGAAGAAACTTCTAATTAGTTAGAAAAACTACGAAGAAATAATTTTTATAAATTACTTTATATGTTAATTAATTTTAATTTACAAAGAAACTAATTTTATTTTTTCTTATTATTTTATGAAAATTATACTAACTTTTTTGAAATTATTCAAAATAATATTACTTTCTCTCTCTTTTTTTTTTTTTCAAATCAACACTCACATTTCTTATATCTTTAATAGAATGATCACACTCCCTATAATTTGTAAATAGATATATACTTTTCCTGATGTTTCTATAAGTTACATTCACCCTTCATCGTGATTTTAATAATACAACTCGCATCTTTCTTATTTTATTTACAAAATAATTTATTTAAATTTTATATATTTAATTTTCTTAATTTTTTATTTGAATTTTATTCAATATGATATTTTAAATAAAATAAAAGAAGTAAATTTCATTTTAAGAAAAATATAAAAAAGATGAACATCATTTATTAAAATTATATGAAAGATGAATATCTATTTAAAAAATAGAGAGTGTAAATACCATTTTATAAAAAATATAATAAAAATTATAATATTTATATCAAAATTAAAGAGAATATGAGTATCATTTAACATAATATTAAGAAAAATAAATAACTTTTTTCTTATTATTTTTCTTTCAGTGAACTGTTAATGAAAATAAAATCTCTAAACAATCGTATAGTATATGAAAACTGGGGTTTTTTCTCTCCAGCAACACGAGAATATTCAAAATATATTAATATATGAAAATATTTTACAAAATCCAAAATGATATAGTTACACTTAACCAGCTTGAGAGAAATTTCTTTTCCTATTTAATATTTAACTAAAAATTTATAAAAATATACGATATTATTTTCTTAAAAAACCACAAATCTAGATGCCAGCTTATGGGTGAGGTGTATTATATTTTGAGTTTAAAGATATTTAGGTTTCTTTTTTTCCATATCTTCAAATTAAATTTATATATAATTCATTGTTTAGTTTTTATTGCTATATATATTATATAAAATAAAATTAAATTATAATATAAGTAAAATATAAATTTTACTTTTTTTTAATTAATTTTAAAGATGAATTAAACATTTATAATATTTTTTATATATGATATCATATGATAATAAAATATTAAATTCTCGATAAATTACATATTTTATATTTTAGAAGTTATGTTTAATAACTATTATTTTAAAATTTACATATGCGATATAAATAATTTTTATTATTACATAATATAGTTTGTAATAGTGAATGAGAAGCAAATTTTTGAATAGTTTTTATGATTGATAATAATAAAAACGATGCATCTACGTTAAGATGACGACATAGAAAAGAGTTATAATGAATTGAAAGGAGCTACTCAACCATATTTTGCTAATCACATTCACACCACTTCTATCCTCATACTTTTACTAATAATTATTATCTTAATCTATTTCCCACCTTTTATTTAATGACGTCAGCTCCACTTTTCTTTCGCAAAATATCTTTTAGTATTAGGGTACAAAAACTAATTATGGGATAATAATTAAACTAAAAGTTAATTAAGTAACAATTTTCTTTTCATAATTATATCATTAAGAATTAATTTAATTATAACTTAACTCATTTTAATTTTCTAAAAAAAATTGATATAATTTGAAATAATCTTTCTCTTAACAATTATCTATTTGAGAATCATATTCGTAATTTAATTTTGATATCAATTATTAAATTAAGTGCTTATTTATGTATAATTTTTCTTAAAATTTAGTAGGCTAAGTGAGATTTTATCTCGAATTTTCGTCAGAGGATAATTACTTACAACAATCTCTATTTTATTAATTATCTAGTTAGGAATTATCATAATTATAATTTCACTTAATTGACTTTTAATTGACTTTCATCACAGAATAATTAATGTAATATATAATATTAATCATAATTTATTATAATTCATAAATTGAGAAGAACGACAATAATTTAACATTCATAAAATGGGAAGAGTGATAAAATAATTCGATATATTTATTAAATTTTATACGGGAAAATTATATTATTATTTTAATTTAATAATTATTCTTTAATCAAATTTTATTAAAATAATAAAATTTTTTATCCAATTTTAATTCTAATATAATATATTATTAATTTTTCTAAAAGATAATTTATCATGAAAAAAATTTAATCTTATTCATCAAGAAACTTCATACTATTAAGATAGAATCTCTTTCTAATTCACTTATTATACTTCATATTCTTAATAACGAATTAAAAATATACTTATTTTATATTTATAAAAAAAAAAATTTACTTATATAATATTTAATAATTTTTAAAATATTATAAAACATAAAATATTCAAATATTTAAAATATTTATTTTATTTAAATAAAATTTATTATTATAAAATAATTTTTTTTTATAAAAATTTATAATAAATTAAAAATTGTACAAAGATTCATTAACCTTTTAATATCAAGACACAATTATCACAATACTAACAAACAACAAATATAAACACTAAAGATAACTTAATACAGTAAAGGTAACTTAATGTAAACAAAATCAATTAAAATATATATAATTTATTAATTCATCCTCACAATCATTATCCACAAAAAGTCGTACTTGAATAATTATAATAAAATAATTCAGACATATATTCATCACACATTCTTTCACATGCACTTAAATATTAAACAGAACTCTTCCAAAAAATTATATAGAATTTTTTACCTCTAAGGCTAACACTGAACAAGTTTCCTTGATTTCCGAGTCATAGATAAATCTTAAGAGTCTTTTTAACCTCTAAATTTTCTTGCCTATTCGCTTTTTCTGGTATCGACACATCAAGGTAGCCCCTAAATACACATATCAAACAATTGATGGCTCAATCCACCTAGTGATAAGTATAATAGAAGTCTCCATTGACCTCTGACCATATGGTACTCCTGTCTACATGACTAGAATATTATTAGAAGTCTGGATACCTCATTTGATATATCTAGATTTCCATATATACCAAATAGTACCACGTAGTAATTATCGGCCTTGCAAAAAAGCACACAATCAATTCAAAAATTATAAAACATACCAAATCAATCTCATTAATATCAATCAATATCATTTTTATTTCTATTGGCTTTCTATCATCACAATTCCTTTGCACCATTGTCATCATCACAATTCATTGGCACATTTGTAATCACAACTCCTTGACACTATTGTCATCACAATTTCTTATGACCTCAATCACAATTCACAAACATAACTCACATCGCCATTATCAATCTCATTTCATAATCTATCACAAATCATAATATATAAATCTCAACAGTTCAATACAATTCAATTTCATATTATATTGCACAAATTTCACAATTATATTGAATCCACAATTCAATACTCAATAAATTTTACATCATCATCCACTATTTTGTACAAGTATTTAAAGTACTTAATTTACCACAATCTCATTTCTATAACATGATATATAAAATCTCACAACACATAATCAACAATTCAATTGTATAACATATATCTCATCGTTTTCTATCATAATAAATATATAAAAATTCTTTTAATTCAATTTAGAATATAAATAATTTTTCCAAATAGTATATTTTCGTTTAAGTAAAAATAATTTTGAAAATATTTCATTCATCCTCACAACATGACCTTTAATCATTAAAAAATTTATATCTTACGTTTTACACATTATTTTTATGTGTGACTAAAATTTTTATAAATGCCACTTTTCTAAATTTATAATAAAAACATATTAAAAGGGATTCATAATTTCAAAATGAATAAATTTCTTGACAGCTTGACCTTTAATTACTAAAAAAAGTTATATAAGTTATACATATCTTTTTTACATGAAATAAAAGTCAAAAGTTAGATAACATCTATGCCTACAACTTTCATGAAGATCATTTTCTGAAATTCAAAATAAAAACAAACTAAAATAGGATCGCAATCTCAAAGCGAAACTCAATTCACACTTTCACATTTAAAAACTATATCACTACAAGAATAAAATGATTTACCCATGAAATATTTCCCACTGATTTTTTTTATGGGAAAAAATTAATTACCCATTGAATATTTTCCACTGATTTTTTTTAATGGGAAAAAAATTAATTACCCATTGAATATTTCCCACTGATTTTTTTTATAGGAAAAAATTAATTATCCACTAAATATTTCCCACTGATTTTTTTTATGGAAAAAAAATTAATTACCCATTGAATATTTCTCACTGATTTTTTTTTATGAGAAAAAAATTAATTACCCATTGAATATTTTCCACTGATTTTTTTTATGGAAAAAAAATTAATTACAATTACAAAAATAAAACTATTTACCCATAAAATATTTCCCACAAAATTATTTTTATGGAAAAAAAGTCAATTATCCATTAAATATTTCCTACAATTTTATTTTTATGGAAAAAAAATAATTATCCATTGAACATTTCCCACAAATTTATTTTTATGGAAAAAAATTAATTATCCATTAAATATTTCCCACAAATTTATTTTTATGGGAAAAAAATAATTATCCATTGAATATTTCCCACAAATTTATTTTTATGGGAAAAAATTAATTATCCATTAAATAATTCTCATAGATTTATTTTTATAGGAAAAAAAATTAATTATCCATTGAATATTTTCCATAAATTTATTTTTTGGAAAAAAAAATAATTATCCATTAAATATTTCCTACAAAATTATTTTTATAGGAAAAAATTAATTATTTATTAAATATTTCCAACAAATTTATTTTTATAATAAAAAAATTAAAAATATTTACTCATTAAATATTTTTCAAAAATTTATTTTTATAAATAATAATATATTATAGTTTAGGATTATATATTTTTTTCAATAATATTTTTTCTTCTAAAATAATATTTAAAATATTTATTTTATAAAGTTATTATATCTTCTTCAAAAATGATTTTTGAAATATTATAATTTGAAATTTATTAAAAAATTAAGAATATAAAAAATTATTATCTAAATTATAAATAATAATAAAATTTAAAATTTAAATTTCTTTTACCCTACTTTCTCCGTCCTACTCTACACTCTTTCCTCTTCTTCTTCTCTTCTTCTTCTCTTCTTCTTCTGTGTCTCTTCACATTCCACCACACAGCTTCGCAGTCCACCGCGCACGTCCGCGCTCCACCGGTACCTCCGCGCTCACCGCGCTCACCGCGCTCACCGCGCTCACCGCGCTCACCGCGCTCACCGAAGAGGAGTAGGCCAACGGCTTTCAAACTTTTCACAGGTGAAGATCCTTTTCTTGTCTGATAATTTTGCTTTTTTGGGTTTCTTTTTTTAAAAGACTTCTTGAAGGTTGTACTTGCTAGGTTTGACTTGGAATTTTGTTTTATTTGTTGCCCATACAAAGGATTGGGACAGGGGAACATCTTGAATGTTGAGCAAAGGTTGTGGTCTTTTTCTCTAATAGCAACCAATTTGTTTGCGAATAGCTTTTGTGGTTGTTAAATTGCACTTGATTCTGCCATGTGTTAATTCTAATTCGGGAGATACTTTCATTTTTTCTTCACCCTGCTTCATTTTTATACTTGGCTGTCACTTTTTGGTTTTCATTTCGTTATCATTATTATTATTAGTATGATTATTATATTAGTATTAACCAGGAAGTGCAAGGAAAATTCGTTCTGTTTTGTAGGTTTAAAGTTTTCTAATACACTGAAAAGGATTGTTTTTCCATTTTTCTCTCGAACCAGACATTAATTAAAAAAAGAAAAATTGAGGTATGATTGGATCTATGTAAGACACATAATGTCCATCCAAATCACCTTGAAATAAGATATGCAGAAGTTACAGTTTGTTGCATTGTAATGCAAACCTGAATGGGTAAAAATCTGATGTGAGTAAACATTGAATGTGTGTTTAGTATCCTGTCTTAGATATGTGACGTTGGTTAATAATGAAACCCTGATGAAAACAATTATAAAGACGTACAGAACAGAAGTAATCAATATTTGTTTATCAGATTCAAGTTGATCAGATTCGTCAATATTATCAGTTTTTAATCAGCCTGAGCGTCATTCTGGGAAAGAGAAAATTTATTGGTTAACTGAGAAAGAATTGAACTCAGCCCATGTCCACGTGTTGATCAATTGTGCTGAAGTAAAACCATACCTTAAGTAAGAGTTTTATTATTTTATAACAAAATTATTATTATTGTAATAAATTACATTAACCTTAACACTGACTAATTTAATTATTTTTTTTGGATAATTCATTCTTGGAAAGTGTACCGAATGCTTCTACTCGTATTCATTCAGATTTTCCTACATGGTTCACAAAACAAGTATGTTAATTAAGAAATATCTTAGTTTTCAATTTTGTATTAAATAATCATGTTCTTTTTATGTGTCATACATTTGTAGGTTAACAATGAGCCATTAAGTGTGAGGAACCAACACTTGAGAGATTTATCACGACGTCCTTTGACTTGTGTTAAAGAATGGCACACATACTTTGTCAATGGTTACAAATTTCATACTCATGAATGGAGTCATACCAAAAAAACAATAAATAGTGGAGTTTGTGTTAAGGGCCTTACAGAAGGAGGCGAAAGTGATTTTTATGGGATCATTCAACGCATTTATGAACTACAGTACAATACTTCAAGTTATCCTAAAAATGTAGTTTTGTTTTATTGTGATTGGTTTGACCCATCAAGTAAAGGTACTAGACTTGATCCTAAATATGGTATTGTAAATATTCAAATAGATAGAAGATATAATCATTTTAATCTATTTATTATTGCACAAAATGTAAGGCAAGTGTATTATGTACCGTATTCATCATCACGAACAGATAAACACAATTGGTGTGTTGTCATTAAAACAAAACCAAGGAGCCGCATAGAACATTCTGTTGAGGAAGATCATGGAGCCTTTCAAGAAGATGAAATGTCACATGTAGATGAAATCATTGAAGTTGAAACTATATCTGGATTGCAAGATTTACAAGCTGATTTGGAAGAAGTAAATATCTCTCATCTTGAGTCATCAAACCAACAAGTGGATGAAGAAATAGTAGAAGATAGTGAAGAAGGAGAATTTGAAGATGACTTTGAAGTTTATGTTTCTAAAGAGGATTAGTATTTTTGTACTTTACTTGCTACTTTCATTATTTACTAATACATGTGACTTGGTGACATTAATTGTCCCTATGATAATATGAAGTTATAATTTTGTCTTGTTATAATTACTTGTTATATAATTTGACCCATTTTACATAGTGATTGCATTATACTTGCTATATGTATTACTTTAACGTGGTATT
This sequence comes from Macrotyloma uniflorum, assembly GCA_016859785.1. Classification (NCBI taxonomy): domain Eukaryota; kingdom Viridiplantae; phylum Streptophyta; class Magnoliopsida; order Fabales; family Fabaceae; genus Macrotyloma; species Macrotyloma uniflorum. The sequence goes on along the minus strand of BDMB01000072.1, from coordinate 891,806 downwards.
GATACAGGTTTTCTTGAAACATAATGAAGAGGAAACGTTATGTCCTACACCCATCATCAACCTCATGTCCTACTCCCATACAACCCCCTACACCTGCACCATCCCTTACCCCCGCACCATCCCCTACACCCGCACCATCCTCATCCTCGACTATCAGATCAATACCATCAAGATATCCAATTATTGCACCAAGACCATGTTTATCTCCAATTGTTCCACCTAGACCATCTCCAATCCCATTTAAATCCCCAGTTGTTATATTCACATCATCCTCAATTGCAACATCCACATCATCCCCAACTAGTGCATCCACATCAGTCCCAACTGTTACACCCACATCAGTCCCAACTATTACACCCACATCAGTCCCAACTGTTACACCCACATCAACCCCAACTGTTACACCCACATCATCCCCAACTGTTACACCCACATCATCCCCAACTATTTATGAAACTATAGATGATAAAGACTTTTTAAGTAATGATCGTCCTATGATTCAACCCATTGGTAGAGGATATGCATTTTTTAGAATATTAATTATATTTTTACTTTTATATAACAAATCAAATGACTTTCAAAATTTCATGATTTGTTTTACATCTTTTAGGTTTCATCCATGTAAAATTGCAACAAAGTCTATCACGTTCACCATCAGACAACAATACCAAAAGCCTTGGCTTACGTGGGGAGCAATTCCTAAGAAAGATAAAGAGATATTTTTTCAAAGATTTAAGGTATTTTTAGTTCATTCCCCATTTGACTTCAATTTTAGTTTATTAATTATCTATTGATATTTAATATTTATGTTTAAACTTTTTTTCTCCTTATATAGAGACATGTAAAATGGAGACCTGATGATGAAAAACAAATAAAGAAAAATTTCAACTCAAAAGCATCTCACAGACTTTCTGAAATGTTCATGGAAGCTCGAAATATTGGTAAACGTCCGATGTGGATTGAAGAAAGTATATGGAATAATTTGTTAGCCCATTGAAGTACAACTACTTATCATATAAAGCATGAACGAGCCAAGAAAAATAGGGTATCTGATAAGGGTGGGTGTATGCACACTGGTGGCTCCATTAGCATGCATGAGCATGCCATCCGAATGGTATATACATTATAAAATTAATTTTGTTTAATAATTAATTAACAATGCGTGATGTACACATATTTATTTATATTTTTTTTTCCAGTCGAAAGAAATTGGTCAGACTCCATTTATTGATGAAGTCTTTGAGAAAACACATATAAGAAAAAATACAGGTGACTTTGTTGATAATAGATCAAAGAGGACTCATGTAAGTAACTCTTATGATGATATGTCTTTTTTTGTAATATTTAATATATTCATGAAATAACATTTATCTATGTATTACAAGGAAGATTTTCAAGTTAAACTTGCTGATGCTAAGTCTGATCTTTCAACACGTGTTGGTAGCTCAGAATGCACTACCCTAGACCCTATTGAAGAGGAGAAGCTTAGAACACGATGTTGGGTGGCTGCTGCTGATGAAAAGAAAAAAGGATATTTGTATGGGTTTGGTGATCTTGCTCGTGTTTACAATGATGGAGATGGTAACATCCTTAAGCATACGTAAGCATCTTCTAGTCAATCTCATGATACTGAAGAGATTAACAAACTTAAAGAACGACTTGTAGTCAGTGAGGCATCAGTTCGCCTTTTGCATTCAAAACTTGAGACATTTATTAAGGCTTTTGTCCCATATCTTTCTTCTGAAGTAGCAGAAATAGTTCAGACATTACTTCAAGAACATGTTGATAATAATCAAGAGCAGCAACAAATGAATGAACAAGATGACCAACAACAGGAACAAGATAAGGATCAACAGGAAACTGAAAATGATGGAGTTGAATATAATGATTATTAGATAGTTTAGCTTAGTTTATACACTTTAACTTTTTCATTTTGCAATAGTTTAAATTGAAATTTTCATTGCATTATTTGACATTTTAGTTGAATTTGTGAAATATTGAATTAGTTGAATGTTAAACTTGTTGAATATTATATTAAAAATGTTAAATATAATTGTTGTGTGTCTTGTTTTTAATTTTAATGTTTAGTAAGTTTCATTATTTGAATTATAATAAATTCAATAAAATATATTGAAAAATATGTTATAATTTTGAATTATAGAAAAAAAAAATTCTCACAAATTTTTCCGTAAAAAATATTTATAAAAAATTTTCATGAATTTATTTGTGGGTAATTTTCCTAGATTGGTTGTGAGAAATTTCTCATGGATTCTGTTTGTGGAAAATTTCGTATAGATCCTATTTAATTTCCCACTGATTTGTTTGTGGGAAACTTCCCACTGATTTGTCTGTGGGAAATTTCCCACAGAAATCTGTGGGAAATTTCCCACTGATTTTTCTGTGGGAAATTTCCCACTAATTTGTCTGTGGAAAATTTTCCACTGACTTGTCTGTGGGAAATTTTCCACTGATTTGTCTGTGGGAAATTTCTCACTGATTTGTCTGTGGGAAATAATGAAAAATAATTTTCTACTAGGTTTTTACCTACAAACTTATGGCAGTGGGAAGTTCGTGGGAAAAAAATTAATTTCTCACTGATTTTTAAGTGTTACCCATGAATTTGTTCCGTGGGAAATATGAATTTTTTTTTGTAGTATATAATTCTCATCAATTTCACATAAAAAATATTTCAACACACATAATCATCCAATCAATCATAAATAAGTTTACTTAATTAACTTTTCTTACCTCTAATCAAGTTTTTCCCATATTGAGATGGATGAAAGATTAATCTACTTTTCTTGCTTTTTTTTTCAATATTCTCAGATTTTCAAATAAATAAGAATTGAATAATTTGAGAGAATTGGTAGAATTAGGAAAAGTTTAGAGAAAGATTAGAAAAAATGGGAATAGAATTTTCTAAAAAATAATAAAAAAATAAAATAATTAAAATTAAATAAATTATTTATAATTTTTTTTAAATAAATAACTTTAAGATTTACCTAATTCTAAACTCATATATATAAAATTTTTCAAATAGATAAAAAATTTATTAAAAAAAAATTATCAAAGACAAAAGAGATTTATTTTTTAAAACATATAAAAAATTAAAGAAATATAATAATAAATAATTAGGTTTATGTATCACTAATACAATTATTTATATTCCGTATAAATTTTTTATAAAAAATAAATCTTTTAATTTTTTTTTTGTAAATTTTATAAAATCTAGAAAAAAATACAGAAATTTTTCATAAAATAAATAAAAATTCTAGTAATTTAACGATTATATTACTATTATTATCAAATAATTTATTTAAATATATATATATATATATATATATATATATATATATATAGAGTCGATGTTATAAGTAAAATTTTTTGGACCTGCGCACAACTGAATTAATCATTATCCTTGTAGGTTGAAAGGTACTTATTACATGATAAAAAATATAAATAATAACATAATAATGTATTTAGATAGAAAAATTTATAAATTTTAAGAAATTTAAATATATTAAATTTAAATTACTTTTTCTTTTTATAATTTTATTTTTAAAATACTTTTTTTTATAAATTAACTCAAATTTATTAAATTTTAATTTTTTTTAACATATTGAACTATTACAAAATTTAAAATTATTTTAATATTAAATATTATTTAATAATTCGAAGACTGTAATAATTTTTAACTAATACTAACAAGATTTTTTTTAATTAATATTGGTTAAATTTATTTTTAATTGGAGTCAATCAAAATTATTCAGATTAATATTGATAAGATTTTCTTTTATATACGTTTGATAGGTTGTTTTTAGGTGAATTTTTTTAAATGATCTCATTAAAATTTTTTCTTAATTGATATTAACCAAAACAATCCTAAGGTTAATTATGAGTATATATAAGTTATGCTTAGCCAATCCTCATCACCCAATCCAATTAAAATTTTCTAAGTTAGATTGAATTAAATTTTTATATATTTTTTTATTAAAATTAATTTAACCCCACACACCCTTAATCTTGGGTTGGGTTAATGATATCATCCATTTTTAAAAGTATATTTTTTAATTTTTAATTTTAAAATATTATTTTGTATTACTTCTTAAAATATTTTTTATAACTTAATATTTTAAAATATATATTTAAATAATAAATTAATGGTATATATTAAATAATAATTATATTATTATCTTTAATATAATTTAATAATTTTGATTAAATAATTTTTAATATTTAAAATTCATTACTAATATTTAATTTAATTATAAAAAAAACTTAATTCAATCTATTTGAATTATTATTGGAATAAATAAAAAGTTATTCAATATTAATAAAAAAATATTTTCATTTAACATTAGAATAAAAAAATTAATTTTAAAAATTTGATTAGCATCAATAAAATAATATATCATATTAATAAAATCATGATATAAGTGGACTTTGTAATGAACCAAACATATACTTATTTTACATCTATAATAGAATCAAAATCTATCTATACATTATTAATAATCTTCAAAATATTATAAAATATGAAATGTTCAAACACATAAAATATTCACTTTATCTAAATAAAGTTTATCACTTTAAAATAATTTTTTTTTACAAAAATTCATAATAAATTGAAAGTTGTAAAATTGTTCATCCGCACAAGAATAATTCTCCTTTAAGCAAAACTTAAAACTATTGTTTAGCTTTCACCTGCATTGCTATATGCTCTTGTGTTATGGCACGATCATCAATATTAACAAAACCACAAATACAAACAAAAAAGGTAAGTTAATGTAAACAAAACCGATCAAAATATATATAATTCATAATTTTATCCTCACAATCATTTATCTAAATATATTTAGATATTCAAATCATCATAGTCCTTCTATCACACGCATTCATCATACTCACTCATTCACATACACTTAATATTCTAGACAGATTCTTCCGGAAAATTATATGGAGTCCTTAATCTCAGATGCTAACACCTGACATACGGTTACTGAGTCATAAACACAACCCCTTTAGAGTCTTTTTCATCTTAGAAATATAATAATCCCTTCAGAATTTTTTTCACCTTAGGATTAATAATCTCTTCAGAGTCTCTTTTACCTTAGGATTACTCGTCTATTCCCATTATGGCAACCGAACGTTAAGGTGATTCTTACACACCTATCAAAGAATTGATGACTCTTCCCACCTAATGATAAGTGCAGTCAAAACCTCCATCGACCTCTCACCACATGGTACTCTCGTCTACATGACTAGAATACCATTAAAAGTTTGGATACCTTATCTGATATCTCTAGATTTTCATATATAAACTAAAGCTATACCAAATAGTATATTGTGGTAACTATCTAGCTTACACACAAAAAACACAAAACCAATCCAAAAATTATACAACATACTAAATCAATCTCATTAACATCAATCAATATCATTTTCAATTTCCATTGAAACCATTGTCATCACAATTCCTTGTGACTTCAGTCACAATTCACAAAACAAAATTTACATCATTATCACCAATCCAATTCCAATAACAATATATCACCAAATCACACATCACATAACTCAATAATTTAATTATACAACAAATATCTTATAACATTTTATCATATTTCACATATATATACTCTTTTAATAGAAATTAGAACATGAATATTTATCCAAAAATAATAAACTTTCACTCAAGCAAAAATAGTTTCGAAAACATTTCATTCATCCTCGCAACAGGACCTTTAATCCCTTAAAAATTTATATCTTAATATTTACACATTATTTTCATGTGATATAAAAACCATTGATTATTTAACATCAAGGGATAAGAATTTTATGAAGGAAACTTTCCCAAATTCGTAACAAAAACATTCCAAAAGGGGTTCGTAATTTCAAAACAAATAAATTTCCTGACAGCTTGACCTTTAATTACGGAAAAAATCGTATCTTGAGTTGTACATATCCTTTTTATGTGAAATAAAAGTCATGAATTAGATAACATCTAGGCCTAAAACTTTTATGAATAACACTTTTTGAAATTCGAAACAAAACCAAGCCAAAATAGGAGTGCAATCTTAGAGTGAAACTCAATTCATACTTTCACATATAATAATTAATATAATTCTCATCAATCTCACATAATGACACATCAACACATAATCATCCAATAAATCATGAATATTTTTGTTTAATTAACTTCCCTTACCTTTTAAATAATCTCAAAACGAAATTCTATTTGAATAGAATTAATCTACTCTTCACGTTTTTTCCCTCGATGTTCTCAGATTTTCAAACAAAAAGGAATTGAAGGAGAATTCTTGGAAAGAATTGAGAGAAATTTGAAAGAAGGAAAATTAGAGTTTTCTAAAAATAAGAGTGAAAATTAGAGGATTAGGGTTAAATAGATTACTTATAATTTCTCCCATTTTTAAGTAAGTGGGTTTAAGGTTTACCTAAAACTGGACACTCATAATCTCCCCAACAACAAAAATTTTCGTCCTCAAAAATTATAATTACTATAAAAAAGAAAAAGATAATATTTGACTTTTACAATCTCCCCAACTATAAGAATTTCCGTCTTCGAAAATTATACTCATAATAAAAGAGAAAGGTATTTGATGCTCTCATCTCATCTTCCAACTCCCAAGTAGAAGCATAGTTAGGGTATTGCATAATACCTTCATCAGAGACATTAATTTTATTTGTACAATTCAACAAGACATGGTTGAAAGATAATCAGTCCACACCAAAATAATATCAAGTTGACTAAGAGACGAAAAGAATTAAGTTAATTACACAAAACACTTATCGTACCACAACATTCCACAAACACTCAAAGTGTACATAAAAGTATATGGTAAGCAAACATAACAGGCAAACACATCACATGAACATAAGTACATGACACAACCAAGTATGTCACTCTACAATCAAACAACACTCTAAGCTTTCTACAATGAAAGAAACACAAATTTTTCACCAAATAATAAGAATTCTAACATTATAAGAGGAAGAATAATTTTTGACTGAGTCTTGAGTGTGCACACTAAATACTCTATCAAATTTACTTTTTTTCTTAAAGTACTTATCCAACAATATAAACTCACTTCTCTCAAGTCAACCTAAGACACAACTTATAACACTCAACTAGCAAGAAAAAAATCAATATTCAAATCTCAAGCAAAATAACAATATTTTAATTAACATAAAAGAATATAAAAAAATCAAATTACTTTTTAAATGAAATTTAAAACTATCTTATTTCAAATTATCTAATTACTATTATTAATTCAAAAACTAATATCCATACAATATGTTTTATTATAAAAAAAAATTAAATCCTTAATTAAAATTATTTTCTACTAAGCAAAAAATATATAAACTCTGAAAAAGATAAATTATTTTCTAAAAATTTCTAAAACAAACCTGTAACACAATATAAGTGTGTAATGCACTAATGTGTGATACTAGACAATAATTATCTAAAATATTTTTTATTTAATTTTATATAAAATGAAAAGTCAGAAAATATATTTTTAACTTAAGAAAATTTATTTTATCTGACTTTCTTTTTTTTCACTTGAATTTTTCTGTATTTCCTTATGGAATATACAATATAAGAATAAAATTTAAATAAAATTTTCTTATATTCTATAACGATTTTATAAAAATATAATTATCTCAACCTTTTATTTTTACCAAAATACTTTAATTTTTCGTTTCATCATAATTAAACATTAAACTCTTACCACTGTTATAATAACTTATTCTGTTAAGTTGGAAATTAAGTTATAGTTATTAATACTAAATCTTTTTAACTTTTATTAGAGAAAAGAATAAACAACCACGTTAAATTTTGTGGTTTACAAGAGTTAAAGATACCAACCTATTTGTAAAAGTAACAAAGTTTAGGGTGGTTAGAACTTAGTAAGACTGAGAACAACGAAGACAGAGAAGACCACAAAAGCTCTGGAAATATGTTATATACAAAATTGTCCCTCTGTCAATTGACATAAAATAATATAGAATTCAGAAGGGATGTCAACAAGGTGAAACACTGATCAATGGGTTCATCATAAAGTGACACTTTTGCTATCTCTACCTGACTGATCTACAGGATCCTGGGATTAACTGTCTATCTACAAATGTTTTAGAGTATGTGACAGAAGGAATGAACATGCCTAACAGATGCCACCTCCGCATCTTTCTTTTTTCCTCCTTGTTTCCCCAGAGACACCGAGGATATTAAAATTTAAGCACGATAAATAATAATAAAAAAAAAAAAAACACAAGTTTTACTAGAAGAAATCAGCAAATGAACTCTCCTTTCCACTTTCAGATCCTGAAAATGCAACCATGAAGAAAAGGAAAAATGATACTGTCAGACTCATCTTATTTTCATCTTTTCATACATTACAAAAAGACAATTCAAATAAAAAGAAACCCGAGAAAATTCAAATATTAGCCATGTTCTTACTAAAACTTCAAATAGAAAAGCACGATAATATTCAAATATCGTCCTATAGATGCATATTGTTGCATTGTTATAGGAAGCAATTAAATCCTACAACGCCACTACCACAGTACCTTATCATTGATATTCCCACTATAAACCCCAGATTAAAGGCTGCGAAGGTCTCAAAAAGTGTATTTTTATTCTTATTTAAAAAATTACATTTATAATACACATGACGGGATCTTTATATATTGGCTTTACTCCCTGGACAACCAAATTATTTTCGCCTAAGGCAGTAAGCAAAGTCTGATGGGAAGATAATTAGTACATTGACATTTGTGGAAAAAGTTGGACTAACCCGATCCACCCCCTGCAGTGACATCTTGAACTACTAGTTGGAAGGAGTTTGACTCCTGAGGTTCTGGATTTGAAACAGGAGCTGGAAGTGTGAAATCAGAGTCTGTGGATGAAGTATCAGAGTTACTAGAAGCAACGTCAACCCTAGCAATAGGTCGAAAAGTTGAACTCAATCTTGACGAAGTACTCAAGATCGTCTTCAGCTCGCCAACTTGATTTGACATGGAAGATATCATCCTGAGACACACTAATTCAGATCTAGCATTAATCAAATAGAATTCAGTTTTAAAAGTCATAATTCAAATTAGAATAAAAAATTAGAATATCATAGTTAAACCCTCTTTTATTGTTTTCCCTCCAGATATATTCTTTGAAGTTCACATAATGTCCATTAACACCCAACAAAGTACGATTTCTTTTATATAGTATGTCTTGGTCATTTTCTTTTTAATTTTCCAAATAGGCTTTTGAAAAAGACTGGCCATGACTCAAAGTAGTACATTGGACATTGGCTTCCGGTCCTTCAACAAATACTGAAAATGTACAACATAAAATCCAGAAAACTTTTTGGTTATTGAAGCAGATCTTTGAAAAGTAACACTTCACAAATATAGGGTGACTCCAAATCTTCTTCCAAAGGTCAGCTTCAGAGCTACCTAACATAAATGAAGTTTCTGAAATATTCATCAAGTGGATGCCATAATGATGAAGAAATCCAGCACCAGTCCGTGAAATAAAGATCAGTATGTTAACAAAGGAATAAAAAATCATTTCCATCTCTCAAGTATCGGTTTGCTTTTATGCTAACTGATGAAGATACTTTGGGGAAAACTAAGGAGGTTAACTTTGGTTATTATAAGTTCTACTTAATTAAGAAATTGTTTCAGGATTGTAAGATGCCTTCAACTCAAGGGATTATGCCTAAAGGGGAATGAAGAGAAACTTTTCTTCTAGAGCTTTTCCTTTTTGCCCCCTTCAATTAGCAACTGTGATATGACAAGTTCAACACACATACTTCAGAATTATTTCTTTAGATACTCTAAGTCTTATTGCCTTAATTTACCTAAATTTATTGACCTCTGTACTCCAAGTTTGTAGTAATTCATTTTGCAAGATGGATTAATTATTGTTTATATATCATCGGATATTTCTAGAGAAGTTCAATCCTATAAGTTTTCCAGGTCAATAAAAAGTAATTAGTGCCTTCATAGGATTAAATAAAAAAATAATATTGGAAAAGCATGACTAATCACTATATGTTAAACTTGAAACAACCATGTCGTAATGGTATGTGTGTCTGCTAAGAGTGTTCATGAATTAATATTGACAGAACGATTTTGATTTCAGCACCATCATATGGTTTTATAATTGTTAATGAAGTTCTGTATTCAGTTGAAAGATAATATATCCCTTAGTAAAACTACATAGAGAACACACATGCACAGCTAATCTGGGGCTGTCTCACTTCTTCCTTTATTCTATCCATTTTCCACTTTTATGATGCGCTATGATTTAACCATCATTGATGGAATTTGGTATTGGAAAATCGAAATTGCAAGATTACATGAATCTGCAAGGGGATATATTAATACTACCTGTTCAACGAGTCCTGAAGCTGATATACTCTTTTTTCAGTTTCTGCCAATTTTTTGCTTAACTCTTCCTTAGATCCTTGAGCTTCTACATATTTCCTTTCATATTCATCACCTCTTTGTTTTTCTGCATGCAACATGACCTGGCAATGCAAGAATTAGATAAAACTTGGTATGTTTGAATTGAATAACTATAACCATAAGCCAAAACCCATTACATAAATAAATAGCACATGTATGACAAAATGGCAGCAGATCATTATAAGTATTAAAGGGTTATATTCATTATTTTTTGGAATTATTACCAGGGTAGTTGAGTTCCCTATAATTATTTCTTGAATAGTTAAGTTTTCTATAATTATTACTAAGGTAGTTGAGAAGTTGTCTATAATTACAACTAGGATGGTTGGGAATTTTCTAAATTCTCTATAAATAGCACATTTTTGTACTGTTTTAATCAAGAAATAAAATTATGGTTTTCTTTTCTTCACTATCTTTTCCCAATTGGTATTAGAACTCCCGATCTTAGGGGTTCTACTTTCGCATTCAAACCCTAGTTGCTTTAGTTCTGGATTCCTTTTTTAGTTTGGGTTGCTTTAAGTGCACCCATTTTTTTTTAGGATTGTCGAAAGTACTCCCAAATTAACCACCGCTACTACTCTACCTTTGTCATTGCCACCGTTGTCATCACCCTAAGAAAATGGTCCAGATTCATCCGTAACTAGTCTCATTCGACACTTACTTTTCCACTTATTAGCTCTCATGGAGTCTCTCACTAAGTTATCTTCAGATATTTGTTCTCTAATCATGACGGTAAGAAATTTAATTCATCCTTTAATATTTCAAAAACTGTATGAGGATTCTTATATTCTACACTTTGGTGTAACTAACCATATGACTCCTTCCATATCATCCTATGTTTCTTGTTTTGGTAATCACATTACTATTGCCAATGAGATTCAGATTCTAATAATTGAACGTGGCAATATTTCTCTTCTTCCATCTTTTAACCTTAAAGATGTGCTTCATGTTTCAAACCTTTTCAATAATCTTGTTTTTGTAAGAAAATTTACACATGATCTTAATTGTTTTGTAAATTTCTTTCTCTTTCATTGTATTTTGTAGGATCTTGCCACGGGGAGGACGATTGGAATTGTTAGGAAACAGGAAGGATTATATTATCTTAAAAGCTTGAAAACCATGAGATGTAACAATAATGAAGTAACTCCCTCTTGTCACCAATCTTGCATTACTTTTGAGTTTTCTCAAATTTGGTTTCTTCAATCATCCTTCATTTTATGTTCTTAAGTCTATGTTTCCTTTTTTGTTTTCAAATAAGTGGGTAAGCCTTTAAGTGTGATGTATGTCAATTTGCAAAGTATTATTGTGCCACATATTAACCTAATAATATGAAAAGTGAGTCTTTCTTATTTGATTCACTTTGATGTATGGGATCTTACATCAAATACTAGTATACCACATGGATTTTTATCATAAAAGAAAAATCTTAAGTTTTTTGATTATTAGTAAAAAAAATTCATATGATATATATACAATTTGGAAAATATATAAAACGGTTGCATTTTGATAATGAGAGAGAATATATAAATTATGACATGACTAAGTTTCTCTCCAAAAATGGTATTATTCATGAGCTCATATATGTGAGTATTATTGTAGGTTGCATCAATTGTCCCATGACAAAGACCAAGTGGGCCAAGTCACAATTGAGTTGATTCCTAATAGGGCAATTGTTGAGGAGATTCTTGCAGGTTGCATCAATTGTCTCGTGGCATTGGTCAGATGGGCCAAGTCACAATCGAATCATGGTGTTTGGGTTGTTACGCTTTTAAGTAGAAAGAGTTGCACCCTGACTATAAGCTATAGCTTTTGACCTAGTGGTAAGCACTCGATCTAACAATTGGTATCAGAGTCAAGGTCATGAGTTCAATTCCCAAAGGGACAATCGCTGAGGAGGAGATTGTTGCAGGTTGCATCTCATGACAGAGGTCAAGTGGACCAAGTCACAATTAGAAATTGCCTTCTCATATTCTTGATGCTCTTAGTCCGATTAAATTTATATCCTCTTTTTTCCATATCGTCCTTTGTTACCCAGTCTCCTTAGTCGTGTTTTTGAATGTACTACATTTGTCCATATTTATAATAAGTTTCGTAGAAAATTAGATCCTTGAGCTATTAAGTGTAAATTCATTAGTTATGCATATGATAAAAACGAATATCATTGTTATCATCCTCTAAGTCGGAATACACCTCTATGGATGTATCTTTTCATGAATTCATATCCTTTTATGAATGTCCTCAACTTTAGAGGAAGAATTTTATTAATGCAAGTTTTTTTAATCAATTAAATCATCCTTTATTCCTTTGGTGCAAGAAAAGGAATCTTCACCTTCTCATATGGATGCAGACCCTAACTCATTTTCTCATATTGATTTAGCCCTAACCCTTGGTCATCTTCCATATTGATGTTGACCTTGATTCATCTTGTAAGGATATTTCTGAGGGTGCTCTTGATGAGGACATTATTGTTTCTAAGTCAATATCAACACTAGATATTAGTTGTTTAAAGGTTCACTTTTGTATTCAATATCATAAGAGATAGACTAAACCTAACCTAGTCCAAGAACAGTTCCAATCATTTGATCTAGATGTAAGTGCTTATCATTCCGAACCTTTAGAAAATTCTTTATAAAACAATTGTGAGCTTAACCTAAATAACTTGCCTATTGTCTTGAGAAATGGAAAATAGTCTTGTACTAAGTAACCTATTTCTCAATTTGTAAACACCTTTATATGCAGTATGAAAGTTTTCTCTCTATCATTGATTCTGTCAGAATTCCTACAACAGTTCAAGAGGCATTAAAAGATAAGAACTAGGTTCAAGCCATGAATGAAGAGATGAGTGTCTTAGAAAAAAAAAATCAGATTTGGGAGATTCTTGACAGGCCACAAGATAAGAAGGTTGTAGGATGCAGAAGGATCTACATTGTGAAATATAGGTCTAATAGCACATTGGATCGTTACAAAGTAAGGTTAGTTGAAAAAGGGATATACTCAAACCTACGATGTTGATTATGAAGAAACATTTGCTCCTGTAGCAAAGATGAATACAATCAGGATCATCCTCTCATTGGTTGCACATTTTGGTTGGGAACTACAACAGTTTGATGTAAAAAATGTTTTTCTACATGGGAATCTAGAGGAAGAAGTCTACATAAAAATCCCACTAGGATTTGGATCTATTAAAGAAAGAAATAAATTGTGTAAGTTGAAGAAAGCCTTGTATGAACTTAAGTAGTCACCCCACACTTGGTTTAGAAGACTTACATAGGTTATGTTTTCCTAAAGATACCGATAGAGTCAAGGTTACCATACCTTGTTTATCAAACATTCCTCTAAAGAGAGAATTACTCTTCTCCTTGTTCACATTGATGATATGATTATTGCAGGAGAAATGATCTCAGGAGAAATGATCTTGAAAGAAAATCTTTCTGACCAGTTTGAGATGAAAGATTTAGAAAAGTTAAAGTACTTCATAGGGATTGAAGTTGCCTACTCAAAAAGAGGTCTCTTTATCTCCCAAAGAAAATATGTTTTACAGTCTAAATTACAAGGCCACTAGGGCACTTATAAAATAGAATCATAGAATTGGGAGTGATGAAGGAAGTTCTATAATAAACAAAGGTCCATATTAGAGACTCGTAGGGAAGCTTATTTACCTAACCTACACTAGACCTGACATAGCTTAGCTATAAGTATAATCAATCAATTCATGCATGATCTAAGAGAATTGCACTTATAGGCTATAAATAGAATCCTTCAATATTTGAAAGCAATATGGGAAGGAGGTTGTTGTTTAAGAAGGATGAAAAATTAAATATGGATATATATTCTGATGTAGACTATGCTAGTTCTATTACTTATAAGAGATCCGAGGATATTGTATGTTTTTAGGAGGAAATTGACGACTTGGAAAAGTAAGAAACAAAATGTGGTTGTGAGGTCCAATCCTGAGGCTGAGTTTTGAGCTATGGCACAGTGTGTGTGAATTATTAAGGCTGAAAACTATTTTGAATAAACTTAAAGTAAAATATGAAGAACCTGTGACTCTCTTTTATGATAATAAATCAACTATTAGTATTGCTTACAATCCTGTCCAACATGATAAGATCAAGCATATAGAGATTGACTGCCACTTCATCAAAGAAAAACTAGATTGTGACCTTATAAGTACTTCCTACATTCCATCAGGACTTCCACTTATAGACTTGTTTACAAAATAACTTCCCTCAGAACGATTTCATGATTATCCTACATGTAAGCTAAGAATGATTGATATTCATCTACCAACTTGAGGGGAGTGTTGAATTACAAAGAGTTGTATTTATTATTTGTTGGAATTATTATCAAGATAGTTGAGTTCCCTATAATTATTACTTGAGTATTAGAGTTTTCTATAATATTATTAGGTAGTTGAGAAGTTCTCTATAATTATAACTAGGATAGTTGGGAATTTTCAAAGTTCTCTATAAATAGTACATCCTTATACAGTTTTAATCAAGAAAAAAAAAACTCTTTCTTTTTCTCACTACCTTTTCTATCTTTTTCAATATAAGTTATCGGTGACAACCATGTGATTTGATTGTTTAAATGATCCTTTGGTCTGGAACTATTCATCCTTGCTTCGATAGGACTTATATCACATATTCCTTGATTATAAACTACAAATATCTACACAAATTACCCACTGTATCAGTTCCCAGTCAGTACTCATTTACAGATTATTTGCATCCATTTCATCTTTAACTTCCAAAAATATTGTTTGCCGTTAAAATCAAACAAAATATTTATCCATCTTGTCTAGCCTCTACAATAAATATAAGAGTTCTATGACAAAAAGAATATTATTGCTCACTTACCTCTTTACAGTTAATTTTTCATGTAGTTCAGCAAAAGTTACCATTCTATACAGAAACGGTTACATGAATATCTATTCTACAAACATATAATGTTAGAAACAAGAAGAACATAACAGAGGTATAGAACTAAAGATTCCTTTAAATTCAAATGGTGAAGGTTGTTCTAGGGATCTATAGGAAAAAGGTGGAAAAGAGAAAACAAATTCTAAATAATAAATAAAATATTGATAACATAAATCCTTATTATACTCATAGTGAACTGCTAATCATATTAAAAAAGGAAACAAATAAGAAAATATACTGAAATGTGAAAGTCACTCCTAAAAAATCATCTAAGATACCCAATAATATTCCAAGATACAATGATTATATTATTCAATATCTCCTAGATATAGTAACACTTCACACAAGCTAAAGTTTACTAAGCTTTAAGCTCGTTACAATGAAACACGACAAAAGAAAATTAATTAAAAATATAATGCAGTTGCAGGCATTTGTGACTAGAGATAGGGCCAGAGTGCTTGAGATAGGGGGAGGAGCCAAACTTCATCTAGGACTAGAGATGGGGGCCAAACTGCATGCATCTATAACAAAGATGGGCCAGAGCATCTGGGACTAGAGCCAGCAGAGACAAATGAAATAATTTTCAATGGAAAGAAAAGTCGCCATTGTTTATGATCACAAGTAGACTGCGAGACTGGTTGTCAGTATGAAAAGAGGTAACTTTCCCATTCATGCTCTCCCTCTGAATACCAATAGGGCATTGAAGAAGAAATAATGATACCAAATGGGGAGAGAACAAAGAAAAAAAATGTTAGTGATTGATGTTATGTAGGGTTTGGTTTCGGTGGTCAGAATCTTGTGCATGGCCAACTCGAAGAAAAGAGTCATGGAGACAGTGACATGATCAGAGTAGAGTGCTAGACTTTAAAGAACTCAACAATGGAAAAAATGAGGAGACATGCCGTGGAGGCTGCTATGGTTCTAATACCATATTGAAATTATATAGATTTAGATAAGATAAAGAAGAAAATAGTATATAAAATATGGCATGTAATGATTACAGAAGACAAAGAACTAAATCTTATTCATATAAAAACTAAACTCCAAATCACAATTATAAAAAGGAAACATATATAGAAACCACTACTCTGAAAGATAATCTACGATACTCTAAAATACAATAACAATATTATTATGGGAAATTTTATAGATATTCGGTAGTACATATACTATGTTTACCTTTAAGTTTTTCACTTCAACGGCAAGAACCTCAATCTTTTCAGTATCTTTGAGAGGACTAGAAGAATCCCTGATAGCTTCAATACTTTCGTCATATTGGAAAGGAGTTGAGGATTCTTCTTGGACAGGATTTGAAGATTCTTCTTGGACAGGATTTGAAGATTCTTCTTGGACAGGATTTGAAGATTCTTCAATAGAACGTGTTTCATTTTGCACAGGTGTCTCCGAAACCTGACATACCATAAAAGCAAACCAATTTTGTTATGTCCGCAGCGGGGACTTCAAGATGATTATGCTAGAAGAAGGTAGTAAACGAGATTTTGTATTCATCAACATTTACAGCTCCAAAACAATCCTAATCAATATTCTTCCAGAAGTAGTCCTCCTAATAAAAGCTATAAGCAATTAGGAAAAGGCTCCAAAATAGTTTTGAATTATATCTCTTAATAAGCAGATAGTCCCCTATTTACAAAACTGACTACTAATAATTATCAAGACAAGGAATATAGAAGTTGAAAAAGTAAACAGAAATTCATCAATTATCAAAGTAAAAATATCAGACTTAATTAAATTTTTGGTCCATCTGGTTTAAACTATGATTTTGGTTTTCTAAATATTTTTCAAGCCAATCACGTGTGTTAATTATTAAAACTAAGTAATTTTGGGAATCTTCTATCCCAATTCCTCATTTTCAATTTTCTGCTCAAAATTAAATTGTTTTTAGTCAAAACTCATCAACCAAAATACCAAATTTCACCGACAATATAAAAACCTCAAAATTATCCTTCTTGAAACCCTAATTTCACATCTTGTCCATCACATTTTATCAAGCTTCAACTAAATTTCTTACATCTAAACTCTCAAAATTATTTCAGGGATACATATTGTAATATTTTTCAAACAATTAAAGGAAGGTCAGTGTAAATTATAAGTAATGTCAGGGTAATCTTATGAAAAAATTATGGGTTTTTCGGTGGGTCCCTCAAAAAGCGAGAGATATCAGGTGAAATCCAAAAAAAAAAAGGGGAGAACGAGTGTAATTACTCTAGTTCATATCCCAAATCCTTCGTAATCACCCAAATATTTGAATAGAAAATAATTTGTTAAGTAAATGAAAATTGACATGGACTAAATTATTTACATTTAAAACTGGAAGAACTCAATTAACATGAAAAAACTGAAACCAAAGAGTGTAATTAAGCGTAAATATTGAAATATACAACCTTCTCTTCCTGTATGTCACTGGAGCTGTTGCTTTGTTGAATGACTGATGCTTTCTTAAGGTTCTGATAGTCAACAAGAGCTTTATGTCGACGCCAATAGGACTGCATTTTTTTTCATTCCTAAAATTTCAGACAACAGAAAAGCATTTAAAAAATAGGGTAAAATATGTTTTATTTCCCTCAAAGCATCTCAAAAGTTGGTTTTAATCCTTATAAAAATAATATGTTGCTGTCCCTACAATTTTATATTAAATCTAGGGACTAGCATTACTTTTAATAGGGATGAACCGAAATTCGAGGTATTTTGAGGGACAAAACATAATTTACCCAACAATACCAGGACAGTTCTAACCTGAATAGTAGTCGATGCACTAGTCTGTTTTTTATATGTTTGCTTTCTATATCTAAGTTTATTACAAGCAGCCATTGCTCGAAAACCTGTCTGCAAGACATTTGCAGAGACACAAATTTCAGTGTACTGTTTCCTAGCTAGTGTTCGACGCATATGTTTTTGAATTCTGACTGAAGCTACTTCCCGCTTCTTCATGTGATAATACAATCCTCGAGTCAGTTCTCCTAAAAGTTGAAATAATAAGTGTTTAATATAATAAATTACGTAAATGAATATTTGAATACTTTTATAGAAAACATCACAAACCTAAGCTTCAGAGTCCCTATAAACTGTAAGAGCAAACAATGCAGAAGTTATGAAAAAAAAATGTCACACAAACTGAACTCTAGAATGTCTTCATTTATCATTGCATCAACTAATAGATATTTTTGGGTGATGACTCCCTTCCTATGTGGAGAAAGGCCCAAAAATTGAAGCCCATTTGTGTGTCTCACTTCTCCAAGTGGAGTGGGGTCTGATTAGGGTACATGAGAGAGAGACCAATTTCAAGGCAGAATAACCTCCTTTGAGAGAAAAGAAAAGAAAGTGATCCTCGCTTATACACAGAGCAGTTACAGTGAAACTATATTTGTGAATTTGTTAACTGTTTGGATAAGGCTGAAAGTTTATTAGTAGGATCAGGACATCTAGTTTTTCATTTTCAACAGTTTGATAGGTCATTCTTGCTTAGAATGGAAGATATTTTGCTCAAATCGAACCCTGTTTCTGGGGTGTTTTTCTTCTGTATTCTCTATTGTAAGCTTTGTTGTTTTATTGATGGGCAGGCTGTTAGCGCAGATTTGTGCACTTGTTTGACACACTTTTGCACCCATCTTTATCTATGGATGACCTGTGGGTTTTACCAAGAAAGTTTTCTAAATAAAAGATTTGGCTGTCTGTCATATTTTTGTGCTATTTTAATTGCTTCCATATGTAATCTATTGATCATCACATATTCATGAGTGGAGGGATTTAATCAGCTGTAAGATAATGATCGCCATACCACTTTTTATTGTTCAGTGTCAAGTAAACAATGTTTCACACTGTTTCGAAAGAGCTAGAAGAGAAAATCAACACAGGGCACATAGAGATAACATCATGAATGAATGGAAAGTAACTTTTCTGCAATAAATATCACTGTCGACAGACAGATATAGAAAAGGATTATATTCTCATATGTGCGTGTGTGCATAACTTTTTGTTTTCATCTCAAAGATCATTAGAGTTTCTTTTATGTTTCACCCAAAATATGATATGACAGTATTAAACTTCAAAACTAGAAAGTAATCTGTTAGAACTATGAAAGAAAAAGGATTTGTAGTTTGAACAGAATGAAAGGCTTCACGTTTTTCTGCCCTAAGAGATAATCCACCTGAGTTACTAGGCAGATACAAAAGCCTTTTGTCACATATTACAAAAAAGACAAATAACTAACCTCTGCAAATGGATTGTAGAAAAACAGAGGACTTTTGCAATGCAATATATCTTTTCCAACTAAAACTAGTTTTAGCATTCTTTTGAATAACTATAGCAGAATTACTAAGCAGTAATGCCCTCCGAGCATCCAATTCAGCCATCTGACCAGCTCTTAGGAATATTTTTTTTTCGCCTATCTGCAAAATTAGCAGATCACAATAGTTCAGCTGAACATAGAAAAGTATCTTGCAATAAAGAATATCAGTCAACATATGTACATCAGAATATGCATCATTGTCATACATCAAGTATGGTTTACACATTTCATTTCACAAATCCCCAGTAAAATGGCCTAATACCAGAAAGGGATTTTGGGAAATAACTGACAGCAACTTCAATGTTGAAGGATAACAAATTTTAAAAAAAAAATTGCATGCCTTTAAACAACACAAAATTGAATAGCTTTCCTGCTGTACCTGATAACCTGTCAGTCCAATCTTCTCCAAAACCATTTTACATGAATCCTTTTCATCGAAGCTGCATAAATGCGGATCACTTTAAGATGGAGAACCAAATAAATGACAAAGTAGAAAGCATGGTATAAGACTATTGAGTATAACATCGCTAAAATTGGGGTAAGTGTAAGTTGCACTTACTTCCCGCGAAGAACCTCTGGAGCAAGAATGCTTAATCGACTTAAAAAATCATGAAAGGTCCAGTGTGTGGGGAATCCAGCACATTTAATTCTTACTGCTTCAAGAACACCCTACAATATCACAATGGGTGAAAATTCTACGGAGGTAAGTTTAATTAGAAAAGCAAAGGGCTGTTGAAATTTCTAATTGCCTATTCATCACATTCTGCATGTTATTTCAATTACAATTTCTAATTGTCCCCCATTAAATATGAATAAACAAATAGGAGCGTAATTAATTAAGGATTGACTGAATAAATGCACTAATTAATTGAGAAACAATAGTAAACTAGTAGCTAGTTAAGATTGTGACAGGCAATGGAAGTGTCAATTTCTACCCTCAGAAAATAAGGTAGAATTTAATTCTCAAGTTGACTTACACCAGATCGTAATTGTTGGATGACGTTCATATGTTCAAATATGAAAGGTTTTAGTAGATTGTTTGGCTTCACACATCTAATATAGTGTGGCTCCGTCATATTGAGTGTATCCATCAATTGTTGCAATTGTAGCTGCACAAACAAGTAAAAGAGTATTAACCTTCGGTCCTTTGGATTGCAGTAAGGCCTATCAAATACGTAATTCCTTCTGACAATATAAAGAACCATGTTGTATACACCTTGAAACGAGAACCAATGGAAGAAAACTTAGAAGATTTGGCTGTCTCCTCAGAAAGTGGAGGGAAAAGACCTGATACAAATGAACATTTGGAAGCACTTAGCATCTCTTGATGTTCAGGAACAACATAGTCTTTGTTTTTGTCTAAAAAGTGCTCAGATTGGTACTGAACCTGAAAAGAAGTGGATAAATAACATTTTTTAGAAGAAACTCTAAAAAAAAAAATTGCATAGCAATGTTGAAAAATCAAACTCACCTCTCCTGCATAATGACTAACAGTGAAGTCTGAGCGTGTCAATTTTGGCTTAATGAACCGTTTGTGATCTTTGAATGTCTGATAAAGCTTCTGTGAAAATGTTTCATGAGTTGACTTAGGAAACATACTGCAAGCAGACAATGAACATGCCAATAAGGGAACTAGTTATTAAAAAAATCAAAATTATAACAAGTTTAGATGCTGCCTGTGAACAATTTCGAAAATATAATCCATGAACTTCATTAGGAGAAATTATCAGGAAACATTCATAAGATAGTGCACATTTTACTTGGAGAAGTAATTAGTAAAGAAGAGACCAAAACCTAATAAGAATGACTATCAAATCCTAATAGTTTCAAATATCAATGCATCACATCCCATTACATGCCAAAATCTTAGACTGCCATTTAATAAAACAGTAATAATCAATTTGAAGATATAATGCAAGACAAAGTTATGGAACTTAATCTAGTCATTGAGAGTTCAACATTGCACAAAATTATTTCTTGTGAGGAAAAAACTCCTATTTCTCTATTCTTCTCTCCTATTTCAAATATAAATGTATACACAGTAAAGTTAAAGAAATTTCTTCATACCAAGCTTCATCTAGCAGGGCGATAATTCCACAAGGTTTCTGAAAAAGAAGACATTTTTCGATATCAATGTTGCAACATTCTAAAAGTATATTCAGAGTATACAGTCTTAGAAAATTTTGACACAAATATTTCATAAATATTTCTAAACAGAATCCTGCATATAGCAAAAGCATGTTGTGAGAAGCTATTATAAGAATATCTTGACTACAGAATGATTTGTGGATGATAATCCTGGAATCTTTCCGATACCATCACTGAATAATGATAACTACCTCAAGGCTTCCATTGCTAGAATAGAAGCATATATGGTCCATTGGCAATGAATAAGGTGTACCAGTGTAAAACAAGACAACAACTACACACCATCAATTGTAAGCGCAGCCAACTGCCCATCTGAGTCTAGCAGTAGCACAATAGGTAAAATATGTAGCAGACTCTCAACCAAACCAATTTCTCTTTTACAATAAGAAATGATTATAAGATTGATTACACCAAAATTATCATTCATGTAAACAATCTTGCACTCAAAAGGTAATTTAGATCTAGTAACAGCAGTTAATGACAAGTGTCTAAGCACAGACAGATCTTTGCAAAGCATAATCTATCAAAAACCTAGTTTTTACGAGAAATGCTGGATGCCTAAATAACCTACATAAAAACTATGGTGGTTAGAATAAAAATATATATTGTATATCACAGTTTATAAGATTTTATAAAACAACACTTACAACAATAGCTTTCATTATTTTCCTATAGTGATACGAGAAATTATTCCAAGGAACAGATACATAAAAATGAGGATGAAAAATCCCGAACAAATAAAATAACTCGTGATAAAAAGCCATAGGAGAATCAATGCAAAACAAAATGTCCTGAAATTCCCCTTAATCTCTCTAAATATTGACTTCTGAGATGCCTTTTTGTCAGAGATATAGAAACCATTGAGCCTATGCAAAACAAATTTTGTAGGATATTTTATTCTTAAACGACTAAAAATTTTCTAAGACCAAGTGGTCAAGAGTTCAATCTTTGGTTTGTCTGTACATTGTGATTAAGTTAAATTTAAGCAAAAAGAAAAATGAGCATAAGCAGTTCTGCACACAACAAACCTATATAAGACGTGTTTGAGATACAAAATCCATTTTTGGCCCTCTAGTCCTCTGCCTAAGTTTAAGCTTTCGTGAAACTTGATACCATTAAAGAGGCAGAGTTGAATCCGAAAGGGAATCAGGATTTGCACCAGCTAAATGATTGCAACTAAACTATGTTCATATATAGCAGCTAAGCATTGTATTAAATTTGTCAATGCTCCTTGGATTAGAAATGTGGGTCGGCAATTGTTTGCCTCTGAATTTCAAAAATATTACTAAAAATAAAAACCTATAACGTATGTTTTCACTAGATCCTTTAATAAACACTAAAGCACAGACTAAAAGTTTGTAGAAACCTTTTCAATGAGATCCAGTACATCTTGATTATCCACAAATTCTAAGTAGCTCCAGTCAATGCCTTCCTTTGTATATTCTTCTTGCTCCATCTTAAACACATGCTGCAGCACATCATTGGCATCAGACTGAATGTTGCGAGAAAAGTCTCACAGTTGAAGTTGTCAAATATATGAAAAACTAACCTCATACCTGGTTGAAGTGTTGCTGCAGCTTTTCATTTGTGAAATTTATACAAAACTGCTCAAAACTACAAAGAGGGAATTAAATATCAGCATGGATTTATCTTATTTACTAAAGCGCCAAAATGAAGGAGAGATTGCTTGCAAATATGTCTTTTCCAACTCAATATAAAATTACTATCCTGTTGTATTTTAAATAATTTAGGTAGTTATATTTATATCTAACACCTCTGTAACAGATTGTTGAGTTAGCAACTATCTAGATATAAATAAGTGTACTCTCTCATCTTCTACCCAATGAATCAGTTTCCTCTCTCGACAGTTTTTTTTTTTTTTTTTGCTTATTTGTTTCTATTATATATATTTAACAAACATGAATGTGGATTGTATGAGACCTTGTTTTGTGCATATGTTTGTTTGTGTCTCCTTAAATTAGAGTATGCAAACATCTAATGTCAAAAAGTTAAATCTAGGGCTACTGTAAATAACCTAAACTAGAATAAAGGTAAAAAAGAAAATAGTACTAATATCATTCATTTCTTCATATAAATAGTCTAAAACCACTAACCTAATTTTATAATGACTTATAAGTGTCATCATCTAACTTTATGAAATAAAAAGAAAATAGAAAATTGTGAAATATAAAATAATTAAAATAACCTAGCCCCATCGAATATAAATCTTTGGACCACTTAATTTTGGGCCTGGAGCCCATCCTATCATATAATAACAAGATTGCATTAAAAAAAAATCTATTCTCACCTATTTGTTTGGAAGCTTTCAAAGCCATATATGTCAAGAACACCAATGAGACATTTTGAGCTAGGATCCTGCCCAATGGAGATATTAATTTTTTGAACTAACCTGAACATGACAAAAACGCATAATTGTATTTCATATTCCTTCTATAGTGAAATAAGATCATAAACATTACATATATATATTATACACACACACACACACATATATATATATAGATATGACAAAATCACATTACCAGTCAAATAAACGAGAATATAATGTTTTGGCTAAACCATCCCTGCTAACTGCGGCACCCAAAGGATCCAGACTTTTTTTGATGATTTCTTCTGGGGTAACCATCATACGCTTACAGAGTGCACCTTCCAAAGCTGTAGCATCACACCTGGAATGTGAATAAATTCAATTGATAAATAATACAGATACAAGATATTGCAAAAGGATAACAGCGAAAATTTAGCCATACATAAGAAGTTCTGCTGTTGTTTGGAGATGAAACTTGGATACTTCATCTTCTAGAACTGCTGAATCAGTTTCTTCTGATTTTGCAAACTTAATATTGCCAAGATGAAGAATACCAGCTACAACTCTGAAAATAGCATCCTGAGGGGAGGAAGAAAGGAAATATATTAGTAATTTTACATAGAAGTTTTGTTTGGAGATACAGCTAACTTAATTATTAGAAACACTAACAAAGGTTTCATCATACCTGCTCCTCCTGACTGATTCCCACAATATCCATGGCTCTCTTGGTGCTAAGATACTCTTGAGCAGCATTAACACCAACTAAATCGTAGCAATTGGATTGATTAAGGTAGTGAAATGATCTAGGATCTCCCAACTTATATTTCTCCTTTTCCTAAATAAAATCAGGATGCTGCCAATAAAATGACATGAAAAATAGTGAATAGAAGATGAAGCTTTGACTTGCCTACCTCGGGTGGAGAAGCACAGAGAAGGTAAAAACAGTGATAGTTACGCTCAGGATCTGAGATTTGGCAAACACGAGATTTCTCAAGCAGATAAGTTCTAATGGCTGCACCAGATATTCGTCCATACTTATTAAATTGAATCTCAACAAATTTTCCAAAACGGCTGCAAGGAAATAAAACAAACAGAAGTAGGTATGAAACTGCCACTAATTATTGAAATCACAAATTCATAAACGAGAAAGAACCTTTATGATGCCCAGTACTTCCTACGACTGAATACGAATAACAAGAAAAGAAGAAATAGATCCAGATGAAAAATTTTCATTTGAAGAACATTTTTTCCCAATTAAATTAATGACAAACTAAAAATCATTGAGTATGTAAAGGATGATATAGTCAAAAGACGAAGAAAAATTGAGTCAAGTATTCAAAAACCTGCACTATAAACCATATACTAAATGCAAGTATAGAGCTGAAAAATGTAAGTATAATAAAAGATATATTTATATCACACATAATGTAACATAAAAACCAAGCATCATAGAACATAACCAGAAATCTTTTACCTGGAATTGTCATTTCTAACAGTTTTTGCATTACCAAATGCTTCAAGAACTGGATTTGACTGCACCATTACAATTTAAAACTTTGAGTGATGAGTCTAACATTCACCGGCAATAAACCATGAAATAAGAACTAATTGACTCCCAAAAAGAAGGGTAATCAAAACCAGAATTTATCTAATAAGAAAAAATGCAAAGCTTCATATTTTATATACAAAAATATATTATTAATTATGAAAAGGAGAATACAAAAAGATTACAAAATGCTAAGAAAAATTGAAGGAGAAAAAGACTGGAGAAGGTTGGACTAGTTTACTTCATGATCTTATCACAACCAAGATCCAAACATCACTTAAAAATAGTGAGTCTATTTCCGCAGACTCTCACTTGAAGTTAGAATGTCCATTGGTTAGATCCATCTGGATCATGTCATGATCAATGTAAATAGGGTAGCTATGCCTTTATGCAATTTCAGAAATGGCGAAATCATGATACTTGTATTTGTGACTTGTTCTATAAATAATATTCTCAAGCATGTAGTTATACACAGATTCTCCCCTATGGTTTTTCGTGAGTTTTCATCGCAACATGCTATCTAGAGCCTAATAAAAAACTCTAATTCATGTCTTCCTAGTGGTCCCAATATACATCAGTGCCAAAATTTTAGGAAAACCATGTTCCTTTCTAGTTTCTTCTCTATCGCTAGGTCTCCTTTTTTTTCAGCATGTTCTTCATCACTGCCAACCACTGCTGTTTTCCAGCAAGCAATTTTTCCAACATGACCACCATCATGTTCACTATGGGCTAATCTACACATATTTGCAACTTTGCAGTAAAAAAAACCTCTCCCAAAATCTCTGTTTTCTCTCTCCACAAATATGCTAAACTTGGCTACTCAGTTGGCTAGACCTTCAGCCACCATACATACTCTTAGAATGTGGGTTTAAGCCTAACTCACCCTACAAAACTAACTTGTAAAGTGAAATTTGCACCTACTTATATACTATAACTTAGTCATATTTCCAATCATGTGGATCTCCAACACATACGTATTTATATATACACATACAAAAAGGTTACCCCACTGCTCTGGTGTGTTGCCTATTACCTGCACAACCCTTTTTGCTCCCTCTTTCTCTCTCCTTGGTGACCCATAATGATTAGGCACATCCAACCACCTTTGCAAACTTTCTCAAATGATATGAGGAACATTAGACTTCCAGTTCCACTACTCTTGTTTGGCACACAAGCAATCCCTTTACTGGTGTCTCTTAGTCCACAATCGACATCTCCTGGTCCTTGGATCCTTAATTCTAGTGCTGATCACATAACAAGTAGTAAATCCCTTTTCTCCATTTTTTCTACATGCAGTTATTTACCCTTTATCGCTTTGGCTAATTTGTCTCAAACATTTCATTGAATACCATCTCCTACCATCTTTCTTGGATGATAATTTCTATATATTCAAGAGTCTTGATTTAATCTACCATCGATAACTTATTTAATTCTTCTTTTGACTTGTCATTTCTTTTAGTAAAGATTTTGTTGTCCTATAGGATCAGAGTTTAGATGATAATTGGTTCCAAATGTCAGTCGCAAGGACTTTATTAACTTATAACCTCTGCCCAAGTTGGTTGGATGGTGGATTTTGGTGTTCTCATCCACACTCAATTGGATCATCCTAGTCTTGCCAAGTTACAACATGTACCCATTCTTTACAAATTGTACCTTCTAGTGTGTCCTGTCAATTCACCTTTCTTGATCATTATTATCAATGCACATGGTTGATTTTAACAAAAATAAATAAATTTGCGATGTTATCAATACTCCAAACTTTTTATCAAGAAAGAAAAATCAATTTGATGTTCCAACTTGCACTTTCCAAAGTAATAATGCTCATAAACATTTATGATACAAACTCACACCTTGAAATTAATAAGAAAGCATGAAATAGAAGAAGTAAACACTGATGTTTGGTATTATCTGCAAATTAAAGGAAATGCAAACGGATAACAAATCCTACTGCTCAGAGCTAGGCTCCTCTAAGACAACCAGAGAAGCTCCCCCCTCAACTAACCACATAACAGCCAATCCTCCTCCTGTTCCTGCCTCTAATAGAAAATATTCCCCTCTCTCTTCTAACTGCCTTTCTCATCCATCATGCCACCTCAGCCATTCCATTCTTCTTTCTCACATATAATTTTCCCCATCGTGGCTTGCTCCCTTCGTGGGCTAGTGGTTCACGAAGGCCAGTTACTCTTTAGGCCTCATCAATACCCTCCTCTTGAAGAATTGTCCTATCCTCAAGACTCAGCTCTGGAAATTGGCTTCTAATAGAAACTTTATCTTCCCATGTAGCCCTCCTTTGTTGTCTTCCCCTTCCAATAGATGAGCCATTGATTCACTTGTTCTCCCCTCTTGATAACGCTTGCTAGGACAGAACTAGTTTCAACGATTTCAACACCATCATCTTCCATCCCAGTGAGTAATTCTTCCTCTATCTTGTAATTTCCCAATGCTTTCTTGAGAAGGGACACATGAAATACAGGACGTATCTGTAACAATTGGGCAATACTGACCCAATTGAAACCCTCACACTCTCTCAGTTCTCAAGGCACAAGAGAATGTTAAATGGAATTTCTATTCTTCAATCCCTCATAAGATGTATATTTATATGCTACGGAACTAATATTTGACTTAAAATAGAAAAATAACTAACCCTGCCAGCTTAGCTACAAATATGACTTATTACAGTATCCTTGAAGAAAGAGGCAATTTCTAACAGTAAGCAACCTCATCTATCTTTTCCAGAATTTTGAAGGGGCAGCATTACCTAAAACTCAATTTTGGATTTATCCTTGTCATCACAAAATGCTGTCTATGCTGCTTGAGTTTCAGAAATACTATCTCTCCTACACATGATTATCGAACTTGCGTGTCAACTCATAAACTCCGATGAGTTTACGAGTCCATTCCTTGCTCACGAGTTGACTCGTGAGTCGACTCATTTTTTGCGTAAACTCGTACCTGACTCGGTGAACTCGGCCTAGACTGACGAGTTTACAAGTGAAGCTAAAGCGCGAAAATGACGGGTTCTCATGTCGTTTTGGATCGACGCGCGTTTTGGGCTCCCGAACGAAAAAATTCATCGTCCAAATCTGACGTTTTGGCTCCGATCTCGTCCACCTTGTTCATAGCTCCGTTCGCAACTGCTCATCCCTCTTCTCAGTTGCCTTCGTCGCATCCCTGTTCACAACTGCCATCAGCTCCGTTATCATTCGCAGCTCCATTCGTTCGCTCCTGTCATCTTCTGTTTTTTCTCTTCTTCCCAATTGTTACGTTTTTCATGTCTTTTTTTTATTGGCCTTTTTTTCTACTGTTTTCTTTTCTTCTTTTTTCTACCCATAATAAAACAATCAATGTAGTTAGAATTTTTTTTTATCTTCCGTTTTCATTGATTTTTTTTCTCTATTTTATTTTGCTTAGAATTTCAAAAATATTTATATTTTTTAGTTATTTAATAATTATCTCAAGAATTTATAATTTATTAGTATATTATATAAATTTATCTATTTTATGTGAAATTAATATGATCATATTTATATATTTTTTAAAATATATATATGAATTAAACTCTTACGAGTTTAAGATTTGAATTTATAAATATAAATTTTTGAATTAGATCATTTTATTTTTATTTCAGTTTATTTAATTGTATTTTAATTTTTTATGGAGTTCTTCGTAAAGATTTTTTAATTGTTTTAAAGTTTCATCGTAATCCAATAATTCTCTTTATATTATTTTCATTAATACCTCCTTCAACACATATCGAAAAAAAAAAAACTCATGAGAAGCTTGTGTTTATACACAATTTCAAATGGTGTAGTTCCTATAGATTTATTATAAGTTGTATTGAACTAATATTCTTTCCAAGACAACCACAGATTCCACTCTTTCAATTGGTAAGTTATGAAGCCACCTAAATAAATTTGAAGACATCTATTGGTTACCTTGGTTTGATCATCTGGGTATGGTATGTAATACTCATCATTAATAACATTGTCCCTTGAATCTTAAAATATTCTTTCCAAAACCTGTTCATGATAAAGGATCCTTATCATTTACCACAAAATTCAAAATGTCATACAATCTCACCACTTGCATTACGAAAATTTCAACAATCACTCTTTTATTGTATAAAGGTGTTTTATATGCACAAAATTATTGTACTTTGTTAATCTATTCAAATCTATCATTGTAAAATTCGAACTGGCTGCAACAATCGTCCTAGAGATACTTTCATATACTTTTATTGCTAGCACGTGTACATGATTGAAGAAACTTTAATACATCATTTTTCATCACGTGTACATGATTGAACAAACTTTAATACATCATTTTTCATCCCCTCTAGTACAAGTTGGATGTCACACGCTTATAGGTTCTATAAAAACCTAAATGTCATGTTTGTGGTGTTGCATGGAACTCCTCTATCAAACATAGGAATCCA
The DNA here is from genome assembly GCA_016859785.1 of Macrotyloma uniflorum. NCBI lineage: Eukaryota > Viridiplantae > Streptophyta > Magnoliopsida > Fabales > Fabaceae > Macrotyloma > Macrotyloma uniflorum. The sequence goes on along the minus strand of BDMB01000072.1, from coordinate 861,635 downwards.
TAAAAAAATTTCTACAATGACTAATCTATCCTTAAACAACAGCACTCTTGACTTATACACAAATTTTGGATACACTCTAGTTTCACTTTGCAACTTCTCAAATAACTTTATTCCATTCACCATCTTCGTGTACCTCAAAATTAACACTTGAGAGTCTAACCAAATTAGATTATAGATTATACTCATCTATTACAATCTTTTTTACTCCTCAAAAGAGCATTTTCACCTTTGTTCTCCAATCCTGATTTATAAACAATCTCGAAATTGTACCCCAATAATTTAGCCAATCAATTTTGTTGATTTTTCATGGTGATTCATTGTTGTAAGAGTTGCTTGATGCTCTTTTGATAAGAATATACCTTAAATTTCCTCCCTAATAAGTATGCTCTCCAATGATGGATTGTTAAAGCCACTACCATTAATTCCTTCTCATAAGTAGATTTCAGTAAGTTTCTTGATCCTAACACTTTGTTATAGTAAGTCACAAGTTGATGGTCTTACATAAAAATGGCTCCAATTTTGGTCCAAGACGCATCACATTCTAGTTCAAATTCTCTCTAAAAGTTTGATAGCTTTAACACAGGTGTGGTTGTAATTCTTTCTTTCAACTCCTCAAATGCCTGTTGGGGCTTTTCATTTCATCCAAAATTGTCTTTCTTTGTCAATTCATTGAGTGATCTTGTAATTTTTATATAATTCTTGATAAATTTCCAATAGTAACATGTGTGAGACTTAACACCCTTATATTCCATTTACATTTTTTGGTACAAGTCAATCAAGCACACTACTCACTTTGGCAAGATCAATTGATACACCTTGGATTGAGATCATGTTCCAGAGATATTCAAAACTTTCTTAGCCAAAATGACATTTTTTCTTGTTAGAAAATAACTAATATTGCCTCAATACTTTCATAGTAGTAGTCAAGTGTTTCAAATATTCCTCTCATTCCTTGCTAAGTACGTCGTCAAAGAACACTAATACTTATATTAGATGTAGCAAGCTTAAATTAATCTTTTTATATGTTTTCTTTATATATATATATATATATATATATATATATATACTCATTAGGAATTCAGCCACTTTCTCTTTATCATTTATCTTTACATTATATTTAAAGCCTATATTTAAAGCCTAGATTAAATCTTTACCTTCCCAATAGACACACGATTCACCGGTGCAAATTTTTTTCTTGAAATCGTGTCTCATTCTAATTTTTTTTCCTGAAATCCTTGATTCACCTTTCTTTCTTCCTTAGTGACATTCACTGGTCAAAATGATATTTGGTAAGTCAATCCAAATGATACAACCCCACACCTCAAAATTAAAAAAGCATGAAATAGAAGAAGTTAACATTAATATTCTATATTATATTAAAGGAAATACAAAAGGATAAAAAATTCTACTACCTAGAGCTAGGCTCTTCTAAAGCCACCAAAGTGGCTCCCCCCTAAACTAATCTCATAACAGCTAATTCTCCTCCTTATCCCTCCCTCTAACAGAAAATATTCCCCTCTCTTCAAATTGTATTTCCCCTTCATCATGCCACCTCAGCCATTCGATTCTTCTTTCTCATATATATTTTTCCCCATTGTGGGTTGATCCCTTCATGGGCTAGTGGTTCACCAAGCCACTTACTCATTGGGCCTCATCAATTTATTTCACCAATTTTTAACTTCTTTTGCTTCAAAATGGTATCCTATACCAAACATCTTGTTCTCATACCTCTCAACAAATGCCTTATTAAAACTCTTTACGAAAATGCTCCCCATTATTTTTAGAGGATATGTTATGCTTATTTCTTGTAACTTTTAGACTTCAGATTTATGACTTAACCCAACCTAAAAAACAATTTATAAAATAAAAAATGCTTAACTATTAGAAAATAAACATTAACATTAACTCACCTTCACAAAATCAACTTGTAAGATGAGGTTCACACCCACTCATATACTATAGTTTAATTATATATTTAGAATGTAAGATTTCTAATACACTTTCATGCAAAGGACGAAATATCTCAAACATGGAACTTGATATTTATGTATGATCAAATCATAACCAGATAAAGGATGCCATGATAGGCACAACAAACCTTGATAGGATAGGTTCTAATATCATATTAAAAAGTAGACTTTGAATCTAACTCGACCTTACAAAAATAATTTTTAAGATAAGGTTTGCACCCACTTGTATATTATAATTTGGTCAAATATCTAGTTGATGTAAGATTTTTAACATTAACCATGCTTTCTTTAATAATGATCTCATGGAAGTTTAAAAGGAGAAACCTCTTGAATTTATTACTAAAGAGGGTTCTTTGTGTCTAATTTGTCTTCTTCGCAAGTCCTTACATAGTCCTAAACAATCTTCTTATCACGATTTGACAAATTCAGGACTATGTTTAAATTTTTTGTAATCATTCTATTTTAGTGTTATTTTGTCACAAGATGTGTATACTTGACCATGTACATCTACAATAGTGTCATCACATATAGAATCACTTACGTAAATCAAAATTATTGCCGTCATTTTTTAGAGAAAAAGGATCTTGGCATACTTCACTAATTCTTAGGAATAGATGTAGCACAATCCAAGAGAAGGGATGTGATTTCGTCGAGTAAATATGCAATGGACATTTTGGAGGAAACAAAGTTGATGAATGCTAAATTTGTGGAGTCTTGTGAATCCCAATATCAAACTTATATTAAGACAAAGAAGCCTTTTTCTAATTTAACCAAAAATTGTATCAAAGATTAGTTGGAAAACTAAATTAACTCAATGATTCATCTAAATATCTCATTTTGAATTAGTGTTCAAAGCCAATTCTTTAATTATCCTTGTGACATTCATTGGGATGTAGTAGCATGAAATACATTAAGGAAGTCCCAATAAAATAACTCTTTTGTGAAGGCAACGATCATACACATCTTGGAGGATAGTCTAATAGAGATTGGGGTAACTCTCCCACTGACAAGAGATCCACTTCTAGGTTTTGCTTTTTTTATTAGAGAAATTTTGATTTTTCAGAATAATAAGAAACAATATGTTGTGGGAAGATCATGTATGAAAATAAAATATAGAACTGACTCATTCTACAAATAATACTCTCCAAGTGTAAGTTATTCAAATGGATTCTATCCTATTGTCCCTTTTATTTTTTTCATCTCAACTCAACACCATGAAATGAACTATTAAATTTATTTAAAAATAATCATGTGATATCTATGTTTCTCAAATTATACAGTAGTAAGTTACACATTAGCCATAAACTAATATTAGTAACAAATAAAAATCTATAATTCATTAACTAAAAAATATTAACTATGCCAAATTATCTTCACATTTTAATTCATTATTTTCAGTTTTCACTCGATAATGACTAGTGAGAATAATGTAGTTGGTCCTTATTATTGTTCTTTAAGTGTCTATGACACTAGGTTCCAAGCATCACTATGTTGTTAAGCTTTGGCCAAGAGCATTCAAACAACTTTAGAAATATGTCTTAGTAAAAGTCACAACCAAATATGTAGAAATAATAGCAACCATAATCTAGAGTTAAATAACCTTCTTACTTCTAGAACTTGTTTTTCGACAGTTCGTCCTTCAGATGCAGTGTGACCACCCAAATATGCCAGGTACTGCATAAGCATTTTGGTGGTTTCTGTCTTACCAGCACCACTCTCACCACTAACAAGAATAGAGTTGCTTTTATCCTCATTAATCATTTCCCTAATTTAAACAACCAGTCAGCAATAAGAATATCATTTATAAAGAAACTTCGAGAGAAAAAGTAGGGCAAATTCACCTATATGCTGATTCAGCAATAGCAAAAACATGTGGGCTCAAGTCTCCGATCATTGCTCCCTTGTATCTTTGCATCACATTAGTATCATATAGATGTGAAAGACTTTGAAAGGGATTGATTGCAATGAGAATATTTCCGGTGTAAGTCTGTCACAATATCAAATTATTATAAAAGAGATGTCAATATATAGCTGCAGTTTAAATCCTTCATCGTGTATCATAATTCCCTTGTTTTTGCCTGACATGATTTCAAACTGAAGAATGTGGGGGTAATCTTACATATATTTCATTCATCATGTATCTAGTTTCCAAATTATACAGCACTCCTGGCTCATGTAGATAAGCAAGCTTGGTCATGTCATCGACTCCATCAGTAGGCGCATCCAAATCCTTGGGATGTAATTTTGACAAACGGGAAACAACCTAGCGACATGGAAACAAAATAGAAGATGATTGGTCCAGATTACACAAGCACACGTGTGCAACAATGTTGCTAATGAGAAGTAAAATCAGTTGCATTCTTAGTCTCATCGAGCATAGTGTCTATTTCATGAAATAATACATGTCTCCATAGAACTTAGTTTTCATTTTTATAGACATATAGTTCTTAAGAAATAAGAAGTTACATTATTTTGGGTCGCATAAACACAAAAATGGCTTCAAAGTCCATAGAATTTATTTCTCATTGCTAAACAATGGCATTTCTAATATAGATAAAGAATGGAATGTTAAGTATTTCAAATACGAGACAACCTGTCTATATGTTCTCTCTCAAATCATCAACAAATATTATAACCATGAGGCAACAGTTTGGACTTTACTTTCTTTCATGCACTGTTTAAGGCATACCCTTCTGAGACTCTGAAACTAACTGTTCCCAAAAAGAGAAGGACTAGAAAAAGGAACATATATATATATATATATATATTAGAAAGTCAAGGAGGGCACCATAAAACGTAGATGCTAGTAAACTGGAAAATGAAGAAAAAGAAATAACAAACTCTTTCTCCATCCCTCTTAAATAGGATGTGCAAATTAACTAGTAAGATCTTTATCTTCCACGATAGCAGAAAAAATTATCATTGAACTTGAGTCTTTATAATTAAGGATTAATAATGTCAAGCAAAGAAGATGTTGACAGAAAATGTTAATAAGAGCATATTTAAATGGATATATGTTTTCTAGCGTACCTTAGGGACAAGATCCTCTTCAAAAATCATTGTTAATATATTATGAGATGGAATTCATTCGTTAAGAATAAATAAAATAAACTTACTATCCATCTTCACTATTAATTTTTCTATAATATAATGGTCTAAATTAATAACTCATTTTAACCATTAAATTATAAGAGAATGAATGGTGGAATTCAAGAATAAATCTTTAACTTACTCTTTAACTAAGTGGATCGATATATATATATATATATAAAAGAAAATTCAATTACTCTAAGTAAATAAAATAAAGGTATTCTTTATTTTTATCATTCATTTTTCTTATAATTTAATGGTTTAAAATAATAATTCATTTTAACAATTAGATTACAAGAAAAAGAAAATGAATTATAAGAATCAAGAATAATTCTCTAATATTTATTCTTGAAATAATTAGAAATATATATAAATAAAAAAAAAAAGTTAAAATATCTTGAATCCTTAAATACTACAACATCACATCACAAAGTGAAACCAGAGATAATTCGAAAACATGAGATTGAAAGGTTGTGACTTATTAAACATCTCAATTTACCTTCTTCTCACTACTAGTTTGAATTTCAGCTTCTTCTCCATTGATAGTCAGTACTTGTCCATCAATCCAAACAACTTCTGGATCTTCAACCCAAACATGAGAACCAACAACAATATTTTCTGGAATCCCCTGTATCATTTGTAATCAAAAGCATTAAGAAAGTTCTTGATTACAATCAACATATGAAGGTAAATGGCCAACAGAGTAAAATAGAGTCAATTTGTTGTGTCTGAACTCTGAAGTATCTTTAGAAGGGAACAGGTGTTAATAGAAGCAACATTATCTGCTTCAAGGCATTTGGGTTTTTAGAGTATTGTTTTTTTCTTTATGCTATTTTCCTTTGACGTGTGGAGACATATTTGAGGGTTTAGTAAATTTAGTGTAATTTTTTTATTCTCAAATCTAATAATTTTCAAACACCAAATTAAAAAGAAAATATATTGAAGTAAGAGCTGAGAAAACCATGAAGACAGAGAAAATGTGGACGTGATTATTCATTGAGGTCATCTCAATTTTTGTTTACTCTATAAAACCATTTAGTTTTCATTTATTTATCTGAAGAATGTTTGAATAGGTTAAGGATATTTTCTACAAATAAGACTCATTTGTCTTTCCAAGTTCAGTCTCAGATTAACTGACATAGCGCTAGTTTTAAACAAATCAAAATTCAATATTCGCATTATATACAGTGAGTGTGGTCACAGTCTTAGCACCCAATACCACTTGAATGTTCTGCTTTGCTATGAACAGAAAACATGATTTTGGAAGTCTATACTTCATGAAATTATTAGCTTGGTTCAACATATTCGTACTAGTTGGGGGAAAGAAGAATATTCAAGTCTCACCAAATTGTTGAGACTTGAGATACATACAAAACCTATCTTGTGACTTATATTCTAATCAACATTTTTATTCGGCATACCAAAACAAATAATTATTATTAGCAGGACCATACTCTTTATGTAGCCATGTATATTCTTCGCAACGTACATTGGACTCTAAATTGCACTCTTCTTCCCATTCTTCGTTGGGAAGAACTTCTCGTTCAGAATTGCAGTATATAAAATATGACGAGTAAACTATCAATCTCCTCCATAAAGAATTACTCTCTCCTAAATAATCCCTAAAGTAAACAGATTATATAAATAATTCCTGAAGTATTAGAAATCGTACAAAATAGTTCCTCAAGTATTAAAAACTCCTTAAAATTAGTCCTTGGATGCTGATGAAATCTATTAATATAAGAACTAAATTAATGGATATTCAATACTTTGAGTACTACTTATATAACATCATTCCAAAGAGAGCATGATGGTTTACTCAAAATATGACTATATATAGGTCCAATCAAACATCTCACTCTCACCAAAACTTTTGCATCTGCCAACTTCAGCAACAGTTTATTAACTTTCTCATCTTCTATGTTTTCAACCACTTCAGTTATTATCCCTAACAGCGTGCAAAGTCACCATTTCTCTACGAATCGTAAAATCTCTACAAAAATCAAGTAATTTCGAACTGATGTAGAGACAAATACTACAAGCCTAGCTAACAAGGATCCGAATCTTCAGACACCGATTACTGAAATCGAAATCAGCAATAACCGTACCATTATTCTGAGAATATGAACCTCGGCCGAAATGGAGTCACAGGGCAAGAGAACCACGTGCGTGCATTTTCCAACGGCGTGAAAGAGAAATCACGGATCGAACTTCGACACGAGGAACGGAGGTTTTGAACGTGCAAGAGAAATCGGAATTGGTTTTGGGAAAGCGATTGCGTGAGGATGAGAAGAGAAGAGAAGAGTTTTGGTGGAGTTCGCGTAGCGCGAATGGAGGAGTGATAGTGATGAAGGATTGTGAGAGCGGAAATGTCCGAAGACCCTGCAAAATCGCCATGCTTGTGGACATTCTTGTGCCTCGCACTCTTCCCTCTTCTCTCTTCTCTCTTCTCTCCTCGCCGCATGGACTTCGCGGGTACCAACCATACACATTGGGAAAGTTTGAATATCATCTTTATATAATTTTAATTAATTTTGTGTATATCGGAAATTAAATAAAAAAATATAGTATATAAAATAATCTAGTCATTATATTTTTAAAAGTTTCAAGAAAATCAGTTTTTTTTTTAAATTGATTTTACATTAATAATTTTTTTAATAGTTTATTTGATTAAATTTTGCATTATTTTTAAATTTTGATTATTTCAGAAAGTTATATAACAAAAAAAAAAAAAATTAATGAAAAGTAAAACTTAAACAAACGGTTTTATATATATTGTATGAAATTTCCTTCTACTAGTTATTCTTCAATGTGTAATTAATATAAAGGAGGGTTAAATATTAATTATAAGTTTGGTAAATTTATATTGGACATTATTTACATGAATAGGTATGGAATGTAAAACAAATAAGAAAAAAAAAACTTGATCAATTCAATTTTATTTTAATATTAAATATGTTTTCTTAAATTAATTTTCATCTTTATATTTTTAAATTGATCGATTCATTTTTTCAATTCTTAAAAATATATAAATTTAATCATTTTATTAATTTTAAGATAATAAATAAATATTATTATATAAATATATTTAAATATAAATAAAAATTAAAACCATATTTAATTCTTTAATTAATTTTATTAAAATAAAAAAATCATCATTAAATATTAAATTTAAATATAAAAAATAAATAAAATCATATATTTATAAAAATTAAATTATTAAATTAATAAAGTAAAAAATATAAAAATTAAAAAATATATCAAAAGGATATTTCATTTTTCATTTTATATGCATATTTTTAGATTAAAAAAAATCCAGAAAATAATTTTATTCTTAATTCTACGATTATATTTCTTTTTAAAAAATATACTATACAAAAACATTTATTAATTTTTATTATAGGTAGTATATTCAAAATACCTACTTACTTTAATATATTCAATTTATATATAAGTAAATAAATATAAATATTATTTTTATTATATATTTTTTTTAATATTATACTTATTTTTCGTAGAGGATTCATTATTTGTCGTATTATCTATTCATGTGTAAAAAAAAAGTACAATCATAATAGGTTTACAAACATACAAGAAAGAATAGAAAAAGGTAAGCTAGTGAAAATAAGATAAATCATAAGAAATTCATAAAATTATTTAATAATAAGCATAAAATTTCATACAAGTGTAAGGGTCTATCAAATATTTTACACATTTCAAACACATTCACAAAAGATTTCGGATATTTAGGACTAGCACTTTATGTGTATTCTAGGATCATGCACCTAATCGGCCGATCTCTGAGTATTTTTCACCACAGGATCATCCACACTCATCTCACATTAGGATAATCTCACCAACTATCATAAGACTTTCATCGACTTTCACTACATGATAATCTTAACCTACGTAATTTAGAAAGTCATTAATATCTAAATATCTTATAAAATATCCCTAAATCCATATACACTACATTACCAAAACATAACATACTCATAATCATATAATTAAACTCTCCTCAATAAAAGTACCAAGACCTCATGCCAAAAATAATATCATCAATCTAGTTTATAACTCATTTCTATCTCATGCTTTCAAAACATAATAAATTCACTATTTTAGGATAGGGTCAATTCGCTCAACGTAGAAAACCAACCTTAAATCCTTTGACGACCCAATTTTCCTTTTAGGCACTATTAGGAGTTTAAAATGAGTCCATTTATGACTATTTTCATAAATTAAGGATCAATGATTCAAGGTAGATTTTCCTAAAAATCCAAATAAGTTCCATTTCACTTAATCACACACCAATTCAAAATATATCAAATTGAAAAATTCAAAGCATGTTTCACATAAAAATTGAATGTTATGTCATTTCCAATTTAAACACATAGTAAAGCCAAAACAATATACAATTACAACCTCAAACAATCCATCTACTCTATACTCATTCACCAAGCAAATCAAAATATCATTTAATAAAAAAATATAGTTACATACAAGCAAAAATCTAATTTTCCCTTTATTTTTCATATCAACACAGTCTCATTTTACTCCTTCAAAATATATCAGATTCGAGAAGTCAAAACAGAAAAATTAAACCAACAATCGTTCCTTACAATTTTCAACTAGGTACTCTAAGATCTTAGAAAGGATAAAAAATAAAAGAAAAAGATAGCAGAAAATATAAAATAAAATTTTTAGAGAGATAATAATTTTGAAATAATAAAAAACGAAATATTTAATTTTTTTTATTTATATTTTTTTTAAAACTTAACTAAATAAATTTTATTTTTTATTTTTTTTATTTTATTTTAAACTAGTTTTCGATCTTTATCAAATTAATGAATTTAATTTGGATTTTTAATTTTATTTTATTATGTGTCATCTTATCCTTTCCTTCGTGTAAGAAAACTCATTTTAATTTTTTTTTAATGTGGTATAACAATTAATTATCAGCACATGCTTTCATGTTGAACTAATAATCCTCCTACCTATTGGATAAACTTCCATTTTTATTTCCATTTTTAGGATTTCATGGACCTCTATGAACCCTAAACCTACTACTTATATCAAAAGTGATAAAATTCTAATCCTTTTATTTTTTTTTTCTCCTATAAGAAAAAAAACACGAAGATAAGTTTAAAATATAAAATTTTATAAAAATGATTTATCATATTAAATTAAAAAGATACTCAATGTTCATTTTTTGAGTAATTTAACTTCTTAACATATACTGCTTGTTTAATATTTTCAAAAATAAAAACCCCTTTATTTATGTATATAAAAACATTGATTGAAAGCATCTAGAAAAAATATTTTTAAAAATTTTAGGTATTAAATTTTTGAATATTTTTGCTCCAACATATTTATCATTTGAGGAGCTTTTCTTTATTTAAAACCTAAGAAAGTAATATTTTATTAATTCCACTATCATTTTTTAATAATATGTTTTACTACCTTATTAAATGAAATATAATTTTGATACATTAACTATAATAACGTCACTGATTAGCATATTTGATATCTACAAATTTCTTAAAGTTTATAATTTTCAAACGAGGGCAAGAAATAGTAAAATTGGATTGTTTATAGAAACTTGGTATATTACATAATTTATTTGTAAAATAAAAATCTGAAAAACAAAATTGTGATGAGATATGACCGATTCAATATTTAATGCTTTGACATTAATGTAGTCAAAAGTCAAGAACCTGGAAAATAGAAGACCTGCTGTTCAAGTCATTTTCATCTTTTCTGTAGGCTGGAAAAGAAAACCACGTAATCTGTATCCGTTGGTTGCACCGTTACATACTCATCCTTTACATTTTATCAGTATTTTAAGTTTTAAGCTTGTTTTGCATTAATCCAATATTTTTTTTTAGAAAGTGATTATAGGTTTAATTTACTTTTTAAAATTTGAACGTGATCCATTAATATGTGACTCAATCTAGGTCTAATTATCAAGACTCCTTAAATCATATAAAAGGAAATCTCATAATTTATTAAAAGGTAGTCCAATGTAGACCTAACAACCTATCAATCAAGTATATTAAGTGATCAAATATAGACCAACAATCTTATTAACCTAGCTCTGATATAATGTAGAAAGTAATTATAGACCCAACTCACCCTCAAAACCGGTTCAGAAAGTGAAATTTACATCTCACTTATATATCATAGTTCAGTATATTTTTTTTTAGTAAATATAGAATTTTTCCAACTTTTTCATTATAATAAAATAGATAGAGTTTCTGTTTTATTATCTTTTCACCACATATTAAATGTTTAAAAATTATAAAACACACATGAAAATATTAATAAAAAATATTTAATATCATTTTAAACTTTGTAAATAATAAAGAGTAAAGTATATTTTTCATCCTATAAAATATCAAACATATTAAAATAATTTATATAAAATTTTTTAGATTAATTTAGCTTTTATAAAATTTAAATGTTTTATATTAATTTAAAATAGACATTTATTTGATAAATAGTGAGATTGGATGAAAAATTAAGTCAAAATTTATATGAAAAAATATATTTTTATATTTTAGATAAAATATATTTTAAATTCTTATAAATATGTAATATGTTAAAATAATTATTATAAAAAAATTTATTAATTTAATCCTTATAAAATTTAAATATATTATTTTAATTTAAGTTTTTAATGTAGTCCAAAATCTTTAATTCAGTTTTCTCTCTTTTTTCTTTTCGTTTCTATGTGATTTAGCAATTCTTCTTTGTTTATTGTTAATTGATTTTTGTCTCCTCTTTTAGTATTACTTCTCTTATTCCACCTTTTTCACCACAAAAACTTCTAAATTTAAGTGATCAAAATTATTATTATTTTTATACCATCATAATAACCACCAAATACAAATTTTAAAGAATTTAAAAAAATGTCAATTTTATCAAGGAAAATCCTAACTTTTAAGATGTGAAAGAAAAAGAAAATGTTAAAAAAAGAATACGAATATATAAAAAAAAAAATACTATACTTACAAACAATTATTTAATTTTTTAAATCAAAATCTCCGTTATAGAAATAATTATTAATATCTAATTAAAAATTTACACTAAAATAATATATCTAAATTTTATAAGTATCAAACTAACATAAATTTTTTTATAAAAATTTTAATATATTATTTGTTTTATAAGAAATAAAAATATATTTTTCTTAAAATATAAAAATATATTTGATCACATAAATTATTATTCAATTTTCTATTTTAAATATTTTTTTCATATAAATATTTATCTAAGTTGGATAAAAATATATATTAAAATAATATATTTAAATTTTTGTTAAGATTAAATTAATATAGAAAATTTTATAAGAATTATTTTAATATATTTTATATTTTATAAGAAAGAAAAAAAAATTTTAATTAATAATATTAAATATATATTTTTTTCAAAAATAAAACACTAATTTATTCAAAAATTTACTTAACACTAATTTATTATTTATATTTATACTATTTTATTATTAAAATTTTAAATATTTTCATTTTTAATTAATTAATAATAATAATAATAATAATTACAATAATAATAATAATAATAATATAAATAAAAATAAAATAAAGATGTACTCATAAATGTCAGAAGTAATCTATTAGTTCTATCCAACTAATTATTATTATGTTGTAAACAAGTGGAGTGTTAATAATGTATTTTTTAACATGCTTTGCTAATATAACTTTTTATTGATTAAAATTTATTATAAACTAGAAAATCAAAAGAGAAAATCATTAAATAACATGTAGCAGTAGCACCATCAAATTTTATGACTTTTCATATATTTTAACCAACAAAAATTTGTGTTTATAAAAATGTACAAGAATAACATTGTCTTGAAAAGAACAATATGTATAATAATGAAAGAGGTTCTGTTTATTTATTATTATTATTATTATTATTATTATTAAATTGGAAAGATCTCAATCATTAAAATATTTGATGACAGTACACTCCAGAAGTGAGAGTAAGTTGGTTCCATTCTTATAATTAATGCATGAAAAGGTGCCTTTTGCTTTAACCTTCAATTTAGAGTAAGAAAAAAACCAAATTATAGGAAGAAATTTAAGATCAAAGGATACATATAGACTAAGAATGTTTAAGAAAAAAAAAAGAAGATAATAAGATATTACATTGAGAATAGTCCTCAAATCCATGTGATCAGTTTGAATCAACATAGCTTATTGGGTTAAGATATTTCATTACACATTCAAAACTTGAACATATAGAAAGAACAAATCTGAACAAAAGAATCTTTGTGAGTGAAACATATATTATATAAAACAGTTCATGAGTTCATGATGATCAAAGGTGAAAGATCTAGAAGTTAAAAGAATGTATAGGCCCATCTGGTACAAGAATTGCTAGTAGCTACGTTCATGGTCGAAGTGGATCAGGAGCTGAAGGTGTCAAAGGACCACGTGGAAGGAATTGTAACAAAAGACTATCAAATTTCACAGAACCCTGTTCATCATGCAAAGGCCTGCAACTAGCTCCACCTTCAGAAAAAGCAACCATAATGGTGAACATGATCACTGTAACCATGAAAAGTATCCTCCTCATAGAGAAATTAGCCATGCCCGTGAATGCAATCAGATAATAAGAACAGTGCTCTTCAATTTATGCAGTACGTGTCTTTCGATCGAGCTTCAATGTATGCTCTTTAGTTTGGAACAAGTTTCTGTAGGTAGAACTGATTGGAGATTTTAGGTGGGGATGGTGAAGGAACATGCATGCATATATTATATATATATATATATATAAGGGTTATTTAGTTTAGCGATTGGGAATGCGTCGTGACTCGTTTTTCTTGACTAGGCATATACATGGGTTTGAACTTGAAGGTTGAATTGAAAATTGAACGAATCAAACTTCGAATACTAATAAACCTTGGACACCAAACATGAAAACGAGTTTTGTAGACAAGTAATAATACCATGGCTTATATGTTAAAATGCCTTATAAACTCAACAACTATGTTTGTGTTTAATTTTTAACCCTCGTAACCACGCACTAATTATGGTTTCAACGAAAAAATACAAATGTTTCTCCGTTGAAAGTAAAACATTATTTTTTTCTTTTTAAAAACCCAAAAGTCAAAGGTTACATGCTGACGTACGCAATAATGTGAATGACGTATTTATTTTATATAAATAATTTTAAACTAAATTCCACCATCAATTTCTATAATTTCCTCTAAAATAGTTAAATTAATTATAAGCTAGCGTTTATTAACTTGATTACATAATTAGCTTTAGTATATCTATGATTGTTCCTATTCCCTCCTTTTAATTTTCTCATTTGTCTTAAAAACAACACTTACATAGGAGATTGGTTTCTCAGTTGTTATTTTATAAAATTAAAAAGTAATATTATTTAAAAATATATACTTTTTATTTGATACGTAATTAATTTATAATTACATTCTAACTTTTTATTATGTTTTGATAAAGAATATTTTTCATAATGGCTAATAATTCACTTCATTAATTTGTATATATTACTTTAAACGACGAATAATTTAAAACAAAACGAGCCTATTACTTATTTTTTTTAACAAAGTTTTCTTATTCCAAATTATATATTTACCTACCAGCAATATGATAACTTTTCATAATTATATAAATAAAGTTTGAGAGTTATGGAGTGAAAATAATCAGTTGATTTGGTACAATAGAAAGTTATAAATAATTAACAACTAGATCACTTATAACTAACTCAATTACGAGTTAATTAACTGATAGACCATTGTGCATTGTTGATTAGAGTATGTATGACTCTTGTCACCTTCACTTAATCTCTTGTTATATTTAATATATTTTTTTCCAACTGTTCATATTTAAGTAAACGAGAGAAGGTTAAGAGAAAACGTGACCATAAGAGTCAAATGTATACGTTGCCATTAATTAGTTAACATAGTTACTAAACAAGGATATATTCAGAAAAAAAAAAAATATGCCTTAAAAGTCTAAAACAAAAAGGTTTTTAAAATTTAAAATTATATATATATAATATCAATAATTTTAGAATGAAGGGAATGAGTAAAAGAAAAGTCCATATCACATTCTCTATAACCATTCATATTGAATTAAATTAAAAATAAAATAAAAATAAAGATAAAAACCTAAATAAATAAATATAATTATTAATAAATTAGATTGGTTATTTTTATATAAATTTATTTATGATATTTTTTATAATTATTTAATAATTATGTTAAGAAAAAATTAACTTATTTTTCATTCTTATAATCTAATAATTAAAATAATTTTTTTACACTTACTCTTAAAATAAACAATTTCTTCTTATTTATCTATCTATATATATTATGTATCTCTTTAACTAAAATTTAACGGTGCATATATTTCTTAATAATTTTATCTTATCCATATTTTGGTAAATACTTTTAATTGTTTTTATAACTGATTTTTTTTATGATTTCATATTTAATAATTTCTAATTATTTTATTATAATAATTAAAAATTTTAATTATATTAATTATTATTTTTATTATAAAAATATGTGTACTTACTAAAAACAATTAAAAACAATTATATTTTACCATGTCATTTTAAATTGGTTATTTTAATATTAATGTAAAAAAAATATGATAAAAAGTTTGTAAATTTTTATAAATTTTCATAAATTTTCTATATCAATAAATCGATGTAAAAAATAATATTTTAATAAATTTAACTGATTATTTTTTTATATTAGTTCATTTATAATTAATGTATAAAAATATTCTAACATCATTATAATTTATTATTTTTTTAATTAATAATAATAAATATATTAATAAAAATTAGTATTAGAAGTAAAAAAACAATTACAAAATATAATTTATTCACTTAATACTTAATCACAAAGATCACCGTTATCTATTTTCCTAATATTATTACAATCATTTCTAATTTTTCATATCTTAATATATTTATATAACTATCTTTCCTTCATATAATGGGTTATTGATAATACAAAACTCATCTATTATAAAACTTGCTATTTAAATAACTCATATTAATAAATTTTAATGACCATTTTCATTTATCATTGTGTCACTATAATACTTACCTTAAAGGGCTCAACATCTAAAAATTCACATGTGCAACTACAAATCATCAACCAAACAATTTTCAAAAGTTACACGTATTCAAACTCAACCCAAATCGAATAATTCACATGATGTATTTCATTCCAATAATAATTTAATAAGGAAAAATAAGTCTTTTATCCTAAGGTTGAATATGCCTTAATCATCATCATTTTCATACTGCACATTAGGACATTAACTAAGATAAACCAATCAAATGCATCCTTGGTACAAGTTTCCAATAAAAATGATATCGAGAGTAATTCAACTTTTTTTCCAAAACTCGTTGCAATGATCTCGTTCAAACCAACCATTTTTACTCAAAACAAAATAGAACCATGAGAAAGTTATCCTCTTTAAATTTTTATTACTAAGTGATGAAATTTTTCTTTTAAAAAAAAAAGCACTAATAATAAATTGTTCACCTTTAAAACACTTTTACTTAAACGATCAAGGTTCTTTTAAGTAAAAATGTCCAACGAAAACACTCAAGTTTCTCAAAGAAAAAAATTTCTAATTTAAAATAATCCTACATACTTCCATAAAATACAACACAACCATTTAAAGAAAATATTAAATATTCCTACATAAAATATTATTATAAAAATCCAACTAAACAACTTCAAACCCTTAAACTTTTTTAGACAATATCTTTTTTAATAAAAAAGTTAAAATTCGATGTTATAGAATTTTTAAAAAAGTTATGTTAAATAATGTTTGTGTAGCTGTGACATATCAGACACTGTTTTCCATTAATTTAAGTAAAAAAATAGATTTTGTAACAAAATTATCATGTGGCTGGTTTGCGTTACAAGAATTGCAAAACTGGAACCTTGCTGTGATGAACAGTGTATTCATCATGAAAAGAAAAAAAAACAGGGATGAACAGAGAAGAAGAAAAGAGAAACTGGGAAGATAGAAAAAGGGTAAAAAGCGTGATTCTGTATTGTAATAGAATAATCATATATACAACAATGAATGAAGCTAAGTAAAACAGAAAAAAACAAGAAGAAGAAAAAGCGCGGGAAAAAATACAGTTACAGCATGAAAACTGCTATGCATGACAGTTGCACCAGTTGCACCAGAAAAGAAGAAAGTCAAAGTTAATCAATTATTTTATGATCCCCCCCCTCAAGCTGGGAATATATGTCAATTATTCCAAGCTTGGAACAAAGTTGATAGAATGAAGAGGCAGCAAGTGGTTTTGTAAAGATGTCGGCAACTTGAAACATGGATTTGATGGGGAGTAACTTGATTAATCCAGCGTTGATTCTCTCACGAACTATGTGACAATCTATATCTATATGTTTTGTTCTCTCATGAAAGACTTGATTGGAGGCAATTTGAATGGCAGATTGATTGTCACAATACAAGAGTGCAGGTTGAGTGTAGTTTATATGAAGATCCTGTAAGATGTAAGTTATCCATTGAATTTCGCATGTAGTAGAAGCGAGAGCGCGATATTCAGCCTTAGAGGAGCTTTTGGAAACAGTTTGTTGCTTCTTAGAACGCCAAGAAATTAAGGAGTCACCAAGGTAGATTGAATATCCTGTGGTTGATTTTCTGGTTTCAGTGCAAGTAGCCCAGTCAGAGTCATTGAAACCTTTGATTTGAACGCTACTGTTGCTGCTGAGAAAGACACCTATTCCTGGAGTTTGTTTGAGATAGCAGAGTATGCGAAATAAAGCTTTTCTGTGGTTATCATTAGGGGAAGACATGAACTGACTAAGGTAATGAACAGCGTAGGTAATGTCTGGGCGAGTGTTGGTAAGGTAAATCAGTTTCCCAACAAGTCTTCTGTAGGAAGTGGCATTGTCTTCATCAAGTCTCTCACTGTCAGTTGTCTTGGTTCGAAAGGTGTGTGTCATAGGTGTATTAATGGGAGCACAACCAATCATCCCGGTTTCATTAAGTAAGTCAATAGTATATTTTCTTTGGCAAAGATGGATCCCAGCGCTGCTTCTAGCCACTTCCAATCCTAAAAAATAAGTAAGATTCCCAAGATTTTTTATTTTGAAGACTTGATTTAGCAAGTCTGTGATCTTGGTAATCTCCTTGATATTGTTGCCAGCCAGGATGATATCATCAACATATATGAGAAGTGCAGTGGTAGTGTTATTGTTATGTTTAAGAAAAAGAGAATGATCAGCTGTGGAATAATTATATCCATGTAATTTGAGAAAAGTAGATAATTTGGCATACCATTGTCTACTTGCCTGTCAAAGTCCATATAATGATCGTTGTAGTTTACACACTTGATCAGCTTTGTTGATATTCAATCCAGGAGGAATTTGCATATATACTTCTTCATGTAAATCTCCATGTAAGAATGCATTATTTACATCCAGTTGTTTGATGGACCAATTGTTGATGGCAGCAAGAGCTAGTAGCATTCGGACAGTGGTTAATTTGGCCACTGGTGCAAAAGTATCTAAAAAATCTAACCCTTCTTGTTGCGTGTAGCCTTTGGCCACAAGGCATGCTTTGTATCTCTGTATAGAGCCATCTGCATTATGTTTTACTTTATATATCCATCGACACCCAATAGCTGTCTTGTTAGGAGGAAGTGAAGTAAGGACCCAGGTTTGATTTGCTTCAAGTGCAGAAATTTCATCTTCCATGGCTTTGATCCAGTGGCTGTGTTTAGAAGCTTCCTTATAAGATGATGGTTCATCGCTTGCAGTAACAGATAATATAGTGTTACGAAAAATTGGATTTAATGTAGCATAAGACATGTATTTTTCAATTGGATAAGCTTTACCTCTTGATACAGTTGTTGTAGTGCAATTCATTGTTTGAAAATCATCTAAATAGGTCGGAGGCCTGCGTGTACGTGTTGAACGCCTAACCTCAAGGGTAGAATTGTTGTCCATTTGCTCAGAGACATCAGATTGAATATCAGATGAAGGATTTGGATTGATGTCATCCATATTAGGAGTAAAAACATTATGATTAGGCATAGAAATTTCATAGTTATCAATATAAGATTTTTCAATGTAAGGAAACACTTTCTCATAAAAAATGACATTTCTGGAAACTTCCACAGTATGATTATTCAGATTGAAAATTAAAAATCCTTTTGTATAAGGTTTAAAGCCAATGAATATACAAGGACTAGCTCTAGTATCCAATTTCTTTCTCTGTGCAGTAAGCGTATTACTAAAACACAAACACCCAAAAATTCTCAGATTGGAAATATCACAAGGAATCTTATACAGTTTTTCATATGGAGAGATATTATTAAGCAGTGGTGTAGGGATACAATTAATCAAGTAAGCAGCATGTAAAATTGCATAGCACTAGAAAATGGGGGAAAGGTTAGACTGAAATAGAATGGCACGAGTAACATTCAATAAATGTTGGTGTTTTCTCTCTACAATGCCATTTTGTTCAAGGGTCTCATTACAAGTAGTTTGATGAATAATCCCTTTGGAATCATAGAATTCATTCATGAGGAATTCAGGACCATTATCAGTGCGTATGATCTTTATCTTTTGATCAAACTGATTCTCAATTAATCTGACAAAATTCTCAACATGCTTTCTAGTATCAGATTTTCTTTCCATTAAGAAAATCCAGGTAAAACAAGAATAATCATCAACAACAGTGAGGAAATACTTATGTTCTTCCATAGAAACTTTGGAACAAGGACCCCAAATGTCAATGTGAATCAAATTAAAACATTGAGGAGTATGAGTAATACTGTTTTTGAAAGGCAGTTTCTTATGTTTGGCATAATGACAAGTACTGCAAACAAATTGTTTGTTAAAATGTATGTAGATAGGTGCCCCAAGCGATAGTGCCAGAGATCAACATTTTTTGAGATACATTGCGGTTCAAGCATGGCAGAATTAACAGCAGTGTCAGTTTCAACCTTAAGATACATTGCGGTTCAAGCATGGCAGAATCCATTACTCATTTCAACTATAACAATCTTCTCTTTGGTTTTCAAATCCTGTGTAGTACAATGTGTAGAGGAAAAAATGAGTTCATATCGAGAAGAAGAAGTTAATTTAGAAATGGAGATTAAGTTAAATGAAAAAGTAGGAATGTATAATACATCGGTGAGCAAAAGGTGATCTGTCAGCTTAACAATTCCAGAATGGCTAGCCTGAACGTATTGACCATTTGGTAGTTTTACAGTAATAGGTTTAATCTTCTTATAAGAGTGAAAATTGGATAGAGAAGCACTAACATGATCTGTAGCACCTGAATCAATTATCCAGGAAGAAGCATAATTAATGGATTCAGTGGTACCTGTATTGGATTCTTGCATGTGTTTAGTAGAGGAAATTGAGCCAATCTGGTTTATTTGAGAATTTGTAGATTCAGCGTTGCTATTGGATTGAAGCAAAGATAATAGAGTCTGATACTGTTGAGGTGAGATCCTTACATCCTCATTTTGTTTCTGTTGTTCTTGATCACTGCTAACATTTTCAAGCGTATTGGCATTGTTTACATGATGAGTTCTATTGCTGCTGAACCTGTAACCAGGAGGGTAGCCATGTTTTTTGTAACACACGTCTACAGTATGGCCAATACGTCCACAGTGTGTGCAGACCTTACGATTGTTGGAATTCTTGAAGTTCTTGTTATCTTGACTGCTTGGGAAGCCATGTTTTCGAAAACAAACATTATCAGAATGACCAGTCTTACCACAATAATTGCAGGTTGGAGAAGATCTGTTGTTAGCCAGATTCACGTTCTTGATGCTGGCAACAAAATTGTTGCTGGAATATTGTCTTTCTTGATGAACAACAAAGGAAAAGATTTTGGAAATAGGAGGAATAGGATCCATTAACAACACATGAGATTTAATGTTGCTGTAATTATCATTCAAGCCTCTTAAGAATTGCATAGCTTGATCTTCTCTTTTACGTTGATTAATGGTGTTGAAGGCATTGCAGGAACATTTTGAAGCACATGTACATACAGCATCAAGTCTGAAATTGTCTAGCTCATCCTAGATAACTCTAAGCTTGGTAAAATACTCAGTAATTGAAAGATCTCCTTGCCTAAGAGATGAAACATCCATTTGTAGATCAGATATGCGTAATAGGTCCCATTGTGAGTATCTGGACTTTAAATCATTCCATATTTCATCTGCTCTATCCATCCATAAGATACTTTGACATATGGAAAGTGACACAGAATGGACTAACCATGACACAACCATGTTATTGCTCCTGTTCCAAGCAGAATACGTGACATCATTTTTGGCAAGTTGAGGAGCTCCGCCATTGATGAATTCCACTTTGTTCTTGGCACTAAGGGCAGTGATCATAGATCTACTCCAAGAATGGTAATTTCCAGAATCAAGGACAGGAGAAACAAGGGCAGCAGCAAGATTTTCACTGGGATGGAGATAAAGGAAGTTATGTGTTAAGGAAGATTGATCATTAGCCATAATGAGTAATCAAGAAGATACAAGAATATGATGAAATAAAAGAATTAAGAGTGCGCAGCAGAGCTCTTCAATTGAAGAGCTCTGATACCATAACAAAATTATCATGTGGCTGGTTTGCGTTACAAGAATTGCACAACTGGAGCCTTGCTGTGATGAACAGTGTATTCATCATGGAAGGAAAAAAAACAGGGATGAATAGAGGAGAAGAAAAGAGAAACTGGGAAAATAGAAAAAGGGTAAAAAGCGTGATTCTGTATTGTAATAGAATAATCATATATACAACAATGAATGAAGCTAAGTAAAACAAAAGAAAATAAGAAGAAGTAAAAGCGCGGAAAAAAAATATAGTTATAGCATGAAAACTGCTATGCATGACAATTGCACCAGTTGCACCAGAAAAGAAGAAAGTCAAAGTTAGTCAATTATTTTATGATTTTGCTCACAAATAACTAATAATTCGAATAATGCACCATAAGTTATTATTATGTGGTCTAAATTTATAAAAGATTTATTAATCAATGATTTTTTATTGTGTAAGAAAAATTTATGTGCCATCTCATAATCAATGTTGTTTAAGAAGAAAAATAACTTTCTAAATAGAATACTACCTCCCATGATTTAAGAATAAAAAAAAAATAGTGTATCATTTGTTTCTTATTGAAAAAGACGGAAGAAAATATTAATTACTTTTTCTAATTTATATTTTAATATCATTACGTTCTTGTTAATCAATATAATAATATAATAATGAGTTTAATGATTAAGGAATTAAAATAATTTCTTTTTAGATTTATGGGAGAAGACATAAGAAATAATGAAACAAAGGTATAAATGAATCCAACTATTCGAATTCGACTAGCTAATTATTTGTTTAAATTGATTCCTTTAGTTAAATAAAAAAATTAAATTTAAATTTAAAATTAGACTTAAATATTTAAATGAGTCAAATGTAAGCTTCAAAACTTTGATATTAGCATTAATTTTTTTTAAAAACTTGATTAACTATTGAATGCCCTTGAGTACTTTAATATGTAATCATTTTACTCGTTAAAAAAATTTGACAATTTTATTGGTCTAAATTATTTACACATGTAGTTTGACTTTATTGAGGATGTTAAATTGATTTTGAAATATTTTTACAATAGTCTATAAACTATGTTTTTTTTTTATTATTTACTAAAGAATGAAAATGTATGAGTCTAAACTTTACATATGACTTATTACAAACATTTTTTCAGTTACTGGATAATTATCTAGCATTAAAATAGTAGTAAAGTTAAAAAATAATTAAAGAAAAATTTCATAAAAATTATATAATTTTTAAATGACCTAAGCAAATAAAGTTCAAACTTGAATTTTTTTAACCAGTCAAGTCAAAGTTAGACTTGGTTCAACAAATAAATCAAAATCGAAATATATTTTTTTTCAAAACTTGGTTGAACTCATTTACACTCCTAAAATAGGAAAGCATTGTCACACATATGCATAAAAACTTTTAAAAAATAAAAACTCATTAACTAGATGGTAAGAAACTAAGAACATATTAAGGATGATAAGATTAATTTCATAATTTTTTTATTTATTTATCAGTTTTTCTTTGTTTGTATAAAATACCATATGATGATATTTATTACAAGAAGGAGAGAGTATTTATTTACTTTAAAAGATAATATATAGACTGTAAAATAAAATTTATATATTTCAGTTTATATTAAAATTATTTTTAACTTCATCATATGATTCTCATCATCATTTTTATTCTCTTCCTCTTAAGCGTATGAAATATTAAAAAAAAAAAGTAAATATAAACACACATCTATAAATTATATATAATTTAAAGCCAAGTTAATTTTGCAATTACTTTTCCTATTTTAAGTATAAATAATAAATTCTTTCTCATATTTTCACAATTTTTATTCTATGGTTCGTTATATTTCAAATTGTGTTTTTATATTCCTCTAACTTGGGTTCGACTTGGTCTGGCATGCGACATGGAGTGGTAGTCAAACTTTGATGGCTACGGTTGAGTTTGTGTAAATAAAGGGTCTCAAACCGCTTCTTAATTAATTTTAGGTCCTCCCTTATAAGCGTAATGTTCACACACATCCCATATTATAATTTTCTTTTTTTTAAAAACATTATATTAAAAATTTTAACTCATCTAAATATATAAATAAATTAATATATATATATATATCACTTATAAATATAAGATTAAATTAAATTTTAATTTCAGAACCTATTTTAATTTATGTTTATAAAATTATTTTTAAAAATAAACTATTATTTTTTAAGCAAATATATGTGTTAAGAAAAATATTTAATGGATAGATGTTAATTTCTTTGAAATTTGATGAAGAGTAAAGCCAAGTGAAAATGTATTAAAATATTCTTTATTTCTTGTGTGGATCACTTATGCCTTTGGATTTCTGATAAACAAAACCAATGTCATGCATGATCCATTATTGATTTTGAACACTATATATGGTGTGTTAACATCAGATAAGAGATAGACATCACTGGAAAAAGGATTAGAGAGGTGACAAGGTCATTGTTTGAACAAATCTTGGGAGCCTTCGACTTTATACAGCTGAACTGAAGTCTCATATCTCAACTTCTTGACTATCATTGATCTTCAGCATTTTTTTGATCGTTTTTCAAAATTTTCTTTTTACACTCTCGTTAATACTTTATCAAAGAAAGTGGAGGGAAAGACTTAATTCTAATAACATGTAACTCACTCAAAAATAATATTTTTTCTTTAAAAAAATTAAAAACTCAAAAATAATATTTTTTTTTTAAAATTAAAAATTATGTAAATAGTGATAACGGATCTAACTCACCTCAAAACTAGTTCAGAAAATGAGGTTCTCTCTTATATGTTCTACTATGTTTTTGTAGAATCTTTGGAATTCCTTTGGATTCTCTTTATGTTCTCTCTTTGTTATCTTTGTTATCTTAGTTTTTCGATTGATTTTTATCTTGGTTCTTCTCTTGACTTTTCTCTTTTTGGTGGGGTTTTATGGGTTTCTTTGGGTTTCTCTTGGATTTCTTTTTGGTTTTTCTTTAGTGTTTTTTTTGTGATTTCTTTTGATGGTTCCCTTTTGATAGTTTTCTTTGGTGCTAGACAGTGCTAACATCATTAATTTCTTGTTGGTAAATTGTTATTGATTGACTTATTAGCATCAATTTGAGAAGAAATGTTAATGATGTTAATGTGTATAAATATATTTTATTATCTTTTATAAACTAGCTGTTAGAAATTTTTGGTAGTTATTATTGTAACAGTAAATCTCTTGTAATCTTTCCTCATAATTATATATTTCTAAAAATTTATCATATTAATGTAAAAAATATATTTTGCCACCTATTTAAGATCTATTTAAGAATATTAATATAAAAAATATGTTCTGCCATCTATTTAAGAATATTAATGTAAAAAATATGTTTTGCTACCTATTTAAGAAAATGAGACTAAAGAATAAAATTAAATTTTTTAAAAAATCATGTTATATTATTATAATATGTTTTTTTTTTTTCTTAATATTGTGAAACCTCCGTATCAAATCAATGATGGATATCACTTCTTACAAAATGTTTGATTTCACAAGAAAAATTATATTAAAAATGGTTTGGTAGCTGGTAAGGTTGCCATAATATAATTTATATGACTGTTTTTCTTTTAATGAAGGATCTATGAATCTCATGTCATGTTTGAAATCTTATTTGTATAAGAGTTGGGGTACCCTTTTGCCCTTGCTATATATATATATATATATATATATATATATATATATATATATGAAACATCAATTAAATCTTAATTATCGTAAACAAAACAAAAAGAAGAGAAAAAAATACATGTTGAAATGCACTTGTTCTTGTTTATATAATACTAAAAAATAAATAATGTACGAAATGTAGAATGGAGTCGTGAATAAATAATGAAGATTAGGGTAATATCTTATTTCAATAAAAGAATGTACAACTTGTTCCGATTATTGCAGATGAATAAGTAGTAAGAATTAGAATATTAACATAGTGCATATGGACGCAGGCATGCAAGGTTTTCACGTATGAATTGGATCGGGACTTGATACAACCGGAGAGCTACGTGGGAGCTTCAAGAACAGTTGTTCCTGCAATGGCCTGCAAGCTGCTCCGAATTGAGGAGACACAACCAAAAAGACCAGCAGCATAAGCAGAACCATGAAGAGGATCCTTCGATGACTGCAAGAAAAAGACATGTCTGGTTGTAATGGATCGAAATGCTTTTCACAAATTGATTATGTCTTGGTGTCTTGAAATGGGGAAGCAGAGAGAACTAGTTGGCAGAGAAAATGAGAGATTGTGATGTGAATGTTGTGCAGGAAGCAGAATCAGAAGCAGGTATATATAGGGATATTCACGCAGAGAAAATGGAGACACAGGTTTTCAAGGCCTTGACCTGTGTCATACGTGTCTCCATTAACTTGGTTTAAAAGAAGAAAAGTTTAGGGTTGACTCAGCAAACACTTTGAAGGTTCAAATTTTAAACTACAAAGAGACCAGTTATAAGATGTATTGAATTGAACGAATCAAAATTATAAAGTAAACATCATGAACCTACCTGGAACGTGTTCCCTTCCAAATCCTTTCTTCGTTTTAGTTACTAACCATTTCGAGCACAGAATTATAACTCGTCTTAGTTTTAAATTATAACGGGAATAGTAATTTTAGTGTTTATATTTTTATGATAACCTCTATTTATTATTTTCATTTTAAATGTGTATTATTTTTTCTTATACAAACTTTCTTATTTTAAAGAAGGATAATATTATTCGGCAAAAATAAAAAATAAAGAAGATGGAGATCCAAAAAATAAAGTCTTATCAAAGGAGTAATGAGAGATTTGTAACGAATCAAATATTCATAACCAAAATTTATATTCATCAGAAAGAGAAAATATAAGTTATGAAGGTTTTAAAAATAATTAAGAAATATTCGTAATGATATTTTAAGTGAGAAAGATTTGTAATAATATTTTGAGTAAAAATTCATTATAACGGTAAGATATAATTATAATATAAATAGACATTCATTGACAGGTATGTATTCATTTTAGTTTCTCTTGCATATATTAGTTTACTCACTTAAGCGTAGAGTATAAATGACTGCTTTTTTCTCTATTCGGTTTTGAAAGAGTCATAAGCCGACTGAGATATAAAGAGTGTTCAATCCGAGAAGTAGACGAATAGAAAGAAGAATGAAGATACTCGACTGCGTAAATACAATTATGAAAAAATAATAAAACTAAAAATGTTAACTAAAAATATAACATAACTAATTCAATAAAACATCTAAGTATTTTTTTTAAATTTTGTTTTTAATTATAATATATTACAATTTTTTTTTCTTTTGAAACAGGATAATTATTTAGAAAATATTTTTAAAATAAAAATATTTTTTTAAAATTATTAAAATTAAAAATAAAATAAAAATAATTTTGATTTCAAAAATCATTTAAAGAAAAAATTAATGTCAAACAGATGATTTTTGTTTTGTTTTTTTGCGAACGTCTCTAAATAGAATACCACTTTAAATTTCCCTAGTAATACAAAAATGTTAAAGTGCGAATCACAAATATTGATTCTCTAAAATTAGAAATAAAATTAGTAGGAATACTGCACACTGTATAAATGTTTTACTTTAAATAAATTTTGTAAACATTAGCAAAGTATTGACATTATAAGATAAATATGAATAATTTATTTGAAGAAATAAATAACAAGTAGTTTATATTAAAAAACTAAGATGAAAAATATTAATATAAAACAAACGAAATGTAAATAATTTAACATACAGAATATTTTAAAAATTCAATCATTTGAATTTTTTAAATAAAAATATTAAATAGTAATTATAAAAAAATACAAAATGGTAATAAGAATGAAGGTGGATTTCTTCTTTGATCTTTTTTTCTCATATAAAATATAATTATGTTATTTTTTTATATAAACATTATTATCATCTCTGTTTTTTATATAATTATCTTATATATCAACCTGAAGATTTTGCAGGTTGATGTATTCTCATACTCTTTTGACATCTTTATATTCACATTATTCTTCTCCTTTATGGTCATGAATGTTCTCTCACCGAAAATTCTAACTATGTGTCTGGATGAAACAATTGAAGTGTGTGTTATGATTAATTATAAAGTAAAATGAGTAGCTTCCTCATGTAAAATACTAAGACCGAAAGTATAAATAGTCCTTGAAAGGTTCGGTGTCATGAAATAAAGTTTCAGAATGAGCTTAGACTTGAGAGAGTGAAAATCTCCTTAATCACCTACTACTTCAACACCATTAATTCATTCTCAAATAGGTCTACCAAACTCATTATAATCATTCAAAGTTTGTAAGATCATTTCTATTGCCTCAATTTATACTCTAAGGTAAGGGTGGGTGTAACCAATAATACCTCCAATATGCCAATAAAAAAAAATATTATTATTAAAAAAAATTCATATTTTTCATAAAATAAATTTATAGATAATATTTAAAATTAGTAAAAAATATAATTTTTTTCACAAACATATCATAAATTTATAGATAAAGATAAAAGACTAATAAGAAATTATTTTCATTATTTTTTATAAAAAAATTTATGAGAAATTCTTCACAAATAAATTTATAAAATTTTTTTTATAAAAAAATTAATAGAAAATTTTTTCAAAAATAAATTTATAAAAAAATTTTCACAAACAAATTTATAAAAAATTGTCATGAAAATAAATTTATAAAAAATATTTAATAGATAATTAATTTTTTTAAATAAAAAAATTCATAAAAAATATTTTATAAATAAATAATTTTATTCTTGAAGGGTATATAAATGTATATAATATGTTTAATTTTATAATTTTTATCCATTCTTCTTTGATTAGGTTTGAAACTATTACGGATGAGATTTATCAATATTGGGAAAAATAATAAATTTATAAAAATAAATAATGTATATTTTCTTAAAAAATTATTAACTTTACTAATGTAATATATTTTGATTAGTGACAGATTTTATCTTCTCCATTAAACTCTCCAACAATATTTTTAATAATATAATTATTAAAATTTATAAAAAAAATATTATTTATTCAAATTCATAAATCATAGATATAAAAATTTAATTTATAAACATTTAACATCACTACAAAATTTTTATTATTTTTCATCACTTGATTCTAAAAATTTTAATGTCAAAACTATTATCACATGCCAACAAGTCTCCAAGGTAGGTTAGTTTTACATTAGTGTGGAATAGTTACTTTGAGACATTAGTGTGGAATAGTTTTACATTACCGATTGACAATACTCATCACGAATATAACTATGAGACAGTCTCACCACCTTCTAATTCTCTTTTAGATCTCTAAAACCTACTTTGATATCTTATATCCTAATATATTTATAATTTACTCACACACTCTTTAATGATTTCAAATGACACTAATCTCATAATTTCATATATTCCCTACCATCTTGGAATACAAATATCCAATCATAATTTTTCTATTCAATTGTCATATGAATCTTTATCTTATTCATAATAACAATCATAACTATTTCAATGATCAATTTATACTTAATCATATGAATTTAAACAAGTTTTCTAACAATATTATAATAGCATAGATTGTATCTATTATATTTCAATTTGAAGAAGCATAAGTTGTGACCTTCAAATAGATCCAGAGCAAAGGTTTCTCTTGAAAGAAGGGGAAACAACACTTAAAAAATGATGGAGGAGAATGATTGAGTCGAAGTTTGCAAGTTTTGAAGAAGACATGTCTATATGAAGAAGGTATGCCAAATTGTAATAAAGAGAAGAAATTTGGATTGACTAAGGATAGAAAACTTGAGTACATAATTAATACACAAAAAATGTTATGTGTTTTTTCAGTAGATACTTTGATAAAAAGGGTCATTGACAAAGTGTTATGATAAAAAGTGGCCATAGCACTTTTTTTCCTAACTAATTTTTTTTTAATTTTAGGATAATCAAGAAAAATAGTGAGAAAGCCCATAGGTTTAACACTAGTAATTATAGTGATATCCAGTAATGTAAGGGCTAATAGTTACAAAGAAGCTTGAGAGCATGTAGACCTTTATTCTATAAATGAATAACAATAAGAAGAATAGATAAGATATTGTTGGGAAATTCCACATTGACTAAAAATGAGGCCAAACTATAGTATATAAGTGAAATGTAAACCTCACCTTCTGAACCGATTTTGAGGGTGAATTAGGTCCATAATTACTTTTTACATGGTATCAGAGCTAGGTTAATAAGATTGTTGAGCCTAAATTTGGTCACTTATTAATATACTGAACCTTGATTGGCAGGGTTGTGTAGAGCCTTTATTGTTAGCAGGTGACGTGAGGAGATCAAGTCATAGATCTCTATGATCTTCTAGTGTTTTTCGTAAGCTTTCTCTAACCTATCCAATCATTTCACATAATTTTACTTTGTGTGGGTTGGATTGATCTTATATACCTTAAACATCATTGTAAGAAATTTGATATGGATTTCTCTTTATGTGAATCATAGTTTTACCTTCTTCAAAAGAAGAAAAATTTATGAATGAACTAAGAGGAAGATGAGTTCCTATGAGTTCCAAAAATGCATACCTTATGCCCTCGTAGAGTATGAGATTAGTATATGGGTTTTGCATACTATTTTGGATTCTTCCTCCAAGCCCAAAACTAGAGCAAAGATCTTGTCATTTTACTCTATAAAGTTTGATTGAATGATAAGTAGAACATATAATGATTTTCATGTTTTAAAAGAGGAGGAAGCTTTCTTAAAAGAGGTTGTCATTGTTGAAAAAAGTTGAAATGTGAAGGAAATTCATGCTAAAGAAGAGAAGTTTATAGCTTCTTTAAAATAAGGTGAAAAAAGGTGGGAATTACTTAAAGATAAAATATAAGTTTAAAAATAAAAGGAAAATATTTTATAAAGGTGGATATTAGTTAAATTGTATTAAGAAACAAAAGTATTTTATGAATTTTGATTGAATAGAAAACCAAGTACCAAAAAGAAAGATAATTTTCATTTATTTGACAATTGTGTGCGTGATATTAGCTATTTTTATTAATGGTAAAATTTTTGAGATAATAACAATCTAGTAATAAGTCCTATTGTTACTTCATAATTAGTACAGTAAAGTTTAAACATTTAATAAAGAATATTCATTTAAAAAATGGAGAGTTGGTGAAGTAAAGTATATCGACAAATATTAATTAAAATAAAATAATTTATAAGATATCGATAAAAAAATATTTGATAAAAGTTTTCAAGAGAATGTTTAAAAATAAAAAATCAAGCCGACAATCTTTTGAGGAGCATTTTGTTAGGATAAAAATAATAAGGTGTCAAAAAGCGTAAACAAATTAAGAGAAATAAAATCAACAAAAATTTATAAGGAAAATTATGATAAAATTTTAAGTTGTGTCAAGTATAACATGGAAGGCTTAGTAATTGATTACGAAATATATCACGAAAAAGTTATAAAATATAATAGAGGTGGTGAAATTATAACTTTCAGTATCTTTTATAAGGAAAATTTAATTCATGACAAGTGAAAAAAATTAAAAATAATTTGATTTATATGTAATAATAATAAATAATAAGAAAGTAACTATTACAATGAAGTGATTATAAATAAAAAAGAAAAAAAATTATGAAGTGGTAAAATCGTGTTATAAACTAATATTTTGAAAACATCCAAATAAAAATGATAAATTAAGTAAAATTATTTACTATTATAATTACCATTGAATTTATTTATTAATTGTTATTTTATATTTGATAGTTTATTTTTAATATTTATTTTTATTATAATTTTTTTAATGTATTTCAGTTATTATTTTTATACGCTTTTTTGTCTAATTTTAGTTTTACATTCTTTAAAATTATACTCTTTTTCAAAAATCATATTCTAAAATTTTAAATTTTCTTTGGAGAAGTTTTACTTTGAAAAATAAATTTATTTTCAGAGCCTTCGGTTATTTATAATCTTTTCTAAAATGTATGATTTTATTATAGATATTTAGGTTCAAGATCAATTTTATTTAATAAAAATATTTATACAAATTATATATTTGAAATCTTTGTACAATGTTAATTTAATGTCTTTTTTAGTTTAAATTTCCATCACACAGTTTAATTATTATTTAATACATTTTAGATTAAAAAATTAAAAAAATTACTAATATAAATAAAAATAACTCATAAATTATATTTTTTTATTAAATATTTTTTATATAAATAACCATAAAAACAAAAATGTTTTATTTACTTATTACTCCTGTTATTGATTGCCTCTTTGAAGACTTTTTACTGAAAATTATATATTAGTCCTAAATATATTTACGTAATAAAATTCTGGTAATTAGTTTATTATACTAGATAAAACTAAAATTTGGTATAGTTTTTGTTAGGGGTGTTCACGGTTTCGGTTTGGTTCAATTTTTCGCTAAAATATATCCGAACTAAATATAAAAATTATTTGCAGTTCGGTTTAAAATAAAAAAAAAAATTCAAACCAATTTTAGCGGTTTAGTTTGATCGGTTTTGCGGTTTTTAATTTTATTTTTTTATTAATAATTGACTATTTTTAACTTTTGAAACCCTGAACTTGACTCACAACCAAATGCTCAATTGGGTTATAACAAAATAAAATCACAGTAATAGAGTTTTCAAGTAAATAGACACTAAGATGTGTTTAACAAAATATAAGCTGCAATAGATGAATATTACTAAAAAAATAATAACCCTAATAAAAACGAAATTAATTGAAATAAGAACCCTAAATCCTAAACCCTAAAATGAAACCAAGAAACCAATAAAAATCAAATATGAATCATAAGAAAAATTGATGTGGAATTAAAATAAAAAAATGAAAGAGGAAAGAATAAGAAAGGAAACATATTAATAAGTGAATGAAATAATAAAAAAACACTTACCGCTTGTGATAAAAAGAATGATTAGATAGAAGGTGAAATGATGTGATGAAGATGAATTTGAATAAGAGTTAATGATGAGATAATGAAATTAGAGTAAATGAGTTTCAAGTAAAGAACCCTAAGATGCGTCTAACAAAATGAAAGTTGTAATAAATAACAATAGATTTTCTTTATAAAATAAAATTAAAAATAAATATAATATTATTTAATAATTGCGGTTTGGTTTGGTTCGATTTTGAAATATCAAACTGCAAACGGAACCAAACCGTGCAGTTTTGAAAAAAGAAATCCAAAGCAATAAAAAAATTTACAGTTTTAATCGGTTTGCGATTTTTTGGATCGATTTTCAATTTTTTTTTTTGATCGGTTCGATTTTTCTTAGTCGTTTCTGAATTTTGGAGCTAACATATATGCTTTTATCATTTGAGAATCGAATTCAATCCAGTTTTTGAAGAAACTCATTCAATACAATCATAATTCTCAACCACATTATGTATCCTTACTATTTCCTTTTATTTATCTCTTTTATAAGATTTAGTTTCTAAATTTTTTAAACATTTTAATTTTAATATAACTTTCAATTTTACATATATTTTCTTTATTTTAATCTTTATATTTAATTAATTAAATTATTTTGAATGATTTCTTAAATGATTATGTTAAATTTGAAATTTAATTGTATTAAAATAAAAGAACAAACGTATGCAAAATTAAAAATTGAATCAAAATTTATGAATTCTTTTTAAAATATGAAACTAAACTTTAAAAAAAAAAAAGATTAGAATTATGGACAAGAAATTACAAAAAAATTACAATTTTTCAAAAAGATAGAAAATAAAAATATGCTAAAATTAGGAAAAAAATATTTTAGGGGTTGTGTATTTTTTTCAAATTTATTTTTGGTCGTTATATTTTCAAAGCAATCAATTTAGTCCTCTAATTTTTTAAAATATATAATTTTACTATTTTTATATATTTAATAATTACTTTATACCTTAACAGAATTGATAAAATTATTAAATGTAATTTTAATCATTATTGAAAAATTAGAAGATGATAAATTTAAATCTATAAAAATTAAAAAAATTAAACAGAATAAAAATATATTTAATCCTGAAAATTATTATTTTATTAAGTGCATCTTATATAAAACTCACCATTGATTTTATTATACTTTAAATGTATCTCATCATATTATATTACTTTTTAAAAGAGTTATATTTTTTTTTAAGTTTACTACAGTAACATCTTATATAAGAAACTACATCTTTTATAATTTTTTATCTATACTTCAAATCTTTTATAACTTAAATCATTAATTTAATTATTAAAATATTATTTTTTATTTTTAAGGCTAATAATCTTACGTAAGATACAATTTTAAGATCTTGAAGCATCATGCTCCAATAAAATTTCTTTTGAAACTTAAGTATTAAATTAACACCTTGTTATGTTATTATGATAGGTACGTTATACGTTAGGCTTAGTACTGTGATACTAACAGTAAGATAAGAGTGGTGCACGTAAATAGTTAACATTAGGATATTCATAAGATTTATTTCAATATATATATATATATATATATATATCTTACAATTTCTCTCAGATTATTACAATTGAATGAATATAAACAAAGTAAGTATTTCTAGGATATAACTCAGCACTTATGGGAGTAAACCCTAGCAAAAAGAAGATTAAACAAGAAATTATGTACTCATTTGTAACTGCTGTAAGAAGAACTTAATTTGTAGAATTCGAATTTCTGCTACAACCCAAATAAGTTAGTCAATTATCTGTGCATGGACGCAGGGTTTGTCAGATATTTCACGTATGAAGTGGATCGGGACTTGATACAACAGGAGGACCTCGTGGAAGCTTCAGCAACAGTTGTTGGTTCTGTAATGGCCTGCATGCTTCTCCAAATTGAGAAGACACAACCAGAAAGACCAATATCATGAGCAGAACCATGAAGAGGATTCTTCTGTGACTGTTAGAGAAAGAGAAAGACATATCTGTGTGTAATGAATATTGAAATTATGTTTGTATATATATATATGCTTCTGACAAATTAAATCCTGTGTTTGGTGTCTTGAAATGGGGAAACAGATAAAGTAATTGGAAGAGAAATGAGAGATTGTAATATTATGAATGTTGTGGAGGAAGCAGAATCACATGCAGATGTATTTATAGGGTTTGTGTGCATTGACCTGTGTGATACGTGTCTCTGTGAAACTGGTTTAAGAGAAGAAAAGCTTTGGGTTGACTAGGCTTGCACTTTGAACGTTGAAATTGAAACTGCATGCAACGAGATCGATCACATAGATATTGAATTGAACAAATCAAAATTATTAAGTAACTCTGACGCTAAACACGTACTTGCCTAGAAGCTGTTCCATTCCAAATAGTTTCTATAGTTTAGCAAATATTTGGATAGAGGAGCAGAAAAATAAAGACCTTATCATATCTATCTTGTTCTAAAATTCTTATGGGGACAACATTTTAAATTTTGAAATTTATAATTAATACTTGTATGAGTAAAAATAACTCTTATTTGTCCTTTTTTTTATTTATTATTTTCTATTAAGTTAATACATCAATCAATTATGACAAATTGATGAAACTAAAAGTATTAATGAACAATATAACATGTTTTAAATATAGTTTTTCTTTCTGAAATGCTATAAAATTATTAAAAAAGAAAATTCATATTTTGAATAAAATAAATTGAAGATAATATTTAAAATAAATAAGAAATATATTCTTTTATAATTTTTTCATAAATTTCCCATCAATATAAATTTGTAAGAAAAAATTATTTTTTATAAAAAAAATTTCATAAATTTTTTTACAAACAAATTTATAAAAAAAACTTTCACAAATAAATCAATAAAAAAAAATTCTCACATATAAATTTTTTCACAAATAAATCTAAGTATAAAAATAAATTTATAAAAAATATTTAATAAATAATTTTTTTTTTCATAAAAAATTTATATAAAAATTATTTTATTCTTATAATAAATATAGTTTTGCTTTCATTACCATTCTTGTTCACAAGACTTTTAAGATGAAAAGCCTTTTTAATTTGTTTTTTTATTAATAAAAATAAATATATTAATAAAATTAGTACTAAAAGTAATATATATATAAATTGTAAGAAAATGTGTTAAAAATTCGGCAATTAACAAGATAATTATTCCTTTCATTACTATTTAATGACTTAACCTACCCTACACAAGATAAATGATTTATATACCATTGAGCAAAAGTTCCAAAATTATTGTTTACTCTATTAATTATCCACAACCAAGTTCTGCCTTGAATTAAACAAAAACAAGTTCTGACTTGAATTAAACAAAAAAATCTCATCTCCACGTATCTTTTCATTTCGAAATAGCACCTCATTTTTATGTAGTCAAATAGATCATACCACTCCAACCCATAGTATAGTCCATACACTCTTAATACACTCTTAAGTTGTTTATTTCCACTCATCGAATAATATTGAAATAAATGCATTTTTAAATTGTAAATTATGAATTTTTTTCTTATGAAACAAATGCATCATAATTTCATTGAATGCAATTTCAAAAATTCATATTTAAAAATAATTCCAAACATATATTTTTTGTGAGTTTCTCCAACATCACCTAAAATTTAACCAATAAAAATATGTTAAAATATACATAATGAGTATTATTTCATAAAAAATAGTAATAAATCAGTAGAAGTCTTGTACATTATATATGTACAAAAATATTTTTAATTAAATGTAAATGTGTAAAGAATATTAAATTAATTAGTATTATAAAAGAAATATGAATAAATAATAAGTAGCAAATTAAAAAAAAAAAATTAAAACTAATATTTTCAAATTTGAAAAAAAAAAGAATCGACTATGGTAAAAAATTATAAATAATCAATAATTTTTATTTTTTAAATATTAAATAATAATTAATAACGTGATATATAAAATAAGAGTTCTTACCTTTAAGAACGAAGATTGATTACTTCCTTCATAGTGAATTATATTTTTATAAAATATAATTATCTTTTTATAAATAAAATATAAATGTTATTGACCAAGTGTCTTTGTCTCAAAGATCGTGAAGCCATTACTATGCCAGATTTAAATTTAATATTTAATAATGTCAAAGCTCAATCTTAAGACGTGGCAGTTATACCAAGTTAAATATCATTGATTTTTCTTTTTTTTCGGTCCATAAATAGTTATATAGGTTTGATTCATCCACTTTTACTCTAGAAATTGGTATTTTTAACAATATAGTATTTATACATAACTTTTCTATTCATAAAAAATGCAAAAGAAATTCTAATTAGCCCAATATTATATAAACAAGGTAAAGCTAACAATATTTTTAATTAGAGTATTGAGGAACATAAAAGGTCCAAATTCACGCATCTGCCTATGATATTTAATTAGTTTATTCGTATTATGTACAACGTTATCAATATTTATTATTGATGTTAATTGGATTTATATTTAATAAATAGGTATTTTAAATATATTTTAATTTAACTAAAATGTCAATGCAATTTATAAAATATAATTAAAAGTTTCTTATTTTAAAAAATAATGATACATGTACACGTGTATTTTTTTAATCACCTATACGACATGTAGTTAAACATATCATACTTATATTCATAGCTGAAAATATAAGGGAATATTTAACGAAATCTGAATTTAAAAAAATTATTTTTTAAAGAATTTTGTTCAGTATATATTATTTACACGTAGATGCGTAATAGATATTTGCATGATGTTACTCTTCTCTTAACCACGTCTAATATTATTTCATTTTAAATTTAATTAGTGTATTATAAATTGTTTTACAATTTGTGAATTGTATTTATAAAGCTAAACAATAATTTTTATATAGGTATCTTTTATTTGTAATTATTATTCATGCAGACTAGTTTTTTTACAAAAAGATGTCATGAAGTTTATGTATTCTTTTGGTTTTATAGTTTTTTAAATGAATAAGTAAAGGTATTATATGAAGTTAATGTGATAAAATATTAATGTACATGTAAAGTACCTAACTATGATTTAATTGAGCGATGGATGCTGCTGTTATTACGCAAAAATTGTCAAATTATGAAATTATCTTTTCTAAAGTCCCCCTGCTGTGACCTTGAGACAAGAATAGAGACTCTGATTTCTTAATCTTACAAAATGTGTGCTAGGGTTTGAATTTGAATATTATTCATTAGAATCAATCAAATGCAAGTTTATTGATCTTTAATGCATGCATGCATACTGACCAAAAATAGTGTTTGAAAACCGAAAATGATGCAATGTTGCTATTATATATATAATATCTGGGTCAAATAATTGAAAAAATATATAGTACAAATTATTCATTTTTTTTTTATTGTATTTTACCTTTTCCATTCCGTTTAGGAGGACTTTTGACCAAATAAATATAAATTAAAAATATATTTTCGGTTTATAGTTATTTTTTAAAAGAATAATGTTGTAATTATTCATGTTAGAGAAAAGAGATTTTTTTAGCTTGATAAGATTTATTTCAGGTGGAGATTTTTTAATATAGAGGGGGTGTTTATTTTTGAAGCAACAGACCAAATCAACTTTTTTATTTTATTTTCAATATTAAGATTTATTGGAAAAAAATGGTCCTTTAACTGTTTTGTTTTGACTGCTGCGTTTAAATTAATGAAGGGTTTACTAAGAATATTTGTTGTGAGAAGATGACTGAGGCATTTGATTTTGAAGATTGAAGGAAGCAACCAAAAATGGTGCAAGTTTAAAATACGTAGGTTTAACGGCAGAGAAGGTGACTTAAACTAGGCTAAGAATCTGCTGAATCAAATCCTAATGTACTCCTCATATTTTGGCACGAGAAAGTTAATAAAACGACTCAGTCCACGTATTCTTTACGACAATGCCAACATATACAACTTGGAGGGTTATGCTATACTATTCATGTAATAATTTATATACAAATATATTAATAAAATAGATATGAGAAGTACTAAAAAAATTATACAATATATAATTATATTTAAGATGTAAAATGGGTTGAAAATTTATCAATTAATAAAATAATTATTTTTTTTATTATTATTCAATAAATTAATTTATTTTATACAAGATAAATGATTTATATATCATTCAACAAAAATACTAAAATTATTATTTATTGTATTAATGATCCACCACCAAATTTTGACTTGAATTAAATCAAAAGTTTTATCTGTACTCATATTTTCATTCTAAAATAACACTTTATTTCTATGTAGCCAAATAGATTATATCACTCTAACCCATAGTATATTCCATATACTCTTAAGTTGTTTACTTCTAGTCATCCAACAATGTTATAGTAAATGTCTTTTAAATTACTTGTACTACAGGTGTTTATCCCAAATTACAAATAACATTTATCCTAAACAACACTAGCTACCTTACATTCAAACAAAAAATAAATATTTAACATTCTCATTTTACAGTCCACATAGAGCACTATTGGGATTTGCCAATTGGATTCTTCTTTTTTGTAAGTTATCCTTTGTTGCTATTTGTAACACCCTTCTATCCCAAAACGTTTTCAATTAATAAATATAAATTGACAAAGGATAAAAGTAAAAGAATTCAAATATATTCATTTTATAAAGATGAATTATAAAAATAAGGAAATACAATTTCAAAATAAAACTCTTACTCTGAGTCATATTGTCTACTAGAACAATGACGGTAGATCGTGAATCGGTACACCCAGTGAGTTCCCAGGAAAGAGAGGTGGGTCACTAACGGACACTCTTAAATACCAAATCTTTCCTAGCCAGAACTTTCTTAGGCCTGCACTCTCACACTACACGCTATTACTCCAGTAACCGTAATAACTCTTTTCAGAGGTGGAAAATCGAACAAAATATTATTAGGCATTAAAATAGCCTTTATAAGTTCTTAACAAAAAAAATTTTAAATTAATTTCTTCAAGGTAAAAGAAGAATTTCTTCATGTCCCGACGTCACCCCTAATCAGAGCATCCCAAACATCAAGG